>OY735223.1:21303348-21465848 GCA_963457665.1 Thysanoteuthis rhombus
AAAAAAGAAACACGAGGAAACAGCAGAGAAGGTATTTCAATAACCAGGGTGCGCTCAAGGGGTAAACCACAACAAAGCAACAACAAAAAAAAAGTTTTTTTGGATCACAACGCAAAGCACATAGATACACAGCAAATGATTTTACAAGAAAAAAAAGTCACTGAAATAAAGTGAAACCACACATACAAACAAACAAAAAAAATCTATGAAGATAACCCCCAAAAAATTACACCCTGTATTAGAAGACAAGTATATAATACGTTACCCGTCAAAAAAATATCATATGGAATATAATGAACAGGTGAAATATTAAAAAAAAGTATCCATCTACAATGATGACTTGCTTCTTTTTTTCTATCAATTATCAAATTGCTGGGATGTTTCAAAGCAAAATTATATAATAATTGTAGATAGTTCTCATCCCATTACTTATGATCGTATCATTTGATTATATTTAGTTCATTAGTCCTTGTCTCTTCGGCTGAACCAGAGTATATGACTCTCTTGCACTACCCGATCAAAGGCATTGACAAGGGAATCTACTTCCGTGGATTGAATGACGGTTCAGACTCGAAAAGCTCAGGTTACCAACTATGACTGACACCTTAATAAAGCCATGGGGCACAACGACCGAAACATTGTGACTAAAACAACCAAGATGAGGACACCAGTCCGAGTAAATCAATGTGTTATGATGATAATTCCTCAAAAATTTAGTCCAATATATCAAAGAGATTTTCGAGTAACTTTGATGATTAGGAATACGGTCCATGTACCAACTTTGGTTCGGACAATCTAAACCCTTCATCCTGTCGTCGATGTAGGCACAACGTTTCGGCAGTTTCATTCTACGGCCTACTTCAGGTATAAGATGTAATATCCATAAGGAAAGAAGGTCTCTTGTTTCAATGTCCGGTTGGAAAAGCAAACAGTGATATCAAATAGAAAATGTAAACCGCTACGCTTGCAAATATTCCATTTCGGTAATGCGTACAGGACAGCTTTCTTTTTCTTATCAGAGAAAGGGGCCTCTAAGAGATATTACTTTTTATCCCATAAAAAGTCCACTGCATGAATCGGACGGAACGTTAAGAAAAATTTAGATTGTTCGAACTAGAGTTGGTTTATTAATGACTCCTCTCAGAATTATACTCAATATTGTAAAGTAATTATTGATTTTAGGCTAGTTTTTCTTTCATCTCATTTTTTTAACAAAAATTTTAAACTCCTTTTTTTAAAATTTCGTATTCAAATTCAACGACCATTAGATAATTCCTATGTTTTTTACCCGTACTGCTTACCTAACGGTTGTACAGATCTAAGAAATTCAAGTCTATTGTCTTCTACTGCTTTGTGGAAACAGATGATATGGTGAAGGGAATAATTGGCACGGAAAAATGTAGCTACATGACTAAATTTGAATTTCGTCCACTGAAGTTTCTCCGTGGCCAAATCGGTAAGACATCGTCCATGTCAGACGGGCTCCAAACGCAAAATGACAGTGTAAAACTGCATTTCTCGTTAGCTATCAAACTTAGCTTTAGTACTACGCGAGACAAAATGTGGTTAGGGAGTCTGTGTCACGTCTATCTTTGAAGGTGGAGCCTACCTTCCAAGAAAAACCAGTGTTTGAATTTCTGGTTTTTACTTGGACTTGGACACCGATCTGTTGGTCCCTTCAACCACGAGACTGGACACTCATCTGTATCCAAAGTCTGTCAGGAAGAATCCAGCCATTTTTAATTCTTCGAGAACCGGTTGCGTAGCCTTGATCTAACATGGCAACTAATCATAGAATATATAATGAATATATACATTAATAGACAATCACACATGGGGTTACTCAGGCGTCAGAGGAGCGACAATTAGTGAGCTTGAACTTGCCAACTTCAGAGTTGAATCTTTGGGTTAGGCAATAAATGAGATCTCATAGTTTCGTTGTTAAATGTCCAACTAGACAGGGAGAGAACCAGTTGCATTAGGAAAAGCTCTGTGCTGCTTCTAAATGGTCATTACACAAAAACCCAACCCCAGGTAACAGGACAATTGCGCTCTGGACAACTGTGTCCCTGCCGTTGCCCTCCTTGCTCTTGCGTCTAGGACATTTGTGTCCCAATATGTGCATATTTCATATTTGACATAAATTCACACATTTTCTTTCCCGAAATGATTTTCATCAATTAAAAAAAAAAAAGAGCTGTAGCATGGATTTTATAGATTTGAAATTTAAAAGTATACATGTTATGTTATCTGTTCTCAAGATTGTACCATCAAATTAAAGATTATAGAAGTTAATTGATTTTCTTATTTCTTGGCTGGATTCATACCGATAATAATAATCCGATTTCTCTTAATTTCTTAATTCTTATATCCGCTGGAGACACTTACTTCATTTATAATAACTATTAAAATACTAATTTACCAGAGTCGTCAAAAGTAAGGGATATATGTAATATACTGTTACTCATCGCATTTTATATACGTGGAGATAAGAGATTTGGATTGCAATGAGCTTGAAAAATAGTGGCCTGTTGACCATAGACAGATTTTTATCATTTTCGATTTTGCTTTTATTACTTTCCATATTTTCATTATTGTCAGTTTTTAACATTTTTACAGCGTCATCATCAGAACATAAACTTCTGTTTCACTGCGTCAGATGCGTCCCTCGGCATGGCAGAACATAAAAATATATTGCTAGTAAGCAAATGTATGGATGTGGATTAATCATTTAGGATATCCCTTAAGGAAAGAGATGAGAGAAAGAAGTCAGGTAGTTTACTGAAGGAGTATGAAGAGAGAGAGAGAGATCTAAGTGATTTAATAAGAGGGGAGGAGAGAAAGTTAATTTGTGTCAGAGGGAGTGGGGTGAGAAATTTGAGTCGTTTGATGAGTAGGTAGAAAGAGGGGGGGGCAGAAAGGGAAGATATGCAGTTCACTGAGGGGGAGGGGGGGGGAATTTTCACGTATGAAACTAATCCATGTTAGAATAACATTTTGATAAAATCATGGACCAGCAATGAAGATTGGAAAGGATATGGGAGAAAGAAAGTACAGGCTTAGTTTGAGAGAAGAGAAAAGGCAAAATTTAGTGGATAATCTTTGTTGTCAACACCTGTTGATTTTCCCCGGGTCGAGCAAAAAATACAAAATTACTTCAACGCCTAAATAATTTCCTAATTCACATGGATATATAAGATTAAATCTAATACAAAAAATATAAATAAGAAGGATATACCCGTCAAAGATGAGCTTATTTATGTATGGATCGGTGAAAATCTTATTTTATAACAAATCAATAAATGTTTTCATTAGCTATGCTAATCTATTTCACATAGACCAATCCATGATATCTTTGGAGTTATAACAGGATTTCGACAGAACACACAATTGATGATACTGATTTGCATATATGGCTCTTGTATGAAAGGATTGTTATATTCAGGACACAAAGACAAGAATAAAAAAAATGATATCAAATATAAAATATACATATACCGGGACGCAAATGTCTGAGACGCGAAAAAAATAAAATAAAAAAAGATAAATGTCCAGGACACGTAGGAATGGGACACAGTTGTGACGGACGAAAATGCCCCCGTACAATGCATGGGATATGAAGAGAAAAATGAATACAAAGTTATTCTCTTAACGGAAGTAAACTAAAGGTATCTCAACGCTTCTCGGGACTTCGGTTTACGCCACTTTATTGCTTTTACGCAAAAAGGCAAAAAGCGACAACGGCATTCAACATATGTTTTGCTGCGAGCCATTATAGAAGCAATGGGTACTCTTTTTTTATCTCCTCTAAACATTAGTCTCCTCTACCTGTCGCCACTCCAAAATCCAACGATTTAGCCAAACATACTATAGTCTGTTGGAATCTACGAACGCTCAATTTTTTTCCCAAATGAATTAATGGTAATTGCTTCTTCACTTTAAGTCATTTCGGCTTACAAGAGGTTTTATAGGAACGTTCTACTTTCGGATAGCGGAGGGAAGTGTGTGTACCGTTCGAGATCCCAATATCGTAAAGGATACAGCACTCATCCGAATGAGCACCAGCCAGAAAAAGATGATGTTGGTCAGAATAAACCTTTGGATGTGTAACGAGCAGTTTTGTGGCCGAGTTAGTTTTTAATATGCGACACTTGTAAAGGTTCGAGCCAGGCTAAAACACGAGGATTATATTTTGAATACTGATTTTCAAGGCAATCAGGTAGACCCTGTTCGCTTGGTTTTTCCTACCTCCCCACCGCCTGTGTCGGATTAGGCTAACCTTTACACTCTTGGGGGCACAAATTATATTTGTTGATTCCAGAAAATAGAAAAAAATGTGTTTAAGAGTTTATATATTTATCAACGTTTTCGGAAACTTTTCAGACCACCGCCCCTTTTCATCAGCATCCCCTGTAGAGTCAGTCAAAATGATATATTAAACATCAAATTTGGATATTTTCTTTTAATTCGATAACCAAACCTATAATCAAACAACTAATCTGAAAGTACTTGATTAATAAATATAAAAATAATGTGAAGGAGCGATTTGTGTTCTTTTCCCTCGTCCCCTCTTCACACTGTCTCCCAACGCCCCCAGTCGCCCCATTGCCTTCCAGCACCCCTAGAGGAGGTGATGCTCATTTTTGGAATCACCAATCTATATTTTGCCACATTCGACCTTATGCCAAACTGAGCTAAACTTCGCGAATATACATAACTGCTTCACTTAGTCTTGATCTACGATTTTTCTGCGATATTTCCTGAGCACTGACCATACCAGAATCCCGGATTCTCAATGCATTTCTATAATAAATGTATTTACATTATACGTATGATAGCTGTAGTGTAATTGACATCATCTTGTCTGAATCCTAATGCAACATCCGTAATAACAGGGGTATCATGGACATGATATTGGTGGCAAGACAACTCCTGGAAAAGTTCAGAGTACAATCTCAGGACCTTTTCATAGACTTTGTGGATCTCGAAGATTTTTTATACAAAAAATCGCGACATGGTTTTGAAAGTCATGGTCAAGTGTAGCTCCCGTCCGAAGTTTATAACTATCATTAGAGAGTTCCACCGTGGAATGTCAGCACGAATATGTCCTGGTAACATTATATCAGTTTTCCTTGAGGTAACTGTACGAGTTGAAGAGGGAGGTTTTCTAGTCCCAACCTTCTTCTATGTATACCTCTCAGCAATAACTCAACTTGCACTTTATGACTTTATAGATAATGAAGATAGTGTTGCAATCAATCACCGGCTCGATGACTGCGTCTTCAACAAACGAAGACTAAAAGCCAAGAAAAAGAACCAACATTCTTTAATTATACAACTAATCTGAAAGTACTTGATTAATCAATATAAAAATAATGTGAAGGAGCGATTTTTATTACAATATGCTGCATCATCAATATATCCTTCTTCAATCTCGAATATCCAGAGGAATTTAAACGCCATAAACAACGCTTACATTGCCTGAGGGTTGTGTGCCAACACCGACGAGACAAGAGGTCCTCTTCTGCTGCTTTAATCCTACCAACAGATTTAGAGTTAATCCCGAGTCCTTCACTCTAAGGAGCGATAGGTTGAGGACAGTGGATTCCTTCAAATATCTCAGGCATCCTTGCCTCCTGCGATAATGAAAGTGAAAACCAAAGCTGGATTCGCTAAACAACTTCAAGGTTCGACAGGACCAGGGACAGAGTTTTCCAGAACTGGGAATTTTTTAGAGCTGTCTGCTGGTCAGTTATCTTTTACGATAGTGAGACCTGGTCATTCTACAGACCTCAAGTCTGAAGGTTGGAGGCGTTGCCTGCAAAGCACCTTTAACACCGCCTGACAGGATCGTATTCCACACCTGACAATCCTCTAAAATGAGACTATGATTGTGTCAGTCGTGTCTCCAGGATATCAGAAGAACGTTTGCCACGCCAAATCCAATATGGAGAGCTAAAATGAATTCATATAATAAATCACTTTAAAAAATTATGTGATAATGCGCAGAGTTCTTTTCAAAATTTGCGAGAAGGAAGATGAAGTCCTAAATGGCGGGCCGGCATTAGGTCCATCAAGCGAATCTGGGCAGTCTCGCAGGGCGAAAAGTTCCTAGTGACGCAACCCGAATTTAAAAGACAAAAAGAGGAGGGGGCATTTAAAGTGTCATATCAGTCGCATGAAACCCTAGCACCGACACCGGTCCAGGTCCTATTGATGAACGTATCGAATAAACGGTAACACTTACAGAAATGCAATGGGCCGATTTTAAAATTAAATAAAACAATTGTGTAAGTTTTCAAGCGGAAAAGCTGGAAAGAGAGCGAGGGGAAAGAAGACTCGATTCTGAACTTACCTCTCATTTGATTAACCGACATTTTGAAAAAAAAAAACGCAAAAAAACGGTGGACTTACAGGGGGGGTTCAAGTCACGTGATTATCATGCAACTCGTGACGTCAAATTAACGCATGCGCATACAAGGGATGCAGAAGTTACATTTTGTATCGTTCACTCTCATATGCATGGATCTTTTTAGAGAGTAGAAACTGTAATGCAAGCATGCTGGATGCAAAATAAATCAGGAAAGGATAAAAATAACTAATACGGCGAATTGAATCGCGATGCGCGCTCGAAATAGAGACTAGTTTCCATCATCTGATCAACACAACCTGACCTCTCCAGAAAGGGTGGCGAGTTTGCTGTGTCAATAGCGGCTCGATTTTACTAATGTATATCTTTTTCGCTGAGTTCAATAATTACTGGAATAAGATTTGATATAATTTCCATTACCTTCCAAACAATGTCACTCGCACAGTCCTTAGAATAAATAGAGACGTTTACTCATCGTTACTTATCTACATAGCAATAATGATAAGTTCATACGAGTAAAAAGAAAAAAAAAATAGGCGAAAACACAAAATTCAGACGTTGTAGGTGAAATTCTGTGAGATCTGCAAAACGGTACATGCTTACTACTACGTTAGTGAGTTTTTTTATATAAAATCTCGGAGCAGATGACACCTTGGCAACTCTTTACTGGCAATCATAGAGTGAATCCCGCCTCTCTACATATGTAGTGATTAAAATACCTTTTCATCATGGTTTGAAGCTATCTTATTTTTGAGCACATTCTAGTATTTTCTTTCGGGATGCTTTCTTCATTTTATTATTATTTGCTGAAACATTTACTGCATCACTCTTGTTCTATACCCTATTCATGCATTTTTATTATTGACTTCTCTCTTATATGTTATTAAATATCAATATTTCTATTTTCTGATTCATAATCTGACATCTTCAGAAGGTGACGAAACTGTCCTATTCGTGGTTTAGCGGTTATGGATATCTGTCTAAGCTTAGCTTAGTCTGATAAAAGATCAAATGTGCAAAATGTTGAGGCAATATTCTAATTGAAAATGATCTGCTTGAAAAGTAGCATTCTATTATGGATTTGATCATCGAAGCCAGTGGAAACCACACGGCGTATGAAATATATATGTCGATCGCAAAGGCTGTGAGGAACTGATCAATAACAACAGAATTTTAGATATCCATTTACCCTCTACTTTTCATTATTGAGCACTATCACCAAAAATAAAGCAACCCTTTAAAGACACACACACACATTATATATATATATATATATATATATATATATATATATATATAGTGTGTGCATGTATCCGTTCACTCTACCCTAATGCCTACGAATTGGTTAGCAATCGAATGCATAACGAGAATGTCTAAAAATCATTCAGTAATAGGCAGACGACAAAATGCTGAAATGCAATACAAAAAGAGAGAGGGAAAGTTCTAAAAAACATCAAGTGGTGGATTTAATACTTTTAATCCAAGGAAATATAAGTTTAAAATCACAATCAAATGTGAAATGAAAGTTACGAAAAACATGCAAAATACGTAGAAAGGATCACACGAACATTTTACCGGTTTTCCCCCAAGAGAAAGAAAATAAATGAATAAATGCAGAAAAATAATGGTCAAGTTTCAGTTTGGTTTGCGACACTGTTTCCCTTGATGATAGTTTTCTTCTTTTGATTTCAAGTGCTTTCAACCCATTAAACCGTAGAATCGTCCGGAAATTTGGCAGTTTTTAGAAAAAGACATTTCTAAAGATGGGGTCATATTTTATGTAACTATAATGCTAAAACATTTTTCTTCAATTTCTTCTAGGAGAACGGCGTTGCAACGTAAACTGAATCTTGACCAATGAAAACAAAATAGGAGAGAAAAAATATCTTGCAATTCTTTTTTTACATGCAATTTACATGCTGTACAAACCACACTCAAACCACACAAGACGTCGAATATATTTCAACATGCTTCAATAAATACCAGGAAAGGAGAAATATGTCATTTTTCTTTAAAATACAGAAATAACCCGCTCAACGTTACCTCGTTAAGTGCCTATTCGAAATCAGTGCTCTTTTGCAAAAATTTAGTAATGTTAAATTTCCGAAATGAATAATGAACGATAAAAGAGAGCTTCATTGACAACAGTCTCCGAAGTAATTGTATACTGTACACTTACGTTAATACACTAGGCGTATAAACAACACACATACACAATAATTTGTTATGCACAGGTATAAACGTAGACACCTAATGATATCTTAGCAGCGCCGGAAAGTAGTTACCAGATGAGATACTCAGCATTAATCTATTCAACCTTGTTGAGACACTAACTTCATATATTTCAAAATAAGGAAAAGTGGTCCCGATTGGGGGGGGGGGGAGCCAGGCAAAAAGGGAGTGTTCTGGACAGGCTATGTTATACTGACCCAGTTTCGTGCTGTGTTTTTAGGGAACATATCCAGGGCGCTAACCGAAGCATTTTCAGCGGAAGTTTTTAAACGTTGATCATTACAGAAATAAATTCAAGGCTTTTCTTCAATCTGAAATCTACTTACGGGTATTTCTCGGGGTGCTGAGTTTTCGGTCAAAAGGTAATCCGCTTTATGGTGATCACTTTCGGACAGGGTATTTTAGATAAGAATCATATCCGGCTGATATCCTTTGGCGGAGGACAAAAGATTGGAACAATTTACATTCATTCTTATGAATTCAGTGTTATGTTATTAAATTTGTACTTATAAACTTTACATTATTAAATAAAATTACCGTATAAGTCAGTATATGGGGGATATTTAAATGGACTATGCACATATTATACTGCTTCCAGAGCGCTGGTATGTAGGGATCCGTCTACCGAAGTTCGATATAGACTGTTATGAGGCTTGGATGAGTTGAAGCGAATTTTACTTTTGTAAACTATTCGTCACATTGTCCAGCATATACGGTGATTTGAAACTTACCTATTTTTAAAAAAATTGAAAACCATAACCTCTAAAAAGGTGGCAAATGGTTCTATCCTTTTTTTTTTATATGTACAAGCGTTCGTGTGTTCCAGCGCTCCAGGCCATACTGTTTGAACATTAGCATGGGTACTCCACTAGTCCCTTTCTAAAATTTTTTTTTTTTTTTAAATTTTGGAAAAAAGCTTTTGTAGTCTTTTGGGGGCCTTATTTTAATGGATTTATTTTTTTTAAATCTAGATGTTACTAGATTTTTATGATTATAAAATTTCAATACCGATTCCCATGATAATGATAAACGGCTACCACAGAAAAACGAGTTAATTTAATTACTAAGGGGCATCTTTTCATTCGTTTATTCACTTGCATCTTGGTTCCCGTGTCAGTCTGCCCGGCTACGTTTAAACGGATGGATAAATATGAGTTAACCCTACCACTTTTTTTAGAAAGTTAATTTTCTTCTTATCCAAACATCAGTTTTTTTTAATCATTTCTATTGCGACATTACATAATCGGATATTATCAGGCATTATAAATGACCGAATCCTATAGCATTAAAACTTTGCAGCCAAAAATATGAATATGTTGCCATTCAAAAATGAGCACCACCCCCTGACGAAAACATATTTCTGGCAACAAAGTTTCAGTGTTGTAGAGTCTGGTCATAAATGATACTTGATAATATCCGTTTTGTTCGAGTAGCGCTCCTCTAGAAATAATACGGTCCTGCTACGTTTGGTTTAGAAGAAAATCAATTTTCTATATAAAAAGTGGTCGGGGTGCATTCATTTATGGACGGCATTGTAAGAACGCTTATTTTTTTTACTGATCTGTATATATGAAAGCCAGTGCCCATTTCTTTGCGCTATTTAAAATACGCCATGCGATGTTTTTGTTCAAATCTTAGAGTGTTTACCAGATAAATATATCATATTTTGCATACGCAACACCGAAATTTGTGCCTATTCAGGGTATAATGTACATGCTGATCAACCAGGTAAGTACAAAAAAAAAAAAAAATTACAATCTACAGCGATGATCACGAATCTTTTTACAAAAATTCTAAAGCACATTACTTTAGATATCTCTGGATTTTCATTTTGTTTCTAATGGTAAAGAAATAGCTCCAAGTTGGTCTTTAAAAAGATATTACTATTATGTGATCAAAGCATGTCTTAAGCTGCTGTAATGTTAATTTTTGCCACTAAATTAACATCGATTTCATCATGATTAATGGCTGCTGAGAGAAAAGCCCTGTCATTGAATTTCTCTAAAAATAAAGATTCGATTGAAATTAATTGATTAAAAGATTTATTAATAGGATTTGGAAAAATATTACTTATTTGTTACTTAAAATATATATATATACTTTGAAAACATTTATGTGCATGTGTGTTTGTTTATTAGAGTACAGTATACAATTTTTTTAAATTGTCCAGAAAGAGGTATTTACACTATTTCAGTTAGTTTCTAACCTTAGCATAGTCTGACACAAGGCCATAGTATCGAATTAATTTTATCAGAAATTGGATTGATTTATTGTTAGTTTTCAAGAATTACACATCATTGAACTAATTAATTAACTGAGTTAGCTGTACAAATATAACACGTCATTGATATAATCCAATTAGGAAAAACTTAATATTATAACCCGCAAAAATGTCTGCAAATTCATTGTTAGTTATTAGTAGATATATTTTCCCCCGATTACATATTTGACTCCTGCATAGGGCATAGATTAGGAATTTTTTTTTCTTAATCCCAATGATAGCTGGATAATCTTACGAGCAAATATACGTCAATCTCTTTCAAGTGTTGTTCGAACTACTTATCTCTTCATTTTTCGCTGAGGTGAAGGTTTTACAACATTCCAGCCAATTCATTCTTCAGTCTATCTCAGATGTGCCATCCGTACGAAAAGAGAAACTGTATTTTATGGTGGGTCATCCAAAATTTGTTAGGTTCCTTTGGCTATTCGTGCAAACATCGCATTGTACTCTTGATCGTACCATAGCACAATGGGGAGGTGCTGTTTGGTGGACGGATCACCGCTTTAATTTGCCTCGTTCAACGACAGAAGCAAGCTAAAGTTCAGATCCAATTATTGAATATCCACCAAACAGAGGCAAAGTGTTACGTATCATCATCAGTCTTTTGACGTCAATTGTTGGACATAAACCTTCCCTAGGATTCGCCACACTTCTCTATCATGGGCGTCGTGGGACCAGTATTTTCTGAGGTGTTTCATATAGTTTTCATTTCAGAGAGAATTCATCAATACTATGAAAAGGTCCATTACGCTGGCTTAGACTTCAGTCGTCCCTGATTTGGTTGCTCGTAATATATTACTACTTGTTTGCATCTGTGAATCAGACGTTACGGCGACAAGTACTCGAAGTTACGTCGCTCACTCGATCGTGTGCTATTTTACACATGGCTGCCGGGAGAGATTCATGCCTTTCCGAAGGACATTGGAGCAAAGTGAACGCAAACTGATCCGACCGGATATTGAACTGGGCTCCCTGGGTACACTTCCCATGCCGTTATCTGCTCAGCCTCCCCGCACTTCAATGCTGTAAAAATGTAAGAAAAATGTTGGAAGGTATACTGATCAGACCAATGCAAAATAATTACTCGTGCAACACAGGCGATTCCATATTTTATTCGCAAATTTTCCTCTCCCAATTCTTTTCTTCTTACGCCAAGAAATCCAAAGCGGTCGATATATTTGTGATCATTTCTTCCGTTTTGCAGTATTGAAAGAGAGAAGGCCCCTTTCCGTTTCGATAGACGATGGAACGAACTCTCTGGGTAGCAAGCTTAGGCAAAGTGCAAGGAGATCCTGGGATCTCCAGTCGACAGAATCCCCCTTCAGGGCCTTGCAGACGTAGTCCAAAGGAAAACAGAGCGTGAAACGTTCGGCATCTGATTGGCTGTCGAAGTTGCTAGAAGGACTTTAAAGTTGGTATCCAACTGCCTTGGGGGGAGGCTTCATTCCCTGGTTTGGAATTAGAGTTGTCCTTCACCTAGACTGGTTGCCTTTCAACGCTAGAGGGTCGAGTTTCCCCTGCTTTTTTACCAATACATGAGGGAAAGGATATACTCCTGCTTTTTCCTGGCGTATTAGTTTACAATGAACGTAAACAGCCTCGACCGGAATTTGAACTCGGCTTGCTGATTCCATTGTTAACCGCTAAGCCACTTGCATCTCCAGTACTGAAAACATCAACTGAAATTGCTGATTACCTGACTTCCCCTTGAACTTGTTTCGGTCTTCGGAAAAAGCAGATTAGAATGTACTAGAGGCCAAGTGAAATTGGATTCGACCTTCAGGCAAAAATCACCCCATTACATCCACGTCAGGAGGCACTTCCCGACGTCTGCAGCAGTGACTGAGAAAACCACGCTATTTTTTTTTTGCACGACCTCCAGTCGTGTGCTGTACTGGGGGGAGTACAGGTTTTTGCCACTATCCGAAAGTAAAGCGTTCCTTATGAAAACATTTAGTAAACTGGAAGGGTATGAAATGAGGCAGCAATTACCATTAATCAATATGGGGGAGTTTTGGGGCGTTCTCAGACTAAAAAAATGGTGATGATGGTTATGCTGAAATAATGGTGGTTCAGTTTGTGGTGGATACAGTAGACTTGGGTGTGAGTGAGAGAGAAGGATGGTTGACGCTGTCTCAATAATAGCTCGTGGTTGAACTCTATTTTAGTTTGTTTTTTTTTTTTTTGCCTTAATTTGTAAAAGGGGAGAGTAGCGTAAGCGAACCTTCGTAAAGGGAAGCATATATGTATACGTATTCCCAGTGGGATGGCAAGTGAATACCAAAGATGACTAGAAAAAAAAGGAACTACTTCCCATACGGATTGTACTCCTGGAGAATGCCGAAAAAAGGTTTGACGGAAATTTGTGATAATAAAGAATACAACGAGATAAATAGTTTGAACAACTCTTGGAGTGACCAGATTTCATTTCATAATGACAAAACGTACCGTATATATTCGTGTAATATTCGACATTTCGAGACCAATTTTTAACCAATCATTAGGGGATCGAACACTACACTAGGTAAGCTTTCCAAACTGTGGGAAATAGGAACTTTGGCTAGGTTTGGAGACTTGCAGGCCTACGATTTGGGTCAAGGCATTGGGCGTTAGAAAATAGTCCCGCTTCAAATAAAAAGGGGAAATGTCTTTTTACTGGCTCTTTCCAATTGTGCATTAGGTTATTTCATTTAGAACAGAAGTTGGAAGAGGTAAAGAGGTATGAGAAAGGCGAAAACATTGCATGCACCAAGAAAGCATTAGGCTAGGCATGAACGATCAGATATGTTTCCCAAGGGATGAGTGGAAGGGAAAACTGAATTAATTTAAATTACATGAACTGAATCTATCACTATAGACTTCGAAATTCTGACTGAAAAATTACACGGTGTGTACGATAAACCCATGACTTAGGAAGTAAAAAGGGGAATCAAACATGGAATCTAATATTACACGAGTATATACGGCGTATATATAAATCTCCTTTCCTGGTATCGAAGGGAAGGCGTGTATGTAATGGAGGTTTCTACGTGTTCTTGGAAGAAAGAAACAGAAGACGAAGAAAAAAACATGGCTGAAGAAGAAACACAAAAGGGAGATAACCAAAAAGGGAAACCCTACCTTCCGACACAATGTGGCCACGTGGTGGTTGGGTTGTCTGTTCTTCTGAGTTCAGAGACAAAAACATGCGAAACGACACTATAATAACAACGAGCGTTTCCAGTTCGAATAATCATTTACTTAAATATTTGCACAAGGTCCCGGCCTTTGGTTATTAATAATTTGTCAGTTAAATATTGTTAGTTCGGTTTAATATTGACTGATTTTTCTAGGTTTTGGCTTTTGTGAAAAAAAAAAAATTAAAAAAATAAAAGAAAAGAAGCTAAGTGTATAAACATATTACAGCCATCTACTTGCGACAAAAGCCAATGTAAGCGTTAGAGTCCTTGTTAAAGGCCATATTTTTTCACATTTTACAAGAATCGGAGACTTTCAGTATCGAAAAATGAACCGGCCAAAATGATTTGCGTTTAAATTTAATGTACGTAAGTGAATAAATGGATATCTGTGTGTGTGTGTATATATATATATATATATATATATATATATATATATATATATATATATATAATCACATGCACACTAGAGTATATCAATAATTCCGTAGACGGACAGTTAACTGAATTTTGATCGGAGATTTTTCACAGTACAGCGTTCGATCTATGTGATTATTATTCACCATTGCATTAAGTGCATCAACAAGGAAAGAGATTATGTATGATATTCATCGTGCAAAATAAATGTTTTTTCATTCGTCTACGGACTTATTGAGGTGTATGTGTGCTAGAGTGTACGAAAGTATATGTTGTATAAGTCTATACAGGAAGGTATGATATACTTTCTCATAATATTTACTGCATGCTTCCCAAAGTTCGTGGAATTTTAACAATGAGCTAAAACCAAAAGTGGTATGGATTTTTGTGGATACTTTTTATGAATGGTTCAATATTTCCCAGGAGGTACTTGGATTGAGGTACAACGGAAATGCAAGAGAATGCGAGAAAGTCTGGGTGATTTACAACTGAGAAAATATATACTGATTTCCATTGACCGCTAAATAGCCGAAACGGTGTATTGTAACCAGAAGTATTGAATCAAGGTACCCCTAAAATGCAATAATTTGAAGAATGCGGAAAAATTCTAGATAATTTGCAAACGGAAAATAATATTGTAGGGTCAGCACTTTTGCTGACACCGATTAGTGACCCAATGGATCACAGGGTTGTCTAGTATAACACAAAAAGTCTGATAATTTTTTATCTATATGCGACTTATGGTCAGGATTTTTAGCTAGATGTCTATTTTATACAGTTAAACAAATAGATAAAGCTCTGGTTCAGCTAGCCTGATGGACACAAATAAAGGTCCAGCATAGCAGTATATTTACACTGCAAATCGAATTCTACGTTAAAACCTTTTTAAAAGTTTTGAAATTTTCAAAAAACAATTTGCTGGAAACATATTACGGGGTTTCATTAATAACAGAAATTTGGAGGCCATAGCTCTAGCTGTATTGGTGTTATGCGATGACAGAAGAACAAAAAATTTTTCTGTGAATTATAATAAGAAACAGCATGGCCCACTTGAAGACATTTTTTTGTGGGACCAGCGGTTTACAGTCAACGTCTGTTGAATATTAGAGATATGAATAAACTTTATATCTCTAGGATGAAAAGCAATTGAGATGAGCGACCGAAAATACCACAGGAATATTTTTTACGCTGTTCTGTAACTGACTAACATTTAATTCAAGTATAATGAAAATAAATCAAAATATAAACACCCTGTTGAATCGTCAAGAATTCAGAAGAAAACTAATATTGTTACTGTTCTCTAAAAACTGTAATGTAGTGTTAGGTGTATGTTGCAACGTGTTGTGCTGAGTATTTGGCAAGACTAGGGTTTGCATTAGGTGCGGGGTCCGATTGCCTTTAAGCCGGCCCTAGTAAGAAGATATATATCCATCATTTTGGCCGGTTGATTTTTTATGTAATGAATCATTACTTGAAGTTTGGGGTAAAATGTGAAGAACTGCAGCAACAGGAAGAATATAAATAACCAGAAGGATTAAGCAAGAAGAAACGACGCCACGTAGAGTTGAACATGGAAGACAGCCATTTTGTTTACACCGAACCGCTTGTTTCAAAAGGGAATTTCTGCTCGTAATGTCCGAACCAGCGTAAAAAATAACAATAATAATTACCTTTCATGTTGAGCGGGATCTGAATGAACTAGATAACCTGTTTATTTCCTATTTATCCACCAGAAATTCTCAAAATGTGTGTCGTCATGACCGTGAAGTCAATGTTAAAACAACATAACATTTTCTCTCAAGTCTTTAGACATAAGGTTCGGATTTGCACCGTTTAAATCGATGTTTCTCAAACTTTTTTTCCGTTCACGACCCCATTTCGATGAAACAATTTTTTTTTCCAACCCTCACATATAGTTACAAAAGCAATATATACTTAGATTTTAACTAAAAATTAATATGTATTCTACCAGTATCAAAACGTAGAACAAAAATGTGAAAAAGCGCAACGTATTTATAATCTATAATGATTTTTCAAGAGTTTATAATGGAAAAAGTAATTGTTTTTTTACAGATGAATTTAGTTTTTGTAACATTTCATAAATAGACTAAACCCGAACAACAAAAGAATTTAATTTTTTTTTTGAATAGAATAGCAGTGAGCCATTTTACAATAAGCACCAGTACGAATAGATTTTTTTGATAGAAATGATATTTCTTTGGTTACATAATCATTCTTTTCGGGAGAAAAAATTCCAATATTTCTGCGACTCCCAAAGAGGTCTCGATTCCATACTTCGATAAACACTGGCTTAAACCATTGTTTCATCTTTAAATCAATCATCATAGCATGAAAAGAGAAAGGACTGAACATAAATCAAGCAGTTCGGAAAGTAGTGACGCATTTATGGAGACGAAATAAAATTCTTTTTCCAATGGGGAAAAAAAAATTCATAGGTCAAGAGAGAATCTGGTCCTCATAAGAGAGAAAAAAAAAACAATAATTCTATCCCACCTTGCGCTTTGGTTATGTTAACGTTGGGTCTTCGATCAGAATTCAGAATTCTTTTAGAAAGGAATTAGAAAAATGGTTTCATTAGTCATCGTTTATAATGATTATTATTTTCTTGACAAATTTAATTGCCATATCTGATCAGGGTTTTTTTTCAGCCCCTGAAAACGCAACATTACTTTCTGAACAACATCATATTTCTCTTGTATAAGTTTCTCGGGTTCGAACAGGAAATCACATTAAATTCCTGTGTGTATCGCATATTTTATCCAGCCAATTATCAAGAAAGGGTGACATTTGAACGGGTCCAAAAATGCGACATTCTTTTCGAAACAACCTAATATTTCCTGGAAATTTGGGGAATTAACCCATTTACGCCTGAAGTCAGATTTTTTAACTGATTAGAAATATGGGGTAAATGAAAGTATATTAGCTTGGTAATGAAAATTTATTTGTGAAAAGAAAAACAAAAAACAAAACAAAATGAAAGCATGTTTCTTATCTTGAGAGTGTTAACGTGTAATATGATCTGCTTTCTTTCATAAGTATATTTTGTACAGCAATTTTTGGGTGGACAAAATATAGGCCTCAAGGCACATATGGGTTAAAACAAAAGACGGATATGGGCGTCACTATGGAAAGGCACAAAAATAAACTCACAAAGTGACTTTTTGAAACTCTATTGCTTTTAAAACAAGCGATTCGGGCCAGGTGATCATATGGCAAAATTATTTCACCCAAGTACAACTGAAAAGTGATGTCGCCAGTGAACATTTTTAACGAAGTGTTTGTGATAATATGGCAGTTTATGTGAGTAGAATATAATGTAACAGTGACTTCAGAGGGATGAAATGCTCCCCTAGTTGTATTCCTTTAAGTTTGGGGTACGCCCCAAAGGTCTTTGCCCTCTAGGCGACAGCCTTACTTCACCTGTTGGACTGGCCGGTCTTCATCGAATCTAATCACCAAGCCTAGCTGTTGTCTGGCTTAGTGATTCCGGAAACAGTCTGACTACCTTGAAAATCAGCTTAGGTATCCGCCACTTTTCAAAAGTTTGCTTTACGCCACTTTTTTTGAAAAAAGAGGTAAAAGGCGAAAAAAATGGCACCATCGTTAGTTTTGCAACGAGCTGTTATAGGAGTAGCATAGAGCCCTTCCCCTAATACCAGTCTCCTGTACCTCCTACCATCCCAACCACGAACGAATCAGCCTAACATACCATTATCTTGGGGTCAGGAAACTCAAAAAGTGTTATCCTACAAATTGATAGTAATTGCTTCTTCGATTTATGCGATTTCGGCCTACCAAAGGTTTTCTTCCCATCATAAAAACCTTTTACTTTCGGATATTAGGCTGAGTCATTGGAAGTTGGTGTAGAGGAAGGTATAGGAGAGGGGGAAAGAGGTACACGTTGCCTCTATAACGGATTGCTGCAAAACATACGCTGAACGATACTTCCGCTTTTCTTTCGTAAAAGCAGTGGATATCTATCTATCATATGAATTATAATTAACACTGTATATTGCAGATGTGCATACTACCGTATAAATATTCTCTCAATCGTGCCTTGCACGATGCCATGGTAGTAGGGCACTCAGTGAGATTAGAATTCACTAGAGATGCGTTGGTTTAACGAAACTAGATTGCTGGACTTGTCTTGACATACCCAAAGATTAGCGTAGACTGATACAAGCCCACAAGTAATGGGCACTCGGTGGGGATCGAATTCTACCACGCAGTAGAAACAGTTTTCTTGCTATTAGTTATTACCTTATGCCTAAGTATTAACTAAGCTCGGTTTGGTCTGGCACGAAGTTAAGGTAATGAGGCGCTCTCTGAGGGTCGAAGACGCTACTTAATTGAGGCGGTAACACATTGCT
Source organism: Thysanoteuthis rhombus (assembly GCA_963457665.1). Lineage (NCBI taxonomy): Eukaryota > Metazoa > Mollusca > Cephalopoda > Oegopsida > Thysanoteuthidae > Thysanoteuthis > Thysanoteuthis major. The sequence goes on from OY735223.1 coordinate 21,322,216, forward strand.
ATCATGTGAACTAACGGGAGTTCACGTGAGAGTTAAAAGTGTTCAGGCCTGTTTAACGCTTATTTGAATCGCTAGGAGACACGCTGCAGTAACGGCTGAAAGTCATGCGAAATCACGAGTCCTTGCCGGTCTGCTCATGTGACTTCCCGTCCCACATTTTCTATTTCTGCACACATTTGCAGGATGTGTGAGGTTTCATTTTCTCTAATCTAGCCACGGTTTTGACGCATCGTGAGCTAGCATGAGCTTACGTGACGTAATAGCGGTGTGTTCCACGAGCTAAGAAATATTCACCAAGTTTAGCTTAGTCACAGCCATAACTGTAGGGCACACTATGAGGATATATCATTAAATTTCTCTTCACATTTGTATCATGAACCCATTACCTTCAGGTGACTTGAATTTCTGTCATTGTAGATCCAATGCTCAACTGCGACAGAAATTCCGAATAGTCACACAATGGACCCATCCACTTGAAGTCACGGATGTCTCTTACTGCTAGTTTCTAATTGTAATTCCAACTGAGCTAAAGGGTCCATTGTTTATAGAGTTTATTTTGTGCCATGTGTAACACAAGGTAACTGAACCCCCACCCTCCAAGAAAAACAACTCTTTGTTCCTGGCTAATAAATGTTATTTTCTGATTGTCTAAAAAATAGAGAAAACTTCATTTATACCATTCAAATTTTTGCTTTTGCAGTCACGACTGTGACAGTTTGATATCTACTTATTTTCAAGTGGACAACAGGCGAATTTAGACATTTTTAAACACGAAGTAAAAAAAAAAAAAAAAGCAAAAACTATTACTATGAATATCACTATCCTGGTCACAAAAGCAAAATTTAAAGGGTTAGATAGGCAATTAGAAAATAACACTCGCCACCGGGAACAAAAATACGTTGCACGATTTAATCAAAGTTCCATTATGATTGGAAAAGCTTGATATTTGAAACTTATGTAATATGCCATGTTTATGTGATAATTTCTTGTATGCAACATCGATTAAGTGAGATAACAATAAAATACTGATCGTACTGTCCTCATATATATATATATATATATATATTATATATATTGCAAATGCTTCAAAAAAAATCTGGGTTCATTCTAATTGAATACAAACGATAAAATGCTGAGCATCGTATTGTTTTTGATACGATTGCAAACTCATTCTTCGGCGGCATTGGTAAACCAGATTTTTTAAAAATAAAAGTCACTGTTACAAACTTGTTTTACCATTAGGGTCGAAAATGTTAAAATATATATTTAACAAAAGTGAATCTAGAAGGCCGGGTAACACCTTATTAATGTAATAGAAGAAAAAATGAATTGATACATGGATTTTGCCATATTCTTGAAAGGTTTCAGCATTCGTTCAAACAATGGCATCTCTTCTCGTCTTCGATTTTATCATCAAAACGTTTTGGGTGCTCCATTCGACTGCCTTCTTCATGTATAATATGCATTTTCCATAACGAAAATGACATTTCTTCCGGTGTAATTTTCCGCTGGGAAAGAGTCTTTTCTTATGGATATTACATATCACACCTGAAGAAGGACATAGAAGGAGTCGACCGAAACGTACTGCTGACAACTTCAAAGATGGTGAGAAAAGATTTGTCGGAACGAAAGTCGGAATATTTATAGTTCTTCTCTAAGTTATAGACGATACATTCTTGAATGGTCTTTAGCAAAATTAGTCAACAGCATTAATGGTCTTTTCTGAATAGCAAAAAGCAAGATACAAGTCAAACTGTATTTACGTAGCTTAGTGTGTGACATGAAACAACAAGTGTAAGAACCAAGAGAAGATCAAACCTTCTACAATATAAATAGCCTGCAAGACCTCTTTACTAACTCACTATTACGCCACACTGAGATTCCCAAGACTAAAGTCTCAATGGGGAAGAAACGTCGTTAATAACTAGAGTTAACCCATTACGTGCAACAAGTAGCGAAGAATGATAGTCATTACTCTCACTACAATGACTGACATTTCGGTCATTTGCAGTTAATAGGTTAAAAGATATTTTGTTTAGCCACAGAGATACTTAATGTTCAGATGATCATGCGCGTAGATAATTTTATAAACCAAATCTTCAACTTCAAGCAGATCTGTTTAACAATACTTGTTTTTGTTTTTAGTTTCATTTAATGAATAAGTACTAGACAAATTACCAAGCTTCAGTCGACCTTCTTTTGAGAAAATACGAAGTCTGTCCATGAAGAAACCAAACTTTTGAAACAACGCACCAATGAGACGCTTCACCGTGCTTCTGACGGAAGTATCAAGTAACAGAGATCTTCACCTTTTGAATATTAAAAAGAAACTGCATCAAACGACTTTTGAGCTACAAGTGCCAGAATTAACGTGCGTATAATGCACCTTGCATTTTCCTTTCAAGTTGAGGAATAGGGTATTTTGAAGAGAGCGTGTTTGTGTGAATTTCTGTTTTAGTTTAGAAAAAAAGACGTTTTGGAGACTTTTCCAATGTCACAACTGACTAATGGTAAGAATTGTCTGGGCCGTACGCAATGCCAGGAGTAGTGCCAGAGCTTCTAATCGAGAAGATCATCCACCAAGACGATGCCAGATCTGGACAATTTCTCAAGTCTACGGATGGCGATCAAATTGAAAAAGTGCGTGCTTTGATCCATGGAAATGGTTGCCTGACCGAAGTTCCCAAATAGGTAAGAATCTGTAAATGTTCGTGCCGCGTGATTTTAAAAGAAGATAGATCGTGTTGCTGCAAAATTTGTGCTGCGTTTATTGACAGATGAACAACATTGTTGGCAAAGCATGAGACCGCCCTCGTCTACTATCTGTCCTACTCTTAAGATTTAGCCCATGTCGGTTTTTTTTTGTGTCCCAAAGCTGATATCCATTCGAATAATAGCCCGATGTCAGAATAGAGAAGAGAGAGAAGAAAATGCACGACAAAACCTGTACACTATCCCTAAAAACGACTTCTATAATCCCGGAGACAGGTTATGGAGAGTTGAAGGAGACAGTTTGTTTGTGAAAAGATTCGAGTTCCCCTCAGACACATCTCGTGTTATATATATATGTGTGTGTGTGTGTGAGTGTGCATATCTTATTTTAATCATTGGTATTACTTTAAAAATAATTTCAAATCCGTAGTTGTTTTCTACTATTTTGAAAATCATATCAATGCTGTCAATTTTTTTCTCATTTTTAACATGCTTTCTATAATTTGGCAGATCCCAAGTATTAACCACAATAAGGTAAATAAAAAAAACTACTACGAAAATTAATAAGCCGTACTTAATAAATCAAAGTAGTTATAAAATCGTTAGACCAATCCGTTTGATGTAAAGATTCGATATCAGAAAATCTGGGTATAATTTACACCAAGGATTCCCAACAGGGAGCAAAAGAACCACGCCTTAAGGAAATATTATGGATACAAAAAAACAGAAAAGAAGAGAAAAGACAGAAAGAAAAGAGAAAAAAAAAGAGAGAAAAGAGAAAAAAAAAGAGAGAAGAGAGAAAAAAAAAGAGAGAAGAGAGAAAAAAAAAGAGAGAAGAGAGAAAAAAAAAGAGAGAAGAGAGAAAAAAAAAAGAGGAAGAGAGAAAAAAAAAGAGAGAAGAGAGAAAAAAAAAGAGAGAAGAGAGAAAAAAAAAGAGAGAAGAGAGAAAAAAAAAGAGAGAAGAGAGAAAAAAAAAGAGAGAAGAGAGAAAAAAAAAGAGAGAAGAGAGAAAAAAAAAGAGAGAAGAGAGAAAAAAAAAAGAGAGAAGAGAGAAAAAAAAAGAGAGAAGAGAGAAAAAAAAAGAGAGAAGAGAGAAAAAAAAAGAGAGAAGAGAGAAAAAAAAAGAGAGAAGAGAGAAAAGAGAAGAGAGAAAAAAAAGAGAGAAGAGAGAAAAAAAAAGAGAGAAGAGAAAAAAAAAGAGAGAAGAGAGAAAAAAAAGAGAGAAGAGAGAAAAAAAAGAGAGAAGAGAGAAAAAAAAAGAGAGAAGAGAGAAAAAAAAAGAGAGAAGAGAGAAAAAAAAAGAGAGAAGAGTGAAAAAAAAAGAGAGAAGAGTGAAAAAAAAAGAGAGAAGAGAGAAAAAAAAAGAGAGAAGAGAGAAAAAAAAAGAGAGAAGAGAGAAAAAAAAAGAGAGAAGAGAGAAAAAAAAAGAGAGAAGAGAGAAAAAAAAAGAGAGAAGAGAGAAAAAAAAGAGAGAAGAGTGAAAAAAAAAGAGAGAAGAGTGAAAAAAAAAGAGAGAAGAGTGAAAAAAAAAGAGAGAAGAGAGAAAAAAAAAGAGAGAAGAGAGAAAAAAAAAGAGAGAAGAGAGAAAAAAAAGAGAGAAGAGAGAAAAAAAAGAGAGAAGAGAGAAAAAAAAAGAGAGAAGAGAGAAAAAAAAAGAGAGAAGAGAGAAAAAAAAGAGAGAAGAGAGAAAAAAGAGAGAAGAGAGAAAAAAAAGAGAGAAGAGAGAAAAAAAAAGAGAGAAGAGAGAAAAAAAAAGAGAGAAGAGAGAAAAAAAAAGAGAGAAGAGAGAAAAAAAAAGAGAGAAGAGAGAAAAAAAAAGAGAGAAGAGAGAAAAAAAAAGAGAGAAGAGAGAAAAAAAAAGAGAGAAGAGAGAAAAAAAAGAGAGAAGAGAGAAAAAAAAAGAGAGAAGAGAGAGAGGACACGGAAACAGACAGTGGACAGGAAAGTGGGGACTAAGAAGAGAGGGGGACAAAGAGGAGAGAGCCAGGGACAAAGAGGAGAGAGCCAGGGACAAAGAGGAGAGAGCCAGGGACAAAGAGGTGAGAAAAAGACATAAAAAACGTAATTATTGTTATATACTGGCAAAAAAAGTCCGTCCAAGGTAAATAACTCGTAGCTCATCAACTGCTAATTACAGTTTATAAGCAAAAACGAGAAATAACAAAATAATAATGATATGAAATTTCTGAACAGAAAATGCCTTGACAGTAATATAAAAGGAGACCAAATGTGGCTTTTTTTAACAGGTATGAATAAAAGTGCAGATTCTTGCACGAATCTTACAGGGCAGTATTTTCTGGATTACATATATCTATGAAGTTTCAATTTTTCTTGTAAGGCTGTCATCGAAATCTTTGACATCAAACAGTCAGGCGTGAATTCCCAAAGTAGCAAGCAAAACAAAGGTTAGTTATAGACAATAGCAATAACAACAATATAGAAAGTTTCTCAAGGTTCGTTGGGTGATCATAAACCAAGCATGCACATAGTTTAAAGATAAAATATTGATATACGCTCACATGAAACTGGGAAATTTAGCCTCAAGAAACTTTCTGTACATTAATGATTTCGGACATTCAAATTGTGTATATATATATATATATATATATATATATATATATATGCAGATTTAAGAAATAAATATACATATTTTTTGAAAATTGAGATTATTCACAGCAAAAGGAAGAAAATTATTATCTTAGCCAATGTTTCGCTTTTTCTTCAAGTTAAAATATCAAATTTGAATTGGGACAAACGTACAACCACCCTTGAACGAAATAAATGTAATTACTTATTAAATAGTGAGACTCACTCACTCACTCTCTCTCGATCCCTGACAATGGCTTTTCCCATTTAAAGATGAAAATTTGGCGGATAAAATCTCTCCTACCCACCATTCGAAACAATAGACTTCTCCATTTTGACGTAAATAGACTTCTCTTCTTTTGACGTAAACCTACAGATTATATATACTCTTTTAAAATCATGTCATGGGGGTTCAAAATGAAATTATACATAATGTATAACGATATCCGACAAGATATAAAGTTTGTTTTTCATATATATATATATATTATATATATATATATATATATATATATATATATATATATATATATATAAACAGTTATCCCTTGCTATCCGGGGGTGTCAAGGCACGAATACGAAAATCTGAACTATCTTACGGCCCCACAAACACTGTACCACAAACAAATACTTTATCATTCCCTAATAAGTAAATGAATACAGTAAATCATACATAAAAATTTTAAAATCTTAAAACCTAACCTCATTTTTCTGGTGACAGATCTATCAACTACGGTGGAAACAATATTATTTTTAATCAAAAACGTAAAAATTTCCTTAATCTGATCAGAAATCCTCAACGAGTACGCAGAAGTTTTTTTCCTTTTCAGTACTTCGTGCAATCTTATTGGTATCTCCAAAATTAAACTTTCAGAAGAAGATACTTTATCAATGCAATACGTTTTCAAAAGATCGTTGAATGCGCGGGAGATCCTGGTAAAAAAATATATGTACGGTTAATTGATGACAACCATAACTTTCATAGAACTACAGGCTAGTGATTATTACCTAATTTGTTTCTTCTTTATGCTATTTTAAACATTCATCTTTTACTTTTTTTACTAATTTTATCCAGCTTGACAAAAATATCAAAATGAAGGTAAAATAGTGGCATTAAGATATAGAAAAAAATGTTAATGATGATTTTAGGTACTTTATCTGATAAGTAAATGAACAAAATTTGTTTACAGCACAGTGAATTGGAAAAAAAATCTGAAATACCGTACGACTAAGCAGTTCTCGAGTGTCAACATTGAACAAGTTCAAGTTTTCAACACACGATGAATTTTACATTGATAGATCGATATCATACACATTACAATGCATAAATGATTTCCTATACTCTCCATATTTTGTTTGTACGGTACAGCTTATTTTCTCTGATACAGTTTATTCGCAGTACGCAGCAAACCTCAGCCCTGAAATTCCCATTAAATTATTCAATACTGGATCGCGAATAGCAAGGGAATAATAATATATATATATATATATATATATATATATATATATATATATATATTCATTCTTGTCTAAAAAAAAATCACGTCGTAGAAATTCAAATATGTCGGTGATTTTTCTCAGGGGAAGTAATTAGTAAATTTAAAAAAAACACTGGATTAGTTATAATAGTCTTGAGCTTTTCAAATTTCTCACTTGAAGCATTGTCATTATTCATTTTTTTATTATTGAACACATGAAACCACATAATACCCTTTTATAAATTACTGCCATATAGTTGCACACACTCACATTATATGTAATGTGTGTGTGGCAGGTTTTATTGAAGACAACAGAAAAAAATTCTTTCAATTTTCTCAATCAAATTTCCCCTGTCTTCGTACAAGGCAATAAATATTTGTATCAAGTGGTGTTACCTTGTACGATGTAAGGAGAAATTTTATATTAAAAAAAAATGATAAAACAATGCTTTTCTGTCATCTTCGATAAAGCCTGTCTAAATAAGATAAAAAATGCCTCTGTATATTATAAATAAGTGATATTATTTTGGCGGGAGAATTGGCAAATTTAACAGGTAAAGAGAAACAAGATTGGTTAAGCGTCACGTTCTTAGAGATGTGTCTTAAAGCCAAACATAGACATTTTAGAGTCAATTTAATGTTAGTGAAGCAGAAATAAAGTTCTTAATTAAAATGCTCAGGCGAATGGTTAGATCTAGAGAAGAAGCATACACGTTTTGAAGCTTACCGATGCCGTCAAGACCCGGATTGTGACCAGCTGAAAACAAGGGAGATAAGCAAAGCATATTTAGTTTAATTTATGACTGATTATCTTTTCCTGAATCCCCTTCAAGAGTTTTTTTTTTTTAATGAATATACCGTATATGCCAGTATATAAGACGGTTATTTATCAAATGAAATCTTTTTTTTAAAAATTGATAAAAGATGAGAACTATGCAGATATTACATTGTCGCTAACACGCCGCTCTTATAACTAGGGGATCATCTACCAACGCTCGATATGTGCAGTTATGGGCCTTGGATGTGTTCCAGAGAGCAGTAATCCTTCAAATACCCTTGTAAACTATTCGACTTATAGTCGGGCATATACGGTGAGTTACTATTTGGGTCGTTGAAACTCTTAAAATACAAAATGAATAACCTATTTTGAACTATCAGGTTGATGCAAAAGTTCCCTCTGTCATATTTTGCATAGTGTTAGGGAAATCTTCGAAGTGTCTTTGGAGTTTAACCAGCTCTTTATTGCTTGTGCAATCAGTCGACTGGAGTACGTCGTTTTAAAGTCTTAGGAAAATTCATAAGCAAGGAAAAGGGGTTCCACGTGAACTTACGGAAATGAACATTGGTCAGCGTTGAAACACCTGTCTTTCTCTTCTCGCCCGACACAGAAAAACTCATATTGGGAATGATAGATCCTGGTGATGAAAAATGAAATGATAACGTGAATCCAAAACGAAAAAAAGCATAGCTAGATCCAGGACAGCCTTCAACATTTCAGCATCTACCTGGGACAGCAGATCTCCATGAAATCCACAAAAGAAGAAGAAATCAAACGGAGAATCACCCTAGGGTTGGCAAGCTTTTGACAGAGCCAGCTCAACGTACAAGAACAAGATCATGAACTATGGACCCGGAACATGAAACATAACCGAAAGATTGGCTTGCAATCCAAGAACCACACAACGTTCACGGCAAATGATCATGATTAATATCACATGGGGTAATCACAAGATAGGACAGTATATTTGAGAATAGAGGTCAGAGATATCATAGGAAAGCACAAAACTCAAATGGCAATGGACAAGCCATAATGTAAGAATGTCAGACAACCGCTTAACAACACAACACGACGTTGATCTTGAGAGATCATCGTAAATTGTGACCGGCAAAAAAATAAGATGGTCTGATGCTTCAAACCGGTCCAGAAGGTATTAACACCGTGATACTCATAATAGAGAGGTTTGGTGTATTTTAGGGAAGGTCTATATCCAACGATGGGCATGGTGATGATGAAAGGGAAATCTATTCTAGCTATCGTGGGATTAAATTGGAATTCCTCACAGCAATTCGCTGGAATCTGGCTAAATTTACCATACAACGCTACACTAAACAGATTCGTTTTAATAAAGCTTTGAAAATCAAAATACTCTCTCCTGGGTAAGGAAATCAACTGGTGATTTTGATTAACAACGACCCGCCCTTGTTCTGCAAATCTAACGCGACAAAAATTATAAAGCTGGGATGGGAAGTACTTCCAGATGCAGCATATCCTCCGGATCCGTCATCTCCAGACACTCACTTGGTTCGTTCCCATGCCACACCTTGTCTGATCAGCAGTTCCAACAATTCCAAGATACCAAAAAATTCCTCTAAGAATCCATGGAATCAACAATATAGCAGAAATATGGCAAAAGATCATACGAAGCCAGAGAAAATAATTTGATTACTGAATGATAATGATGATGAGATGTACAAGATATATGAATAAAGGATTCTGTCAAGAAATCTGGAAACTTTTGCATCAAACTATTTCATAAAAAACCTACATAAATATGACTGTCATGATGGTACTAATTAATGAAAGAGACAGTTGATCTATTAACAGTAGATGACTGTAATTCCAATCATTGCAGTTCTGTAGATCAACAGTGAATAACAGAAACTTCTATCAGTCACACAAATATATATATATATATATATATATATATATATATATATATATATATATATATATATATATATATATTGGCACAAAACAAGCTGAACAGTCTATTTTCCCCGTGAATAATAATCCTATTCCACTTGAAGTTACAAACACATAAACCAGCAGGAAAAAGAGTCGTTCTTGGCTCAAAGTAGAAATGTCCATTTTTCATTGAAAAAAACAAACTGCCCAGCTCATTTCGCGCCACTCCGTGAGATCAGTTCGAACACTGCGATCTAGCTACTCCTGTCACAATTAATAGGTTAAAACTATGTAAAATCTTTCAACAAGGAAAATGAAAAGGGTTCAAAGTATAAGTATAAGTTGAAAAAATCAGACAAAATTCTTTCCGTACAAAACAATCGCACAATAACATATCATGATAAATTGTCGAAAGCTGATGAGAACAAGTGCCATTGGGAGGTGGGTAATTGTCATTAATCACAAGCCCACCTTAAAAATCTGCATGGGAAATCCTGACTTACCTGGACTTGAACAGAGATCAACGTCACCGTTACCTCTGATAATAAGCACGCCTACAGAAAAAGCCTGCATTTGATGAGTTTCACCAATGTAATCAAACAATTAAAATTGACAGGGGAAGATTGTGTTGCACCAATCTTTCAAGGGCGTACATCTTTCCAGTCTTGAAAATCAGTATTGGAACTCCTAGGTTCTTATCTAAGTTCAAATACTTGTATAAATTTTATTTCTAGTGATCTGTTTCTTAGTGGTGACAGACTTATATACAGGCTTCCCCAGTTATCCAAAAAAGAGCGCTTCAGTGAAACTTTTCGTAAGCCCGAGTTTTGTGAAGCAATGAAGCAATAGTAATTCATTTATATCAGAAAATCTCTGAGCGTTCCCAGACCCAAAAAATAACCATGTGCAGGATTTTCGCTACGATTGACTGAACTGCAATGATTGTAGAAAAGTATGACTTAAATTTTGAATGAGCACGTTAGCTCAGGGCGGATTTGCAGGATATTTTCAGTGTCTGCAAAGAACTGCTCGATAGGTTAATCCGTGAGACTGGACAGTCAAGCATTCTGTCGCATTTTAAGCCTGTCAAAGCTGTGAACGAACCATGACCTTCGACATCGAGGTTGGCCGACATAGATGAAAGCTAATCTAGAATCTTGGAATGCTCAAAATATTTTCTCCTATAGATCAATGGTAATTGCTACCTCGCTTTGCACTCTTTCGGAGAGTTGCTGAAATCTAACCCCTATATATATATATATATATATATATATATATATATATATATATATATATATATATATATATATATATATATATATGCATAGACCAATATCAGGTATGGTGGACAGATATCTGCACTCAAGCGTAAATTGGTTTCCAACTTCTGATGGGGTTATCTCAACAGTCACTTCACATTGAGAATTTGGTAAATTACGACATATATTGCTAACCAATGCCCAATATAAATCGAGATGCCCACTCATAGTTCAAAGTTATGGCGACTTGAGGCCTTTCGTAAGCATCGTGCTTATTAAAACAAACATTCTAATTATTTCTGATAGGATATTTATTAAAAAACACAAGACCGAAAAAAAATGGGTGGAGTTTAATACATTACTTACTACTTAAATTTAATCCCAGGCACAATGACCACTCTTTACTGATGATTTTCTTATCTTGGTCAGTGTCACAATACTCAATAAAGCTTTTGGCACAACGTCGTGGCTTCACCAACTTCTTGACCAACCGCTTCAGCGACCGGACCTCTCGGGATTTGAGAATATTGTCTTTGTCCTTATCTAACTGAGTGAACTTCCAATCTACAATTCGTTTCTGGGCTGCGTTCAGCGAAGTTTGGGATTTTCCTGAAAAAGAAATTGAAAGAAAAATATAAAATTCAATTACAGTAATATTAGTACTTCCCCATTTAGCTCCGATTCGCTGTACAGCTCTTTTTTTAGAAAGATATTTTTTTTTTGCAATAAACGTAATCTGGAATTTTCGATGTAATAATGATAGAACACAACAATAATGGCCAGTATCCGAAATAACTATTGTCAGCACTGGTGTTTCCAAAACTTTTTCGCACTACTAATTATATTTGATATCATTCTATATATATATATATATATATATATATATATATATATATATATATCCAGGGCACCTTGAAAAATAATTAAAAAAAGAAAAAAAGATATCCAAGATAAAATGTAACTATATTGGGAACCAAATGTCTAGGGGAGGAAAAAAGCGCCATGAATGTCCAGGAACCCTAAGACTGGGGGGGGGGGGCACAGCCCTCCTGGGTACAATTGTCCTAGTACTGTCCACTGGATATAGCGAGGAAAACGTACAAAACAAAAATTTCCTAAAAACGATATAAAATACAGGTAACTCCTACTTTTCCAAAGTTCGCTTTATGCCACTTTTTCGCTTCAGAATTTGTTTTGCTGCAACACGTTAGAGAGGCAGCACGCACCCTATTCCTTCATTTTATGCACCATCTTCGGCTTTCCTGGTATATTACGATACGTATTGCTAACGAATGCACAATATGAATAGAAACGTTCATTAACAGTTCAAAGCTGTTGTGACTTGGGGCCTTTCGTAAAAGTGAAGTGGTGTGAAACAGACTTTCATAAGTCGGGGTATCACTGCAACTGAAGTATGTATTTACGTGTGTACACTGCAATTACTCGACAGCTGGACATCGAGAGAAAAAGTCAACAGTGATGACTGATAGGAATTATCAATTGAAAATTATGTTTCATTATCAGTCATATCCATTGACTTTCGCTACCTAGAATACATTTTGCATCGATCGTTACTTGCTACTAATTACTAATAATGGTTACACACACAAGTACTTCATTCAAAATCATTTCACATGACGATTATAGCAGGCTACTCCACACACCATGAAGTCCAGCCCCTGTCAAAAATGTACTCCACTGGTACTCGTTAATTCCCGTGAAAGAAAAAAATTCATGGATACATTTGAATCTCTATAAGACGATTCTCTTTAAGAAATAAAACTACTGATATCGTGTCAATGGAAGCGTCCATTGTTTCAAATGGTTGGTTGAATATATTTCTATCAGCAAAATTGTTACTGTTAAGAGGATGTGTCCGTTGCTACGGACAGAGAAATTGAAAAATCATTGTTCATTATATAAGTAGATACAAGATTAATGCAAACAAGAGTTTTACTATTGAAGCACATTAGAATCTTCGTGGGTCACTTAATCAATACTCACCCGTCACCAAAGTGGTAGCTTCAGTCGGTTTCGGGGTTTCTCGGTAATATTCCGCTGCGAATTCACTGATTAGGTTTGAATTAAAGATTTCACGGTCAGTCTTAGTACATCCTGGAACAGAAATGAAAATTTGAAAAATGAAACTTTGCCCTTAAAAGATAGCCGGCTCTATCAGTTCTTCTTTTTATATTGCATTATCCAGTGCTAGGTGCTCTGCTGCTTGAGCACCAAGAGCTTTTACAGCAGACAGAAAACCAGATATAACCCTTTAATTTAAAAATACATTTTTCCGGTCCTTTGATTCCATATTTTCTAATGTTATTATTTTTCTTCTTAAGTGCACCAGTAGTATCATTATTAATATCAACTGCGACTACTCCGACCGTTAGAGAATCTGGAATAGAAAAACAGGCTTCCCAGGGTAGAAGAGACGAGAGGTCGTGTCTCACTGAAAGCTTCTCATTTATTTCCGATCTGGACTGTTTACTAACTGCCGTGGTCTGAATACTTGCAGTGTTGAACTAGAATAGATATCAAATGAATACTAATCAAAATTGATAATGGCTTATGAACATGAAGTTCTCACGTTTTATGCATAAGTGTTTTAGGGCTCTTGTGCTCATCTGGAGCCATCTTCTAAACCCAATGTTTCGACCGTTATACCCTACAGGTAGGTTTCGTAAGCGGTGATGTTTCGGAAAGCTGAGACGAGATGTCATTGCCAGCAAAGCCTGTGGACAGATTGTCTCTATTCAGCTGTCTAATTTCGTTTGGGAGCAATTGCTGGGTCAGAACAATGTAGACCTTTTTAGATGACATAATTATGTTATTGTCCGAGGTGGGTGTCATGGAGCATCTTTTTAATGGATCATTTGGATCGCCGTAAGAAAATGCTGAGTGTACAGCCTTGGCAATGGAAGGATGGCTGACTGCACATCCTGCAATTTCATATAAGATAAAAGGATGAGAAAATGAGTTCCTCGTGAACCTTTGAAATAGAACATAGGTCATCGTTTAAACACCTGTTTTTCTACTTATTCATCATAGATGAGTGTTTAGAAGTACATTAACATCAATTCAAACACTGGAACATTGATTTTAGAATAATTCAGTCATTGATGCAAAGTTAATCAAATTTCATTGTATATTTTAGAAAATCTTAATCGAGGAATTCAAATTTTTGGATAGAGAAATAAACCCTCTTTTTTTTTTTAAAGTTACGCATTCTGATTCGGATTCATTCGTAAACTTTATTACAATAAGGTGGCCTCGACTTCAGATGTGAATATAGCACATTTTCTTTACCATACAAATCTTAAGCGCAGGGTTACCGCCTGGTAGAATGGAGGAATACTCAAGGCCTCCATCCGTCTTGATAGATAATTGAACGACACTGAAGTGACTTCTCCAGGGTGAAAACCTGGGCAAAGCGTATCGAGGTTCTTGGAATCCTCATCTCAGCCTTGCTGGAGTAGTCCAAAGAAAAGCGGAGCACAATACTTCTGGTATCAGCTTGGCTGAAGAAGTTACAAGCAGGAAGTCAACGTTAACATATAACCGCCTTAAAGGGGCTCCACTTCCTGGTTTGGAATAAAAGTCATCTTTCTCCTAGACTGGTTGCCTTCCCAAGGCTAGAATGCCGAGTTTGCCTTGCTGTTTTACCCATAAGTGGGGGTGGATTCATGCTTTTCCAAAAGACATTAAAAGACCCTCAATGATATTGGTAAAATCTAACAAAAAGTCGTACCTCGCTTGCCTTTTCGACGTCTCCTGTTTCTTTGACGTTTCACTTTGCCTGTAAGTAAAGAAAAAGATCATATTAGTTAGATAACGACACATTTGAGACATGTAAGTAGGTTCATGCGTATATCATTCGGCGATTATGTTCAAAGAGATCACATCAAGTTTGATTCATTATTCAAGTAGATATTAAATGCAGAAGCTTTGGTGAATGTAATTATGGGATGGGGAAAGTGTAAAGTGTTAAAAAATGGATGTGTCTTCAATTCAGATTCTTTTGTGTTCATAAATTAAGCCAACCATCATAATGTTATTAAAACAGTAGCTTTATATTTGCGATAACAGACAAAAATCTTATTACGATAAGACCAAATGAAGTTGCTTGTGGAAAATGAAAAATGTTCAACTTGAAATACCAAGACAGTTTAAAACTTTCTGCAGTTTTGAGAAGGGTTTTTAACATTCGAAGAGTTTTTCGGACGATAGAACTCATTGTTGTCAACCCGATCCATTCTACGGCCTTCTGGTGCACTATCTGGATGTATTTGATGGTAAACAGAAATCTTTCTCTCTAATGGTAACTACGCTTATAACGTATGGAAATACTGGCCTAACAAAGAAAGAAAATGAAAACAACCGAATCCTACGTTGTACGAGTTACTACCATTGGAGAGGAACAAATTCAGATTACCACGCCTAAAGAAGGCCGTAGAATGGATCAGCCGTAATGTCATGTTAACACGTACAAAAGGGGGTTGAATCTTCCGAGAAGCTTTTTGAAAGTTAAAAACATTTCATAACCAAACCAGCAGCCAATTTTTACAGGTTACCCTGCTATTTGAAAGTATAGAGTTCCTTTAGAGCAGAGAATAAATTACCATTAATTTACATGGGAAATTTTTTGAGTGTTCTCAGCCTCCAAAAAGGTGATGATTGTAAGTTAGGTTGAGTTTTTGGAGGTACAAGGGACTGGAGTATAAGAGTGAGAGGGAAAGATGGGGTGCGCTGCCTCTATGATAGCTTACTGCAAGACAAACGCATAACGCTATTTCTGATTTTCGCCTTTTTTTCGTAAAAGCTGGGAATACCTATAATTGGTAAGAGGTCAAACAATAAAATAAAAAAATGTGTTTATTCCAGTAACTGTCAAAAAGTGTATCAGTGAAAAATAAAAAAGTGGGGAGTGATTTTCAAAGTGTCATGCAGACAGTACAACATATTTTCACTTTTTTTCGTTCTCTGGTAGTAAGTATTATTTTTTAATTGATTATGTCTAAAAAGTAAAGAAAATGTCAATTAATCCTCTTCAAACTTAGCTTTTGAGACAATGAATTTGCACATATTTAATCACGAAGTAAGAAAAACGACCACGAAAGAATATTACTGTACTGGTTACGAAAACAATATTTGAAGAGAATGATAACCATTTTCTATTATTTTTTTATACATAAGCAATCAAAAAATAATACTGACTGCCCAGAAACGAAAGGTGCATTGAAAGGTTTATAAATTCTAATGTACAAAAAAAGAAAAGTTTCGCAAGCAGGTTGGTTTGGTAGTGATTGTAAGATAGTATGTCGTTAAAGTTTTGGTGATGACAACGACGATATCTCTCTTTACATATCTGTGAACTAAACCTGGTTATTACGAATATCAATCATGAATGACAAGATTATAGTTTCATAGTGATTAATGACAACTCTTTTCTATCTGAGTAAAGGCTTTTATATTGCAATTAAATTTATGCAATGCAAATATAATTATTTCGTGACAAGTTTTTCTTTTGTCTTATAAACATGAATATAAAACCCATGTTGGCTTCGAGAAAGAATGGTTACGATTGAAAAAGAATGAAAAAATATTTAGGAACCCAAAAACCGACTTAGAAAGACAAGGAGCAGATGGTATCCTATTAAAATTCATCAAAGGTCCGTCCGTCCGTCTGTATGTGATAGCGTAACTCAAAAACCACTCAATATATCCCCCGGAAATTTTGAGTGTACTAATGCAATCCCTGACATTTCTTAGCATATTAGTTTTTGAAAATTTTCCCCCAAATATTGTGGGGTCAGTGTTCGTGCTCAAACTGATAATGATCTGATTTCCAACTGTCTATTAATTTACTTTACTGTGATTCACGGATCTCTTTTTAAATTCACAAGATATTTGAATTAAATGCAATCCAAGACTTCATGATGGTGATGATTCTCAAACATGGTATTATTCAATAAATGCATCGTTTAAATTATTGAGGCCAAAGGCTCCGTTCAGGTAGGAACTGGCTTAAAATTCAATTCGTAGGGAGAGGCTTCCGCTGGTTATGTTTACATACTACAGGATGCATACAAATGGCTTTGCTGTGGAAAAACTCGATTTCATTTTACGTCGGTGAATACAAGAAAATCAACCATTCAAAAATGGGAAAGGCCTTGATTCAGCAGTGGGCTTGAAAATGCTGATGATGAAATTTACACCGGGTAATATTCACCACTGGATGAAAGGCATTGACGAGAGATTATTTTGAGAAATATATATCTGTTGCATGTTCCATCAGTAAGCTATTGAAATCCATTCTCTGCTTGGCTACGTCGCACCTCTTTCAACCAAACTGTAATTAGATATATTAAAAAAAAAAATTGACCTGAAGTTCCCCTACTTCCCGTATATTCTCCAGGCCCAGTAGTCATTCTGTGGGCGCAAAAAAATTCCAATCTAGGTACCATTTCCCCGGAACAGCACCCCCCTTGCACCATAATGGGAGGATACCGAGTCGCTCTAATGCCTTTGTGACACTGTGTGCCAATACAGAGCAATTTTTGCTCTTGCCCACATGTAAGCCTTCAGGTTAAACTTGACCTCTCGGCATATCTCGACAACACCGAGTTTATAAAGAGCTGATTCTTCTTACATCAAAAAAGGGAACGGCTACTCGTAACCGGAAGTTGAGATATAGCGCAAACCCAAATTTCTCTAATGAAATATAAATTTAAGAAAAAAAAACAAAAAAAAAAACACATAACACGCATCCTACTTTTATAGTAATTACCATTAATCTATGAGGAAACGAATTTGCATTCCCAGACTCCCAAAATAACCTTATCTGGTTTGTTTCACAATGACTAACACTTATAAGCAATCATTGCAGCTCTATGATTTTGAAGGGCACATAGGTTTAGTTAGGGTAGGTAGGATGTTTCGAATACCTTCAAAGAGCTGCATGATGAAAAAAAACTCATGAGGCCAAGAAATCAAGAATAATATCATGTTTCAAGCCTTCCACATCAGCTACGGCTGAAGATGGATCTAGACTTCCGACGTTGGGGCAAGGAAACATAAAAGATGGTTATTTTTGGTCTTGGAACGCTCAACAGGTTTTTCCCATATATATTAATTGCAATTAATGTACTAATGTAGATCTTCCGTAGAAGTGAATTGGCATGAGGCAAATATTTCTAAAGTGAGGTTTGCCTGTATATATAAAGGCTCTAAAATCTATTGTGAGACTGCAAACCATTAGCAAAAGCATAAAAATAGTACTAACACTAGACTCCAGATGAAATACTCTCTACCACTGTCCCTCATAATCATACAGTAATCCCGCATATATGCTCCAAGACCGACGGAGGATGCCTGAAATCGTAGATAGTACCAAACCATTATATATATATATATATATTATATATATATATATATATATATATATATATATATATATATATATATATATATATATATATATGTGTGTGTGTGTGTGTGTGTGTGTGTGCAGCAGTTCTTTTTCTCGGTGCAGGATATGTTCCAGGAGTCCTAACAGAAGCTTGAAAATGGATTGTACAGAATACTGTATTATTAGAGATCAACAACGAATAAGTAGGCTAGAGATAAAGAGGACCAAGCCATGATGGTCAACATAGCCGCAGTATGTAGCGGACACCGAGGCAGAGTGTTATTCGTCCGATAAATTTAGTTAAAACCTGCATGTTTTTGTATTGCAACTGCCCCGCGTTTTTGATAACTAGAGGAAGTCCCAAAACACAAAAAGCAAAAAATAAATAAATAAATAAACGAAGTGTTTATTTTTCCAGACAGTGTGTTTCTCTTCTGTGAAGAGATACACTTGCAGCAGGAAAACAAGTACGTCCGCCATTCATTCGATAAGTCCATTTTATTGCATTTTATTGTCAAGGTAAGAGGTAAACTGGATAATTTCTTCAAAAAATAAATCTGATACATCAAAATGCAAGACTGCCTCGCAGTTGCAAAAGCCATGAACTCGATCTATTAGTAATATTCAGTTTTCTTCGATGAAAAAATATGCGGTAAAGCCTAAAATAACTGCATTCTTGGACTAGAATTGCAGTAAGCATGTCATGAAAATAATGATTTTGCCACAATCTCATTTTGGAATAATGTAAACGGTTAGGATTAGGAAAAATAAAGTAAAACAAAAATACGGAGATTTTACAAGTACACAGCATGGTACAATATTTCAGAGCTGTTGATCTCCAGCGCAAATTCTGTCAAACTTAGAGCAGCCACAAAATATTCGATTAAAAGTCCTAAATTCCTCCACTATTCGAAATGGTGTGAAATGTAGGAGCACTTGCCATTAATTTATATGGGAAACACTTTTGAGCGTTCCTCCATTAAAAAATAGCCCATGTATGTCTTTTATATGAGCCCGTCTCGATGCCAATGCTCGTCGTCTGCAGCAGAAATATGACGCTAAGCTTGACTGCTTAGCTTCACGCAGTTTTCGAGCATACACGACCTTTGTAGGCGCTCAAAACCAGCCCTTAACCTACATTGCTTATTAGCTATATGACATTGTAGATTACGAACGCTCCACATTTCGATCACAGGGGAAACCTAGATAAATGAAAACTTCGAAACAAAATGTCTTCAGGGTGCAGTTCAAGAGGAGGCAGCCTTGATCAAGGCGATATTAATATAAACTAATCAATAGCTCTATTTCGACATAGAAGACGTGTAATCTGATCGCAGACTGGAATTTGAATATCAGAATATACAGCATAGGACGGATCCATAGCTGTTTTGACCACCTTTATCATCCTGAAGTCGTGGTCTCCCTGATAACACTCATACAGACTACTCTCTATTCATGACGAAGTAAGGCAAAAGATTCTCAGGAGAGAAGCAGACAACGTTTGTGACGAGGAAGAAATGTCGAGTGACAGTAAGAGACGACTGCTATCAGCAAAAGCATGAAATGGCACAAACCTAGACTCAAATGATATATAATTAGGGAGAAGTTATATTTATACATAAATATGTGTGTGAGAGAGAGGATATGTTCCAAGACCTCCCTCTTGATGCCTGAAACCGTGGATAGAATCGACTCCTTTATGTACAAAGCTTTTCCTCTACCTACATACTCATTATGAAGTTTCATTGACTAATTAAGCACAATTGAACCTTAGAATACGTTTTTCTTTCCTTATTAAATCGACAAACTTTCACGTTTCAACTTGGAGGAACCGATTTGCGACTTTCCTTTGGCATATCCGAATAACCAACATCACTATTATTGCACCATTATTAAGCAAAACTTATTGATGGTTTAATTCTTGGATTGACCACAGAAAACCGAAACCGTGGATGGTCAATTCTGGGGTTGAACAAAAGTTAGCGATATTGCTATTGGGCGACAAGGGCAAGGATATATTGCAACAGGGCGACAAAGGCGAGGGGATATTGCAGGTGCAACAGCGTCAAAAAAGCCTGGAGGGTGCAACAGCGTCAAAAAAGCCTGGAGGGTGCAACAGCGTCAAAAAAGCCTGGAGGGTGCAACAGCGTCAAAAAAGCCGGGGAGAGCAACAGCGTCAAAAAAGCCGGGGAGAGCAACAGCGTCAAAAAAGCCGGGGAGAGCATCAGCGTCAAAAAAGCCGGGGAGAGCAACAGCGTCAAAAAAGCCGGGGAGAGCAACAGCGTCAAAAAAGCCGGGGAGAGCAACAGCGTCAAAAAAGCCGGGGAGAGCAACAGCGTCAAAAAAGCCGGGGAGAGCAACAGCGTCAAAAAAGCCGGGGAGAGCAACAGCGTCAAAAAAGCCGGGGAGAGCAACAGCGTCAAAAAAGCCTGGGAGAGCAAGAGTGTCAAAAAAGCTTGGGCGACAAAATATCATCAGGGAAAGAATGAAAAAAATGAAGCTGGAGACAATCGTTGGGGTGTGGTTCGGCCAAAGGATATTTGAGATGGGTAAGTGACAACGACGCACGGGGAATATTATGGTGAAGGCGGGAATAATAAAAAAAGGAAAATAAGGAATGTCGAAGTGGAAAAATCATGAATATGGAAGAAAAAAGACTGCCAAACAGTGATCAATATAGATGTCACGAAATAATTATATTTCATAATAAGGCTTCCCTAGGGGTTAGTGAGACCCCTTATCTGGTGCGAGTGAAACATATAATAGTAAAAAATCTTTTCTAATTTGTTTTTGGGCTGCATATGCTTGATACTTATAGATGGCTACGTTTGACCAAGTTCAGGATTTCAGTGTGAATAAAGAGAATTTTATGGTCCGGTACCGACAAAAAAAGAAAAAATAATCTTAATACCAACATTAGTGGAGGTATTGTTAGAAGTAAGAAGATATTTTTCACTGCCAAGTCGTATCATAGTTGGTGGTTTGAAGTACAAGACTCCAGGTGTATACTCAAGTTGCCAAAAGTTTAGAGCGTTACATCTGGAATGCCCTTTCTCTTTACATATTAAAAGTGGAAATATGATTGCATTTTTTTATCGATTTAATATAAGTAGATATTTGATTCGTTATCATCAGGGGTTTCAAGTCTTCAACGGTAGTAGTGTCAAGCATAGAAATTACGCCGGTTTCCGAGTATGATTTCAAGTTCGGACATAATGCAGCTCAAGATGCTGACAAAGTCAACAGAGCACGTGGAGTAAACACTGCAACAATGCAAACTGTTCGGCGTCGGTTGAATGTGTTTCGGTTTGGAATTATGGATACCAGTGATGAACCACAAGGGGGCCCAAACCTGTTCCGATGATGGATAATTGACAGCAGTAGCCATCGGCCCTCGAACAACGGCTTGAGAACTTTCTGGAGACTTTAGTTACTTCCAGCCAATAACGAAGGGTAACAAGCCGGAAAAATAAGCCCCACATAAACTGACTTGAATGCTTCATGACAGAGCAACACCCTCCGCTTCTTAGCCGACCGCCCATAAGCTAAGAGAATCGGGATACGAATTCTTTTGAAGTCTTCTATATTCACCAGGCATTCGTATTACAGACCGTCATATTTCCAAGCATTTTGAACTTCACACCCGTAATAAAAAAAGGTTCAGTTATACGGAAACCAATATTTGTTCTCGTACTAAATTTGCGATCACTAAAGTTAATAGAAAAAAAATTGCATATCCTCGTTAGAGAATAGTTGGAAAAGGGTTATAGCGTCAGATATGTCATATCGTGATTAAATATTCACTTTTTTATATTCATATCACCCTTCATCTTACTTTTCAAGAAAAAAAAACGAAAAAAACATTTCATATGTAACAACTTAATATCATCCGCATAAAAAACCTACCTCTTTGATCCCAACGGCAGCTTAACACATGAGTAAAATTACGAACATTGAAAGTTTGTAATGTTTAAATGGCATTTTAATTTGTGAGGGGTGTGTGAAACGTGTTCTGTTTTGAATGATACATTTTTATGTAATTTGAAAAAATTGATAACATTTATTTATTTATTTATTTTAAGCGCCAAGAAATGAAAAATGAGAAGCAAAGTTCAATGCAAGTTCAGTTTTTGGTTAAAAAAAAATAAGAAAGAAAGAAATGATGACTAACATCACAAAGTCGAAAAAAGCAACATGAATGAAAAGCAAAATAAATTTTTAAAATCTAAAATTAAAAATTAAAAAGTTTGACGACGACGATGATGATGATGCACAACTTCTACAACTACAACAACAGCTAAGACAACACATAAGTAATAGATAAGTTTATATATATTATATAAAAACGTGCATAATCTAGAAGAATTCTGAATGTGTATGTGTGGAAGCGGCTGTGTGCTTATATTGGATGGGTGAGTTGATAGCATGTGTTTTATGTATGTTGCGGATTTATTTGATGGTTATGTGAGTGCGTGTGATAATGATGTGTGTATAAGTTCGATGGTTGTGTGCTTATGTGTGGTAGATGTTTGTGTCTTGTAGAGATTGTGTATATATGTGTGGGGTTTGTTGCGGTTTTGGTTGTGTGCGTGCCAAGTTTGAGAACAGTGGCTGGAGATGTCTAAAAAGAAATTGCTCAAGGGTTAGTCTGGTTGGTGTATAAGGAAAAAAAATAAAGTGTGATACCTATACACTAATTCTTTTGAGAAACAAATATCACACTTGTATATGAGAAATCTATAGACTAAGTTGTTTAAGGGTATGAATTATCTCTTAGAGTCCTCTCACTATCCAAAAGAATAGTGTTCCTATGAACATCTATAGTCTAGAAAGCGATACAGCTTCGAACGCAAATGCAAAAGGATTTTCCAAAGTGTATGCCATTTCAATCAATCATTTCTAAATATCTATTAACGCAATCTATGTAAGCTTTTCAGCAAATCTCAAGTTTCACACCGAATTAGAGAACATTGTACTGGGCGTGAATTTTTCTTGTTGACATCATCAGTTGTTTACCACGTAACTGTTTCGGGGATTTTGAAAACAAAACATTTATATTAACATAGTTTCTTAGCAGCACTGATCAAACACCTTCTACCCTTAAGCTATAATTTTAACATATAGCTTTGTTTTATCATTTTTAGGACCTTGTCATGATATATCAGTTGTTATACTTATTGATGCCTCATCGACAAATACGATTTAGGGATAATTTACATAAGTAAGCACTATGTTTTGAAAATATCAAATGAAGTGTAGTATGAAATAATATGCATATCAAAACGTTGTGATAATACCCTATATAAAGTAAACTGCACGTAGTAGGAGACAGCCCTGAGAGTAAATAGATAAAACTATCTTTTAAAATCATAGTTTAAAAGGTGACTGATGAAGAAAAAAAAATCAAACAGTACCATATCTAATTCGGTGAGAAACATAGAAAACACACACAGATATCGGGAAAATCCTTGAAATTTTTTAGAAACTTATTTAGCGTTCAAAGTTGTAAATCTTTCTAGAAAAGATATATATATATATAACTTTTTTTTCTGTGGCCTTAAACTACCAAATCTTTTTGCATTAACATTGTGGCAGATTGTCGTTGATTATAATTTCAGCTAAATTTCCTGTCATTCTTTTTCCCCAAAGAAACTAAAAAATTCTACAATTTCATGATATTTTTTTAGAAAAATGAACAGCTTTTTTGAATATTTCTTTTGATAATTTACTTAAATTAAGAATTCACTGAGATTTCATCCAAAATGAATACAGGCAAAAAAAATAGTTTTTCTTTTCTCATTCCCCACCAAGAGCTAACGTCTATAATTTCAAAATATGGAAGCCTGAAGAGAAAAAAAAATTAAGATGCATTTGTTTTTCTCAACGACTAGGAGCAAGTTGACAGAATTTTACAACTTTGACTAAACATGAACCCAATTCTGTGACCATTTTGAAATAAGAAAACATTTAGCAACATTAGGCAGAGCATTTTAGCTCTCTCGTTTGTCCCAACCAGACAGAGCACAAAAGTTGTTTTTTTAAACCAAGGAAAATTCTACTTTCGGATAGCGGGGGAATCCTGTTCATACACAATTAGATTTAAACTCATTTGACAGCCACATCGTTTTTGTATTTGAATAAACCTACATTCCAGGTTAGTAGAAAATGTCTGAGTCGAAAGCATGCTCGTAACATTTTTTTCTATTCTGGTTTCCTTTTTTTCCATCGGGCATTATCTAATATCATCCAGTCA
Organism: Thysanoteuthis rhombus; assembly: GCA_963457665.1. NCBI lineage: Eukaryota > Metazoa > Mollusca > Cephalopoda > Oegopsida > Thysanoteuthidae > Thysanoteuthis > Thysanoteuthis major. The sequence goes on from OY735223.1 coordinate 21,346,601, forward strand.
CTGACTCGTGCGTGTTTGCAATGAATATTGACATCATTATTTTTTACTCCGGTCTAGAGTAGAAAAAAAGGGTTTTGTGGATTTTTTTTAGTGAGTGTTGTATTATATATATATATACACACACATACATACATACATACATTATATATATATATATATATATATGTGTGTGTGTGTATACCGCATTGTGTAATATCATCCAGTCACTGATGTGTGTGTTCGTATGTTTGTAATGAGTGTTGTTCCCATTCTTCTTTACTCTACAGCAGAGGTTCCCAACCTATGTTACATGACCCCCAGGGGTACATTTGCACTTCTCAAGAGGTGCATATTGGTACGAGTGTATAATCATGATATACGTAATAGGTCTACAATCATTTGAGTGCCCCCTGCAATTTAAATCAACATGGCTTTGTGAGTCAACAATTTCTACGTTGTTAGGGATCGAATCCATTCTCGGATCAAATTTCAAAACACCTGAACGTGATCTTCGTTGAGCAGTAGCAAAGGTTTCCCTCGTTTTAATGAATTGTTGCCGAAACAGGCTCAACCATCTCACAATCGAAGACGGTAATTGATCCTTTGAATGTCAGAATATCTCATGAGGCTAGAACGGATACTCAGAGGATATTTCTCAAACCTTGCACTAACAATCAAATGGTCTATCATCATTAAAGATCAATAAAAAATTTAAATATGTTAGTCTTACTTTTTAGGGGTACACAGGAACCTGTCGGTATGCCCTGGGGGACGGATGATCAAAAAGGTTGGGAACCGCTGCTCTACAGGGTGTTCCAAAAAGGATGCAGCTGTCTCTCGAAAGATTTGTATTCAAACTTTTTTAAATTCGAAAAAATATTTTTTTAAAACATGAATTACGAAATCATTATCAAAAAGATAATAATTGCACATATATTTAACTTTAGAGTAGATGTAACTGACTTTCTTTAATTTTGATGCAGGTTCGCACCCGTTCTACATAAACATTCATTATATTAGAAAACGACACAATACAAGAGGAATGGATGCTCACATGAGGGTTGCACATGATGCAATCGTTTCCATAGCTAAATGTTGTCTTTGTGTACAGCATTGCCACATGACTAATATTGTAGCATAAAATTTACGCGGGTGTGAATTCTAACCGATTATTTTTAGGGTTGCTTCCTTTACGTAACACCCTGCAGTTTGGGGGGGGGCAGGAGTAGAAGAAAGGGTTTTGTCGCTTTTTTGGTTGTTTAAAAAAAAAAAAACAGAAGAATGAGGGTAGGTGTTGAATGATTAGATTGCCGGAATTCTCAACCACAACACTTGCCTTTGCAATTCGGCTGTCTTCCGTGAACAGTTGTGCCCTGAATGTGTTTGCCGCTAGGTGTGAAACACCAACAAAAGCCCAAGCCAGCATGACACTGCACTTGGGAGAAACTGCCGTCGGCTTCGCACTGGGGGATGAACACCCCTGCCGCTGGTTTTCGGGCACGGGCCTGTGCTTCCTGCCTCTCCAAGTGACACTTGGACCAACCGGATACAGAGACTCTCGCTGAGGAAGGAGGAGAGACTGATTAAATACAAATGACCATCAGTGCCGACTGTCCACGGGCAAGGATCTCTTGCGACACCTTTTTTGTCCTTTTTTTTTTTTTAGTTTTAAATAAATATTTCGATTATAATTTACATCGTCATCAGCAAATACATCATCATCATCATCTTAACCTTAATTTTGAATATTTGACCTTTTTCTCTCGTTTGAAAATATTTCAAAATCAAATATGAGAAATCCATCATTATCTTCCCGTAGGAAAAAAAATGCCACGAGTGTATACAAATTAGAATATGCACATGCGTGTATATATTATACATTATATATATATTATATATGGGGGGGGTGATACGTGTATGGATATTACGTTGTTCGGAAACTAATATCGTCCTTTCAGTAAGAAAATAAAAGCGTATGCAATTAAGTAGAATCTTATTGATCAATGACGGTCGTTTTCATGTAGAATCGCCTACCGTAGAGGTAATTTTCCCATCTTCTCCAGGTGAAGTCTGTTTCTTTTTTTGATAAGTAAGGGGTCTAAATTGGTCCCTTCACTATTTCGGAACACTCTGGCACTAAGGACATTCCTTTGTGATCGGAACGCATGACAATTCCGAGGTGCTCGATCGGGTGTGTATAGAGAATTAGGTAAAACGTTCCAATCTCATAACTTGATTTTCTATTGGATTCGTTCTCCTGAGTGAGGCTTCATTATCTTGCTGAAGGATGATAATCTTTACATTCACCCAAGCTACGTATTTCTTGCTTAATACACATTGATTACATCATTGACAAAAATTTGCAATCACCTTTTCCACAGTAATTAAGTGGATGATGATTAAAGGGCAATTTGCCCCCGAAAGACGATTCCTATCCGAGGACAAATACTCCCAAGGGCAATTGTAAATAATGAAATAAATGAGAAATTATTGCACTGTTATGCATTCATATTTGTACAAGATTTGGTGTGGATTTCGATAGAATCTTAACCATAATCATAACCCATTTAAAACTGTTCAGATGAAAATTGTCTCTAGGTTCGAATGTTATCGGGAATAATATTTCTCGAAAGGAAGAGATTTCTGGTTTCAGTTCAACAGAAAACAGTTCTTAACATGCAGTAGCCACCTTCAGTAATAATCCAGTGAAGATAAGAGGAGATTTCTTCCTTGGAAAGCAAAATGTGGCAAATTCTTGAACCTTAATCTCTTTTCTATGCTGAGAGTTCATGGGTCACAGGTAAATTCCATTCCCGTTTGCTCGAGATATTCGTTCAGTTGGAGATGATGTATTGTGCCTTTTCACTTATTCTTTACCATTTTTCTGCTCCAAGAAACGCCTTCGTAAGGTCATCATCCAAAGTGTTTGGTCTTTCGGTGGGTGTCAAAACAAATGCCCTTGAGAGACAATTACCCTTTCAGATAATTTTCACCAAAATATTTGAAATGGGTTAGGGTTGTGGTTAAAGTTGGAGATTTACAGAAATGCATATGAAAAAAAAATCTTCATTTATCTTATTCTCTCCTATAACACCTAAAGGAAAACAATTCTCGGGAAAAATTGATCTTGGAGAGAAACCGTCTTTCAATGACAATTATCCTGTAGTCTTCAGTACGTTGCTCATCAGAAATATCATAGTCATCTTCATTGAACTTGATACATCGTCGCTCTTTTCACAAAGTTACGGCACCTTGATGTGCAACATAAATCTTCATTGATCCAATTGATTTCTGCCGTCATGAAATTTTTACTGCATGCAATCATTAACAAGATATTCATTAAAGTCTGTCTTCCATGGAGTTTAAACATTACCATGGGTTATTTAGAAAATAATCAGTTGTACTGTACTACATTTCAGTTATGTTGCAATTCAGTGTATACTGGTATTATTCAGTACAAACTAATATATACTAAACATTATATATCAATTAGTTTAAACTACGTGTATGCTTTCTCTAATCTAAGTATATACAATGCATCATGTTTAACTACACGGACATAAATATGAGATTATCAATTGCTTTTTGAGCCTTTTTACTTGCTTAATGGCCCCAATGCAATTTTTCTTTTTTGCATGATACGTTTTAGACTGCCAATAGCATTAACATCTTCAGTGCCAGCTTTCTTTCTCTCGTATGTGTAGGCTAAGAAGAAAACAATGGGAATTCCCCATGAAATAAATAACATCGCTATAAAGCAGGTATTAGTCACAGCAGCGTGCGGAAGACAAAATGAAGACAAGACGCGTATTTCGAAAATGGAGACGTTGCGTAATCAACGCCAGTTAGTGCTTAACAGGTGAAGTAGCGAAAGCATTAACATATTTTGGCATGAAATCAAAGCGCAACTTCAGACACAGACAGTATGTATTTGGTTCCTGAAGTTTTTGAAACGGAGATACGAGTCTCAGAAATAATGACGGCGCAAGATATCCAGCAACAGTTGCAAATTATCAATTGAAAATCAGCGGAAGAGAATCCTCACCAAACTGATGAAAAAAAATAGTCCCAAAATTGAAGATTCCAGTTTCAACCACGGGAGCAATTAGAAATCTTTGCCCATTTATTGCGAATGCTTGAATCTTCAGTCATTACAGTTCTTTGGCAAACTCAATAAAATTAAGGTTTTATTGTGATTGGAAAAGAAAACAACTCAATTCTATCTTAGTCAGGGTTTCTATCTTGCAATGGATAACTTGCAAATGAATACCTATTACTCTGGACTACCAGTCGTAGTTAATGGGTTATGAAAGAGTGACACATTTCCCCCTAGAAAAATCGCCGTTCATCCAATTCTCTTAATGATGTTGTTTCAGAAGAAAAATGGTCCATTTTTTAATGGAGTGCAGATCCTGTATAATAAACTGGAATCATCTTTACAATCTATTTTTCAAAGCCAACTTTGCACCAACAATATATTATATTACGGTTATGGCCCGCTGCAGCTCTCTTCAAAAAGGAAGTAAGGGGTGAATGAATGAAGAAGGTCTGTGTCTCAATAGACAATGGAAAGACACTGAAGTGATCCCTCAAGCTTGGGGGTGAATTGTATGAAGATCCTAGGATGCCAAGTCGACAGAGTTCCTTTCTCCAATTGCTGATATAGTTCAAAGGAAATCTACACGATACGTTTGACATCGATCTGGCTGCAGGATCTGCCGGGTTGACGTTCAAGTTGGCAGCCAGCTGCCTCCAGGAAGGAATAGATGCACAGAAAATGTGTCTGAAATAAGGCCAGCGTTAGTCAATGGAAGGAGAACGGCTTTTGTTCCATGATAATTCTGAGGCACTCATTGAACAAATGATACTACAAAAGCTCAACACGCAGAGTTCTGGAGCTTGGCCTCATTCCTTATAAACCTGTCATAAGCTAATTACCACAAAATTTCCTTCAAGTGATTGGACAACTATCAAAAGAAAAAAAAAATTGGGGAAAGATACAGAAAATTCCTTCATTTAATGTGCTTCTCACAAACTTTTACATGTGGATATGTTCAGATATTGCCCAGTTCCACCAGCATTTGCCGCAGGCGTCAGGGAATACTGACTGACCCTACACCAATAGTGCAATGGGGGTGGAGCCTGAGGCTCTAGTCATGCTTCAATTTACACGCTGTCTCAAGGAAAACTAGAAGAAGGCTGACCCCAGCACCGAAAGACCAGAGATAAAACAGACGCTGTTTTTTTATTCGTTGCCCTGTGAGGGCAAATAAGACACAGAGCCCTATGGAAGACAGAAACTGAACTACACAGACAGCTTTTGTTGCAAAAGCGTCTGAGCTCTCTTTTCAGTGTGAGCTGAAGTTTGAATCTACATTAGATATCTACCTTTGTGCTCTGCTTTTTTTTTCCAGAAGACGAGTCAGGGCTAGCATTTATTCGCCTATCCACAATGGAAAAGTCAACACGTCTAGTTTAAAGTGGGGTTCCTACACTCGTACTTGTGGGTAGGGGCACAAAATTATCCGGTCCCCTCAGCCAGTGCTGCAATGACACGAGGGCAAACCACGATCTTCCCATTCTCGTACAATAGGGAGATTGCTGCACTGGTATCGGAATCCCCAGGGACCAGGTACATCTGCGTTTGTGCCCTATCTAGCTCTAAGTCAAGACACGGCTGATCCCAACCCCGAAGAACCTGCAACCGAGGAGAGGTTCTAAGTATCTTTGTTTAGTACTTGAATCTTGGTTTTGCAGTTGATGGTTAGTTGGAAATTACCATTTTTTTTTAATGTGATATTACTTTCCGAACAACTTGACGTTTTACATTTTATATAAAAGTGTATACACTTACGTACGCATGTCAGTTTTGAATTTGAAAAAGCCAGACAGACAGCTGTACTGACTAAAGGGCTTTGGCATGAGCAAGCAAATAATTTAAAAACATCTGGCTATAATACTGAATCGTTACGGACAAGCTAACTACTTCAACTTCGAAAATGGCGGGAAATAAAGATACAATGGTTCTGCTATAGCGTACAATCAATCAAGTCTATCCTCTCAGTAGACTGTGGCTTATCGATTGAGAGTAAAGTGTAGTATCTGCTGTCAGCTTCATATCTGCTACATCCCCGATGTTTAATGACTTAAACCTACACTGAAGTAGATACTAATTCATTAAAACATTTCTAACCCGACTAGAAGCGAAGGATTTAGAGTTAGGATTAAATACTAGTCTTTTATAGTAAGGCCAATCAGTTTAAAATAGAAATCCCCGATGTTGGAGACGTATCGGATACTAAGCTGATGACAACAGATACTACACTTTGCCCCTGGCCAGAAGATCGAGTTCCCATTTATTCATTTGAATACATTTAAAACACAAAAATCACAAGAAAGCTGAGAAGATGCTGTTTACCGAGACTGCAGAATAGGCCCGGTAGATTGCACACTATGGTGGCGTTAGTACGGTCGACTGATTGTAAGGAACTGACTATCGCAGTGACTTATCTTGAAAATAGATTTCGAAAAAGTAAACATCTTCATATAGATCTGGTTGAAACTTACTGCAGAAAATGTCATGAATGGTGTGAATTCAACATTTTCTCTCGAAAGATATAGTTTATCTATGCTATTGCAATGTAGAGGAGCCCTACGGTGTTTCAAAATAAAATGCAAACTTTTTGATACCTCATTACAGGTATAAACATCACCGATTCTCAAAATATTGACCACCGTACCGAAATGCTCATCAGAAGACATTATTTGGCAAATTATACAGATAAATATCTTCTGCCCTTAAAACATATCGTCCGATATGTTCCACGGTCGTTCTCGGGTATATGTTACAGCCGATAATCTCTAAATGTCGTCTGGTATTTCAAGGGACGACATCTGAGCGACAAAGTTTCGTGCTGACATAGAAAATTATTTAGTCAGACTAGAGAACGCTGTCCACACTTTTTTTTTTTTTTTTTGGGTCCAATATGTAACCAACATATTGTTGGTTGAACAGCCTCGGATAGAATAAGAGATTTTGGAGAAAAAAAAAATTGAAGAGCCTAAAACACAAGCACACTGTTTCGACAGCAGGGTTTTACCAGCGATGTTGTGTGGATGTGGATCATGGTCGTTGACAATAAGAAGTGCAAGGCCAAGCAGTCACTCAAAAAAGCAATAGAACGAAGCATGTCTGATATATTGCTCCTTGAGCATTGATAGTGGAAGAACGAATAAGAAATGCTACCAGATTTAAAGATGTTTCAGTTGTAGAGGTACGTCATTAAGCAAAAGGGTTAAGATATACTGTTTCAAACTTGACAAATGGATACTAAGACAAAAAAAAACAACAAAAAACAAAAAAACAATGGGAATTTTTCGGAATCTAAAAGTGAATAGTTTTTATCAAATAAGCTTGCTAGCAGACAGGAAATCTAATATTTCAGCTAAACATATTGTTGTAGTGTACCCCCTTATCTGCGGTTTCAGGTATCCGTGGTCAACTCAAGAAATGAACAATTCATAAGTTTTACTAAATAACGATCCCAGTAGTGATGCTTACAATTTGGCTGTGCCAAAGAGAAGTCCTCAGGTGTTTCATTCGAGTAAAAAGTGCAAGTTTTCGACCAAATTGCGAAAGAAAAAAATTGGTATACTGGCGTTCCCAAGATCTACGGTAAGAACGAATCTTTTATTTCCGCATATGGTTTTAAAATGGTTTCATTTCATTAACTTTTGTTAATAATCTCGGATTGAGCCGAATTCTTGAATTAAACTTTATCAAATGTATGTATGTATAGGAAAACATAGTAAATATTGGATTTAGTACTATCTGCGATATCAGGCAACTGCTGGGGATCGTAGAACATATTCCCTGGATAACGGTCCGGGACTCATGTAATACTTCGACTAATTTTGTGAAAAAAAGATGTTCAAGCAAATGGAAAGTGCCATAGCAGTTTCAGTTCAGCAGAAGAGAAGTTAGTTAACCAAATATTTAATTAATTTTGACTAGTTTTTACCTTCATCTTAATTTTCGTTCGTTTTTGACCACAACTTTGACTCAAGCTGCCACTCTACAGTAACGAGTAAACGGCGCGATCGGATATTCAAAAAATAAATAAATAGATAGATAAATAAATAAATAATAATAATAATAATAATAATAATAATGATAATAATAATAAAATTAAAAAAGATAAAGAGTAAATCTCCAGTTCGAGGTGAGAATCAAATCCCCACTTCGAAAGCCCTTAGAAGTGTCATTGCAGCAGGACTTATACTGGGACCTCTCCGATTGTGCTCTTTACTCGTAGCTGTAAAACTGAGGCTAGAGTGAAATTGATAAAAAAAAAAAATGATGAAAATTAAGATAAAAGTAAAAGTAGTCAGAATCAATAAAATATTTGGTTAAATTCTCTTTTAATGAGACTAAGTAATTGCAATTGGGTGTCTTCAAACACTTCTTTCCTTCCCGACTACATGACTTCATAGGAAAAAAAAGAATGATTTTGATAAAAATTGGATTAGCTTAGACTACTATTTACCGTCTTTATTTTCACTTGTCTTTTTTTATCACAACTTGAACTCAGAGTGATACTCTACGGTAGCGAGCATCAATAATAAAGAATAAGTTCTGGGTTGGATTCAAAGATGTTGCTGATATTTGGCGTAACGTGTGAATTTAAAGGGTTAGATTTTTCGTAGCCGAATGTAACAGCGGCCTGGAAAAAACCAGGCATCCCTTTTATAAAAGTGACGATTGTTGAAATCTCACCGGAAGCTTACTTTTTATCAGTATGCTAGTTGTCGTTGAGTTACGGCCCAAGTTGAAGAAGTTGTGATAAAATAAATTAAAGATTGAAATAGAAATAAATAGTAGTCCAAATTGATTCATTGAGTTACAATACTTAATCTAAAAATAAAATAATAGAATTATTTTCTGGTACACAGTTCCTGAAAACAAAAGTCTCAATTCAAAAACACTTAGCTCTAAACTAGGGCTTCTCAAAGAAAAGGTCCGAACCTTGCAAAGGTCGACTAAAGATAGGAGGTCGCAGAAATACTTCAATAAAAAATTTAGTGGAATACTTTATATATATATATATATATATATATATATATATATATATATATATACACACACACTTCTGAATCTTATAGTAAAATGGCTCAAAACTATTCCTATTTTGTTTTTGCGACGTTTTGATAAATGATTTTTAACAAGTATCTTTTCAATGAACGCAGCAAAAATATGTTGCAATTTTCGAAAATTTTACTTGGTATTTGTTCATGTGTTTAGTTATCGTTAAAATACGGCTGAAGACAAATATATAATTTTGTTAGTTTTATAACTACAAGGGAGATCGCAAAATATGTCCCTTTAAAATGAATCTCGACTGGAAAGAAAACTTTGAGAAGCCCTGCTCTAAACAACCCCTCATCCTTACTCTGCCAAGCCAATTAGTTATAGCTGTTATCGCGCGTAATTTATATCAAATCTCGTTTTCACTATCGTTTGAACGTGATTTTGACCGCGATACAATGATAAAAGAGTAGGCGGGCAAAAAAGTCAAATAAAAAGGTTGGGAATAGGGAGGGAGGAAATTTGATGATAATTATCCGACCACCCCAAAGATCATTTTATTTATTTGTTTACCAATGCCGTGAAAAAAAAAATGACGGCAGTATTTAAATCATTTTGCAAATGAACTGTACTTGAAAAATATAAAAAAAAACAATGTTGTAATGCATTTTTCGTGTTTTTGTCCAAACCTGAATGAATCCAGACTTTTTTCTCAAGTATTTGCAAAAAAAATGAATAAATAAGGGAGATTGCTCTGTAATTAGCATTTAATAGTTATCACCCTTGAAAAATGTTACTGACAAAAAATATAGCCGAATACGTGGCGTATTATACAAAAAAAATTTTTTTTTTTCAGAAGATCCTCACAGATGAAGAAAGATAGCAAGGATTCTTACCTCGTGGACAGTTACATAACAAACCTTACCAAACTACTGTCCACATGTGTGAATAATATATCCAGATTCTACAAGCAACAACGACACAAAAACAGGCTACAACACATCAGCGACATATTACCTTATTGACAAGGAAAAAAAGCGGGGTCTGGTCATTTCCCTGTCTTTAAGAAAATTGGCCATTTCATCACTATTTCTTGCTTCATTGGGAAAACTTAAGAAAGGCTGATTTTTAAAAAAGATATTTTAGTGATAGCTACATGTATAATTTGATTGAAAAAAAAAAAAAAAAAAAAAAAAAAAATATATATATATATATATATATATATATATATATATATATATATATATATATATATATATATATATATATATACACACCAGATTTTAGATAGTTTCTGCTGAAAGTTTTTTTTTTCGGCCGGATAGAATCTTTGATGAAATTCCGCTTGTTCCTACCTGAGATAAGAAATCAAATTTCACTCAAATATTTGGGGATTACCCTTGGACCACTGCATGCTAATTAAGCTAGGCTGCACCAATGTTTAGATTAAATCAAAATAAATGTGGCTACTGCAGGAATCGAACTCTATCGATGGCTGTTTTGATTCATGTTACAGCCCCATTTTCTTTAAAGGTTTATTCTTTTTATGTTGTTTTAATTGAGTGATATATTAATCGTGAAATGACGGGAGATCATTTCAAATAAGCTTCTATATAAAGTAACGCAATTTATCATTCATTCTGTCGGACCAAATCTGTCCATTCCTTATATAAAACTATTTACTCCCTACCGTAGTGTGACAGTCTGGGTAATTGGGATGAGAAGCAACGAAAATGGGGATGAAAGAAATTTATTGTCAACCAATATTGATTTTGACTATGTTTCATCTAATAAAAAACATATAAAGTTACCCCACCCTCCAAGTATATGTTGGGAAAATATGGTTTTTTTTTTCTCGTCATTAGGCCACAGACTTATTGATGGACCTACTTCTGTACGGGTTTTAGTCTTTAAAAAAAGATTTTTAATCGAGAAAATCTAGAAAAAAATACGAACAATTTCATCTACCAAGTGTATTTCCATGTGTTTTATCTTAGAGGCTTGAGATATTAAGTATTTTTTAGTCCTGATTAAATTGATATCTTACACCTCCCTGAAGTTTAATTACTCAAGCCAAAGTTGGTTTATAAAGAAGGAGGAACATTTTTTTTTCAAGTCAAAGAAGAAATGATGTAATTTGATTTATTTTAAGATCAAGAACCCTTAAAAGTAGACATTGTTTCATCCATACATTTTGACCATACAATATGTGAATAATTACGGTCAGGAACCATTCTAATATGGTACCGCCAATCAGTTTCATATCGAAATTTGGCATTGAGCTCATAATAGATACTACACTTTGATCTTAACCACTGATATGACCCGGTCGACTGCACGCTATAATAGTTTAAATAAAGCTTAGTAAATATCTATTCTCAGGTAGAGACAGCAAGACTTGAAGCGACAGGAAAATGACCACGACAACCACAAAAAAAGAAAAAAAAAAACAATTCGTTACAAGACAAAACATCAAAATAAAATGTAACATGTCCCAAGTATGTCATCAGATAAGCATGACAAAATGGCGATCAAAAAGACAACGTTCAACATTTAGAGAATTAACGTTTCACAAGGCAAACTAAATCAACAATATTTTCATAAAAACAGTACAGAATAAAAAAAGAAATAAGATAACATACTTACGTATAAAAGAACATCTTGAAAGCATTTTTTTTTATCGAGATTTTTTTTATTTAAAAAAAGACCAAATATTGAAGGTCTCTACGGACCTTTTAACCAGGTGCCGTTCGAAATGTGACATAACGAAGGAGTGAAATAAATACCGTATCAAAGGACTGCCATAAAGAGGGTCAGACTTGGGTTGGAGATTTACAAATTGATATTCTTCCATTATGGGCTACAATATTCTGAAGACTAAATTTGACGTGAATAATGGATGAGAAGTTGGAGAACAGCATCTGCTTCAACTGAGAACTTCGGAAGAAAACAATGTCTATCCGAAACTATGGACAATTAGTCAACTTTCCAGAAATAATTCTGAAGCAGTAAAATGGATTCAAGAGGGTTTTTACATTGTCACTTCGTTACGGTAATATTCGCAACACTCCTGCGTTACATCACTCTTGAGTAACTAACCCATTTTAACCTGTTCGCTGCCAAGGACGAGATATCTCGTCTTACGATAGTGTGTTATTCGGACCAGTGAGACGAACTAGATAAGTCATGTTACGGTAGGGTTATTATCCCAAAAGATGACATCTTAAAAGGAAATTTGCATATTTTCTCTGGTGATATGACAATGAAAATTTTCGATTTTAATCATTTTTTTTAAAGGGGGGAGAAAAGAAAAAAAAAGAAAAAGAAAAGAAAAGAACTCTGCACGGAGGTTAAAAAGTTTGAAATATATTTGGCAGCGAAAAGGTCCATTTATCGAGGATAACAACCTGTCATAATTTAGTATACAAATATGAATTTCTAATACACCAACATCAATATGGATCATTTAGCACCAAACATTTGACTTTCGTTATCAAAGAAATTTTTTTTCAAGTGAGAAGGAGAATTTACAATCATCAAGACACAAATAATAAACCGCTTTTCACAAAACCAGTAGATAAGTAAACATTTTTTTCTTACGATTATTATTTCTTAGGTTCACTCCATCTTTTAATAGTTGCTTTTTCTCACAAAAGTCCGGGTTGATACACTTTTCATTATAACAATCATTTTATTACTAGTTTTATTCTCTCTTGTCATTGTTGCTTTTTATCACAACACTCTTAGTCGATTCATTTTTCATTATTACAACTAGCTGAAAATACCCGCCCTCCGAGCAGTTATCTCTAGATTTATGGAGCCTACGGTCGTAAAATATGGAGCTCACGGTCGTAAAACCTCAATTTAAGAAATGATTCAATGTCTTACCAGCGTCGGCCCCGGGTAGTTGACGAATTGAATGTAGCCTTTTTTTTTTTTTTTAGAAAAAGTATCAATTGAGATTCTGTTTAATTTATTATTGTGTCTGTTAATTCTTTGATGTCAGGCATCTTAATATTTGAATAGTAAATGAGTAATTTTATTTGCTTTATGAAGGAAAATTGAAGTTGAAATTAATATAATGGATTCTGATCGATAATTGGTTTTGGTCACATACATTGCAGTTTTTCCAGGAAAAAATTATTTACCTTGTATGAAATATTACCTAAATACTGAAAACTAAAATTGAACCCTTATCAAAAAGAATGCAGTGAATGTGAGGAAAAAAAATAATGATTCCGACTTGCTTAATTTTAGAAATAGAAACAAAAAACTAACGATGCAGTGATGATAGGCGCTTTCTGCTTCCATACATTAAAATTCGAAAAGATTTTTTAGAGAAATTAAAATGCGTTTTCAGTGCTTCAAAAATCACATATTATTTTGGAAATTATGGCCTACGGACTTCTCGAGTAAAATAACTGGGGCCTACAACTGTTGATTTGATGGTAAAATGCAATTTCAAGGGAGATACCTCATGATGAAGAGGTTTTTTTTATCTTATAGAGAGAGAGAGAGAGAGAGATAGAGATAGATAGATAGACTGTGGATTCGCTACACAAACTAGCTCATGTTTCTGACCTCTCCGGGCCTAATCGGGCGGGCAGGAGCATGAGCTAGTTTGTGTAACGAATCCACATTCTACTATTTATTTCCAGCTCTACTGTAAAACAACTTAACTTCAATAGTGAAAAGTTGAATGTATCGAACATTCAATGAAATGAATCTATCACATATCAGAAGTGGCTTTATATTATCAATATATTATGTTATACTGCTAGCCTGATTTGTACCACATGTACTATATATATATATATATATATATATATATATAATTTTATACTCTGTTATTATTGCTCTCTTTATCACAACTCTCTGGATCTAAACACTCTTCATTATCCCTTATTTCATTACTAGCTTTATATATCACAATATTCTGGATCGATCCATTATTACTCTTATTCTGTTAAAAACTCCATATACTCATTTATTGATACTTTTTTTTTTTAATCACGATTCAGAACTACAGGTCGATAGACTTTTTGATCGCTATAGGAAACAAATCATAGATAAAGAAATAGCTTCCGGCGAGACTTGAACTCACACTCCAGGCAAACCAGAATTTAAACTCGGCTCGCCGATCCCATTTTCCGTGCCCTTTACTGCTCGGCCACTTCGCACCTCCAAAAAGAGATAAACACTACCCCAACTCAAAAGGGGGGGGGATCACATAAATCTTTTGTATTTATTTATTTTCACGTTTTCCTCGACTTTTATGAAACACCCATTTCGGAAGGTTTTCTGGGGCGAAAAACAGGTTGATAGAAACACGTGGCACCGAGGAAAGGTTTTGATAAGAGATCCGATGGAAGCGGCCGGGTGGAAGACCCGTAAATGTGTCTGGTCACCACCTGATCATACAATCGCGAGGAATCTCGGTACCCTTTCCTTCTGCCTTGACCTGCGGGTGGGGCGCGACCAGAGTTGGTTTAATCCGCTCGGTTTCACTTCTCTGCAGTCACTACCACTCCAGATCCAAATATTGACAACCGTCTGAGAGATCATGGCTGGGTAAGCAAGCTCAGAGAAATGTAAATTTGAAAGAAAGAAGACGGGAAAAAACAGAGAAAGAGAGAGAGATGGAAGAGAGCGGCGAGAGAAAGACTGAAGGGTAGAAAAGGAAGGTCAGAGAGGGCGAAGAAAAACAGAGGAGTGATTTGGGGAGAGAGAGAGAGTTTATGCCATAGTGGATCAGTTTCAGAGGATTAATATCGTTAACTAGAGCCGTTATTTGACTTATACATGAATCAAACAATTCCCGCCAAGATCTCAACAAATGAAAGTTCGAGTCAGTCTCCTGACTTGACTATTCCACATATTAATGTCTCCCCAGTCATTAATGTACCAGAAGAACTGAATCAAATGCATTTCCAATAGATCACTTTTTCGCAGACGTAGGAACTGCCATTTAATTTCGTGAAAAGCACACCGATAAGAATGAACTGACAAGTCGTAATGACACATGGCTGCCATTTAGTACAACTATGCGTCAATTTATGTTGTGATAGCAGAGACGCAACTCTGTCATTGTGAGGATAGAGTGTAACATACCCACAGCACAACCTGAGATGCCACGACACATTCACATTTACCTAAACCTCTACATTGTACATACATCTTCCTTGGCTTTCCGAAGAGAAAGGAATAATTTTTATCCATAACATTTCTTTCACTTAATCATTAACTCAGCCTAGCAAGGTGTGTTCTCCTCCAACTTTTTCTTCCGTTCCCTGTCCGGAGAAGTTGAAACGAACACGACGAATACATGGTGTTAGATTTTCATCTTTTGCGGTTAAGGCATTGAACTACAATAATCAGTACGGAGTCTAAGCTTTAATTGGGACGTATCTATGATCGGACTATACATTAAATACTCTTGGAAAAAAGAAGAATGGTGATAGCGCTTTACTGAGCTCGATGATATAGCTCAGTGGTCTCTGGATTAGCGACTTGGGGAACCCTTTTCGATGATTAATTTTTCTAGTGAACCCCTTCAAAAAACTTCCATAATATATATATATATATATATATATATATATATATATATATATATATATGTGTGTGTGTGTGTGTGTGTGTGTGTGTGATTTAAGCCGTATGTAATATCCAAAAACGTATAAATCCAAATAGAAAGTAGCTACTCGAATGGAAAAGTAAAAACGAAGCTTACTGGAGGAAATGGGAATACTGATTGAGCAACGAAATTTGAAGTGGCAAACTTGTTGATTCTTTCTTCTATAAAAAGTATTGTTTTAGTCGAAGAAATGAAATAGATGTTAAAGCCGTGAAGGCGTTTTTTATGTAATGAGGAATTGGGTGTATTCAGAAAATCTCACTTTGAGAACAAGGACACAACGTTCAAAATCGAAAACGCAGACCTGAAAAAAAGTAGACCACTACATCTACCTAGGACAACGAATCTCCGTGAAATCCCCAGTGGAAGGAATAAAGCGAAGAATCACACGCAAGCTTCTGGTAGAGCAAGCTCGACTTTCAAGAACAAGAAAATCCCACTAATCTTAAAAAGAAAGGTATACAACCAATGCATCTTCTCGAAAGTTACCTATGGAGCAGAGACATGGAACCTAACCAAAAGACTGTCTTTCAGACTGATAACCATGCAACGTACATATGAGAGAATCCTGCTCCACCTTACATCGAGAGGTCATAAGACAGTATGGTATATTAGAGAAAAGACAGAAGTCAGAGATATCATAGAAACAGTTAGTAAACTCAAATGGCAATGGGTTGGGCATGTTGCAAGAATGTCAGACAACTGATGGACATTCCAACGTGGATCCCCTGAGATCAAACTATGGCTGGCAAAATATAAGATGGTGTGAGTAGCTAGACAAGTTCAGAAAGTATTGGTTCCGCGATGCCCATGATAGAGGGGTGTGGCTAATCCTGGGGAAGGTCTATGTCCAACGACGGAAACTAAAAGGCTATTGATCATGATGATGCCGGTGAGGATAGACAACTTATAGATAAAACGCTAAGAAAGACGAGACCACAACAGAAATAGGAAATTATAACGTATTCACTTTCAAGGAAGGCGATATAGAAACTAAAGTGTTTTCTTTCTTCCTCCTTTTTGTTTCTCCCCCATCCCCAGCACTGATCTAGCCCCCACCCTGCCTCACCTATCACGCAACCCCCTCCAGCCCAGACAGGCACCTGCAAGGACACAGAGTTGAAACCGATTAGCTTCGGCCAAATGTAAGCCGCTGTTAAGCGTGCACTAATAACGCCCAGGTGGGGAATAAGAGTCACATTTATTTATTTGGGGAGGAGAACGGGTGTACCACGAAGAAAGGATTCCACTGGGGAGATATATGGTTAGACTATTAAGGAAGAAGAGAAAAGAGAGATCGAAAATGAGTGATTTTTGAGAGTATATACAACTTGTATAATAGAATAAGTGTTCATGCCTGCGTTGCAGTGTACGTAAGCAAAGCAAAGATATTATTTATCAACAGTGACAATTGCTTTAATCAATGTATAACACTAACCAACTTCAAAGAGAGTCGATAGTTCTATGAAAGCCAAAATATTGTTCGTCCAGACAAAATTTGTATAAGTTAATATCGTTCATTAGAAAAGAAGGATAATATCGTTCATTAGAAAAGAAGGATAGGGAGAGTGGCCGGAGGAAGAGGAATATTTTATGTCACTACACCATATGATTCTCTCTTTTATTTAAATCCATTTTATTTAAAAAAAGAAAGAGATGTGACGTGAAAAAAGGCGTACGTAATTCAAGAAGCTAAAGTATTTCGTTAACATCCCACGTTGAAGGCGGAGAGTTATGAACTATGAGGAACACAAATATTGATGCAAACGAAACTGTAGCAAGATTAGAGAAAATCAATCGGTGTCCATTTTCAGAGGGTCTTTATAAATTTCTAAATAGCTTCAAATCATTGTTTTTTCAATCAATTGGGAACAAATAGTTTTATT
Source organism: Thysanoteuthis rhombus (assembly GCA_963457665.1). Lineage (NCBI taxonomy): Eukaryota > Metazoa > Mollusca > Cephalopoda > Oegopsida > Thysanoteuthidae > Thysanoteuthis > Thysanoteuthis major. Next base: position 21,364,185 of record OY735223.1, read on the forward strand.
ACAGAAGTAAGTTTCGAACAGAGAGTTATTTTTCACTAACATTGGTATCAAACTTTCATTTTCAAATTCATATTCGCTCTAATTCATGATGCTTCCTGTAATTTACGATTATACTTTTTTTTTTATATTGATAGAAAATATTGTGAGTGTGTGTGTGAGTACATATAGTACGTGGAGTAAGTTAGAAGGCACGTTTCACAGACCAATTTGATGTTATTTATTCCAAAATAGTTTATCTCATTTTATTTTTATCACAACTCTGGGGTTGTTTAATATTCTACGACCGTTAAGCCAGCATCACGGAATGGAAGTAGCTTTCAACGAGATTTGAACTCGCACTCCGTATAATTGAAATCCTTACTGATTCGGCCATTGAGAACCATCGGCAGATTTAGTCAAATAGCTACATTCTTCCACATCTGATATTTTCGATGCCTCATTGTTCATTTTCATGTAAACGTTGTATTACGTTGTTACACAAGAAATATCGGACCTTTCTACACTAGAGAGAATAATACTGAAAGTGAGATATTTACAATAGTAATAAAATTCTTTCTGCAGATTCAGTGTAAAAATATGATTGGTTATTATTGGAGGTTTACGAGTCCTTAATAGCAGTGGCCTATACCCGAGAAGTTACACTAATTTTCAAGTACGATTTCAAATAAGAACAAGTCTATTCAAGCTATTGATGGCATCGACAAAACCTTTGGAGTGAACACTGCTAAATTCTATCACAGCATTAAGAGTCAATAAATTCTTAGACCCTGAGAGTTGTGATAAAAAGCCTCAATAAACAATGGAGTAAGACTAGTGATAAAATAATGGAAATAATGCCTCAACCCAATAAGGTGAAAGATCCAAGAACCCAATAAGCCAAAACAAAGCTTCAGCTTTACTGATGGTGGGGCACTGACTTTATCGCTACTCCGCTACTCTCCCACTTAACTTTCGTCATTTTTTGCACTCATGAACAAAAGATGAAGAGAAGAGATTTGACGATTACGAGCCTAATCTTTGACAAGTTTCGACACTTTGTATTTTGGGAAAGAGATTGTCCGTGTCAAAGAATTAATACTCACAGTACAGACAGAATATGGCTATTATACGTGTGAAGATTTTGCAATAAAAACGCATTCAAAACCAGGAAGAAAAAATTGTCAGTGTTCAGGAATTAAGGCAAAATTTACTGACAGAATAGGGCTATTATTGGTATAATGTAAATGCATTACTTATGATTTTACTATAGAATAGTATTCTAAATCATGAACAGATGAATTGGCAATATTCAGGAATCAATGCAAACATAATAAGGCTATTTTATGTATAATGTCAATCCATTAATCGGGATTTTGCGATTGAAATATATTCAAAATGACGTATAAAATGGATTAAATTATGACAAGTGTTACTGACAGAATAGAGCTATTATATGTGTAATCACTTCTAATGAAATGTTTCAATGTGTGAACCAGCAGCAGTTTTATGAAAAAGGTCCAAATTATATACTTCATTGAAAAGATAACAGTTGCAATAAAATTATCCGCTAATACTATTCACACAAATTAAATGCTCCTGTTTCAAGCTGGTAGAAAAATTTCTCCTCGCCTGTCTGCCTAAGGAAAGGAACGTAAAGTTTCTCCGAGGATAAGGTTTCTCAAAAAAACACCGTTTGCCATTTACACAGTTGGTTTCCAGATGTCAGAATAGCTTGCATTTTGGGACTGGGGAATTTGCCTAATGTGGGGGCCGCGGCGGTGGTAAACATGGACTCCGTACTTACACGGCATAAATTCGCTAGCCTAATGTGATTTGTATTTCCTGCAGACAAAATATAGAATATCTTTCTTTTTTTTTTTTTTTGCTAAAAATCTACCATTTACGCATAAGTAAACAGATGTAAATGTATCACTGAGTGTGCGTGTGTGAAATTATATATATATATATATATATATATATATATATATATATATATATATATATATATGCGTTTTTTCGTTTTGTTTTTACTTCAGTTGACCAAAGAAGGAGAAGAAGAGATAGATATGGAGAACAGCGGGTGTGGATGAGAAAGAGAAGAGGAGAAGGCAAATGGAGAGAATAGGGGGGAAGGTAGATGCATTACAAAGCCACGAAGGAAAGAGGAAAAGAAGAACAAAGAATGAGAATGAAAAGGGGAGAAAAAGAAAAGAAAGAGACGGGAGTAGGGATTCGAGAGGGAAAATGAAAAGAATAGACGGTGTGGATGTGAGAAAAGGATAAGACGAAAGGGTAAGGAAGAGGAGGATGACTGAAGGAGATAAAGGAAAAAGAAGAGATGCAAGAAAAAAAAGAATAGAGAAATGAGGACTAGCCAAGAGAAGGGGGAGGAAGAAAAGAAAAAAGAGAGAAGGGGGAGGAATAAGAAAGGGGAAAAGAGAAGGTAGAAAAGTAAATAGGACTTTGAAAAGCGAGAGATGAGTAGAGGTGAAGGGGAAAAGAAACAGAGAGAGGGTGAGCAAAAGCCAATGAGAAAAAATATGTATCCAAAATATTGACGCTTGTTTGACCCCTGACTATTATAGGGTCTCCGTATTGCACCATTTAGTCCAGTGCTGCATTGACCGTATCTAGAGCACTAAGCAAGGTATAAGTATACATACACTTGTCTAGCCATGCATACGCTCAGGTCTTGTCATCGTTCTAGAAGTAACAATAAAACGCCCATCCGTTCATCTCTTTAGACAACCCCCTAAGTGTATGACTGACCGATGACAAAGTCTCCGTTGCATTCATCAGATTCTTTACTTTTCCAATTTTCAAGTCTGGTCGAGACCAGGACTTTATTCCAACAAATTTTTATCATTTCTTTGGTACCGAAGGGATGCCTCCAACCTTATCACATAGCTAAGTGCGTACTCAATTAGCTGCTGAATGCTCAGGGAATCTTGTCCTAATGAAGTTTTCTATATTCTCCGCTCACACCAAGGATCAAACCTGGGACGCACACTATCCAAGCGGTCAGAGAGTTTGTTTGACTGAAGAAGAAATCTCATCCCTTATTCAACCTCTCATTTTTCTCTATAACTAATGTTTTGAATGAAGCGGTAATCCCCGACCACAACGAGAGAAGTTAGAGATGTATTTCTTATTGTTTGACTAAAGAGAAAGCTCATTGCCCAACGAAACTAAGAGCAGATATCCCACGAACAAAGACGAGAAGTGAAAACAACCATTCTTCTAGAAAACGTAACGTGACCCAAGTCTTGTGGTGTGTGTGTGTGTGGGGGGGGGGTGATAAATTGAAAAATTGGAAAAGAAGGGGCGATCAATGAATCAGTTACTTCTCTCACTATTTGTCGGGACGTGATCACTGAAAATGTCCAGATTTGGAAAAAAAAAAAAAAAAAAAAAAAAAACGCAACCGGACACAAACTAAGGGTCCAATTTAGCATACACTAATATTGCAAATTGAACCCCCATTAAAAACACATCTAGATGCTTTTCAAAAAACAAAAATACCGTTTTTTTTTCCTAAAACACAAGGGGCAGATGTTTATACTTTCAGACCTCTAGCTCCATTGCTGCAGCCTGTTAGTCTGGTACATACAGCCAATAAGATCCACTGAATAAACTATGATGACAATTTTGGTAGACAGTTTTTTGTGTCGTTGACTCATGTCGTAACTAGTACCCTAGCTACTGACAGGATGAGAAAGCAATAACAAATATAATCCAGAGATACCCATCACCTATAGACTGTAACAAACAATTGACTCATATATTACTAAAAATATTTTTTTTGCTCTCTCAATAGTGTGGAGAATAATTCGATAGTCTTTGAGGAACCATTCATGTATAAAATTTGCCTAGATTTTTCATTTCAATAAATGATGAAACTGTTGTTACATAACTCACAGTTTAGCTCATCGCTGACTTAGTGACACGCGGACCAATATCTCCCCTTAATACAGTGATTCCTAATCTGGTGTCCATGAATCCCCGAGGTTTCACAAAGGTATAACTCGGAGTCTGTGAGCTTGTTGAGTACTCAGATCTTTCAAAAGCCTGGTGTCCGTGGGAAAATTCATTTAAATACCGGGTCTTTGGCAATGAAAAGGTTGTGGGCCACTGGCTCTGTAAATGTCTTGACAACAAAATGAGCACCAGTAGGTTAAGGGTTAGTGAGCTTGACAGGCACATAATTATTACAACTAGCTTAAAATCCTCCCTACGGTCGGGATTCCCAGCTAGTTTTAGCGGTCGGCCTAAATGTGTGAGTGTGTGTATGTGGGGGGGGGGGGTCTTTAGTCCCAATGAGAAGTCAAAACTGTTTCTTGGGTTTACCTTGATTCAGTAATACTGGCTAAAACGTACCATTTTGGCTCTTTAGAGATCATATATATAAAAAGGGAATCAGACTTTTTGTACTATCTACATGGATAGACACATGAAAATCAGATCATTATTATCAGAAAGCGCGAACGCAGACGCCACAGTCGACTAATATCAACATTCTATTCCTGAACTTAATCAATCAAGGAATGTCGACTGAGAAGTATGATTCGTAACTCACAAACCCCAAAGCCAATATAAATAGCGAGCGGCGCATCAATTTTTCAGTAGCAATTTCAGCTTTGCAGAAAGTCTATTAGTAATTTTTTTTAAAAAAGATACAAACAATTGGGGCCTAACTTGGTGCCTCAAACACGTGGCCTTGAGCCAGACTAGACAAAATTTTCAAGTGTTGAAAATCTGATAAAGATCGTTTGCTTACACGCCTTTTTACCTGGGGGGGAAATACTTGATTAAAGAGAAAATTCATCTTGGTATTTACTGAGCTTAGAGGGAGAGGAAGATTGCGTTACATCAATGCTTCTGTTTAAATTCCTGTTTTTTTGGCAAGACTCGAATACTGACTACATCAATACCTCGGTTAGAGCTCTAGATACATTCCTAAAAATACTGTGCTATACAAAACAGTGCAATATGGGGTCACTATAACATATCATGAATAGAGATTTAGCCAGCAATCATTTTATAATATATGATGCAGTTTCTTAGGCTCAACAAGATGGAATGGATTAGTGTTGTGTATCTCATCTGGCATCCACTTTCTGGGTCTGTTTAAATATCACTTATATATATATATATATATATATATATATATATATATATATATATATATATATATATATATATATATATATATATATGTGTGTGAGAGAGAGAGAGAGACAACGTCAATAGAATAAACAATTAAAGAAAATGGGCCGTTGCAGGAATCGAATCTCCGACCGATAGGGTAGCCACTGCAAAATAACGTTGCTCCTACCATCGAGCTAAAAAGCCGCCGATGATACAACAAATTCCGTCGGATCATATATCCATTTCTCAATAGCATATACATATGTATATTCTATAATTGTTTATTCTATTTACGTTGTCCAGACCAAGTGATACCTTCTCAGTGTAATAATAGAGAGCATTTCAAATAAGAGTTTCAATATAATATGACACATATATATATATATATATATATATATATATATATATATATATATGTATGTGTGTGTGTGTGTGTGTGTGTGTGTGTGTGTGTGTGTGTGTGTGTTGATGTATATGTTTATTTTCATGCACATACTACATTCTTTTTTAAATGCGCCGTGAAGTTGTTTCGAAAATTGTCTATGCGGCTGTCTCTTATCGTTATATATTCCGGACATCTAACTTGACAATTTATTACAAAAAATATTTGAAAAAAAAGTGAGGCGCTACAGCGGATCTGCGCCAAACGGGGTAGCACGAAGTTGGGTATTATTATTAGTGGTGGGAAGTACGTTGCAATTTCTGCCTCAAGTCTTAAGTCTGATAAGATCACCTGTCATTGCATACTAGTTAATCCTGCATGGAGTGGGTAAAAGTTAGTGAAAAAAAAATCTTAGTTGGCAAATGTTACTGAATAAAACAGCAGAATATGTAAAGAGATCTCGTTTTGCAAACAATGTTGAGCACATTATCTGTAGTTACAATTTGGGTTAACTAAATGCCTAATCTAGCAAAACGTTCTATCTTCTGTATCTATGCATGAAATTAAAACATTTAAAACTAGGTTAAAAAGATAATACTTATTCAACTAAACAGGAGAAATAGGATATTCTTCTTTCAAAATGAAGATCTGAATCGAATTCCAGATTGAGAAAAAGTCGTAGGGTGACTGTTGGGAGCTGACAGACCTGGATGATGTCATATTTTGTGAAAGTAAAACTGCACAAGTTCACTCAATAATATCTCACTATCGACTGAGTAACCTCAGGTGAGAGCGTTCCGGCATATGCAGTGAAATTCTGTCTGATTGGTTGCCAAATTACATCAGAGCTGCGCAAACGGTTTTCGAGATATTCAAGATTTATACTCTCCGGTGGGATTTCGTGTTAAGTGAAGAAAAAGAATGAACGTTTGTTTTGAAATGGGAAGGAGGAAGCAATAATAGATAAAGACAGTTATGTGGAAAATAGACGGTAATACCTTGGTTGGTGCTCTCGATACGTTTCAGAAAATGCAGCACTATACGATGTCATTTCAACATAGCATAAATGAGTGATAGAGTTGGTTATCATTATAAAATATATTATGGAGTAGATGAGCCTCAATAAGATCACATGAATTAATGATGCGTATTTCATCTGGTGGTTACATTCCGTAGATGGTGAAATACCATTTTATATATATATATATATATATATATATATATATATATATATATATATATATATACACGATAAACAGGTCTGATCAGTCACTCAGTTGAAACAGTCAAGTGACTAATCTTTTGGCTACATGCCTTGTTAGGAGAGATCAATTAAAAAATTGAAAAGGGACTGATCATTGAATAAAATATTTTTGCTTTTTGTTGAGCCGTGGCCACAAAAGGGTTCGATTTTTCTTAAAGCAAGCGTGAATGCTACTGGACACTAACCAAGTGACCAATTAGGTAAAAACTTACATTGTAAATTGAAACCCCCACTAAGACCCATTTGGGGGGATAATTTCCAAAGAAAAAAAAAAGTTTTTTTTTTCTAGACATGATAAGAAGCAAATACTTGATCTTTAAGCCCTCTAGCTCTATTGGTGCAGTCTGCATGAAAACCGAAGAAACCTTTGTTGACAGTTTTTGTTGACTGTTTCTAATAACTGAGTAAGGATATATCTTTATACACGTGGCACAGTAATCAAAGGGTATAATATGCAGTTATATCGGAGACTGTCCATAATTTCATCTTATTATTTCAGATCTTTATGGGAATCAGCGCTAAACAGGATGGAGCTAAGCAGGGCAACTCTGTATTCCGGAAATGGGAATAATTAGCGAAACCTTTCGAAAATTTCAAATATTCCACTGACGCTGAAATCCTTTTCTCTCTGATTTCCAAAGCATTCCTACTGTAAATTTGCAATGCAATCACATTATACACATGAAATCTTTATTCTGCCATTATTTCCTGACCACTAACAATCCTTCCTAATTTCTAATGCCTTTATATAGAAAAAAAACACTCATGCAATACATTTCCACAGGAAAACAGTTAAGTAGTTCTTTTTTTTTTCAGTAAAAAAAAATCGTAAGTTACACCTTTCAGTGTGCATAGCCATATCCTGAGTTTTTAATTCAGGTTGATGCCATTTTTTACCAGATAACTCCTAAAACACAATATCGTACCACTTCAATCAGATTAAATTTCAACGGCAAAGTTGAAGCGAATGCTGATTAATAGTTTTATACATGCGTTGGCTATTCAAATCGACATCAGTTCGCGACGTGTGCCTCCTTGGCCATGGCATTCACGACGTGTGCCTCCTTGGCTACGGCATTTACTAAGTGCACCTAGATGACACGAGCCACGAGCCTCTCGAGTCAAGCCACGTTGCCGAAGACAGGTTTACCAACTACTAAAAGTAGAGCGTTCCTCTGATGCATTTTGAGATTTGCATTGAGCATTAAATTTAACGAGTTTGGGACGAAAGACCTTGGAATGTTTAAGATATCCTTGTGAAATATCAGTGTCTATTATTAACGTTACGCGCATACGCCCTTTGAATGAGACAATCGCATGTAAAATACAGCCCACACCATATACGTAGAGAGTATTCAGGAAATGCCAGTCATCTGCAGTAGACAGGGCTAAATATTGGTTTACAGAAGAAACCAACCTTTGCGCATGACTGTACGTACTTATATATACGTCTGTGCATGTATGTATGCGCGCAAGCGAGCATATAGATGTCACTGCATATATAGGCAAACATATGAGTATATGTTTGTACATATTATTAATATAGATAAATAGAGGTAAAATCTACACGTGTTTCATGGTAAAATCTTCTAGAAGATTTTACAGCTTAAAACACTAACGATGTTAAAGAATTCTCAAAATTTATGTCATTTCAGTAATTTATGTCAGCTTTTCAAAGGGTTTTTATGTTTTACAGAGAATTAGATATTATGGTACTGAGTGAATTTTTCTGTAAGGATCATCATTTTTTCACCATGTAGCCGTTTCGGGAATTCAAGAACAAGCTACCAAAAGTGCTGATAACACCATTATATATATATATATATATATATATATATATATATATATATATATATATATATATATATATATATTGTGTCATCCACAGACAGCTGTTTCGTTGTATTACAACTCTTTGGTGTGGCTATAGACTATCCATTATCCCATCCAGTTCCACGAGGCAGGATCTATACCTTAGCTTCAGACCCGGAGGCTGGTATCATCCCTCTGCTCCACGAAATTGGACGGTCAGTGAGATTTAATTCAAGAGATATATCTATTTATCGTATATATTCCTCATCCACCAAAGAGTTCCATTCTATGTTGGAAGACCATAAATATATATATATATATATATATATATAAGTCCATAACTTGAAGTTATTTACTGAATTTAGATCTTAAACGTCCATCGTATTAAGTTTGATCTACGTGTTTATTATTCAATGCTGGATTAAGAGCAATGACAACGAAGATAATGTCGAAAACGATGAAAAATAAATGCTTTTTTTTTTCATCATAAGAAAGTGGACTTATTAATGTATGCTCCTGTGTATGTGTGTGCACATGTATACTTGATTAAAAAACATCTATTCGCTTGTGCCATCGGGGATGTTGCAGGATCATTTCAGTAAGTATTCATTACAATCTACTTTCAGTTTACTTGGCCCACCGAAGATTCACCAGAGGTTCGTTAAAAGTAGCATTTGGGAAGATGAGAGAGAAAACCCCTACGGAATGTGGAGGCCGATGACGAAGTAACGGTTTCTGTTGCATGTGCCAGCTTAGTAATTCTTGCAAGTCTCGAGTCTGGAAGAGTTTTTTTTTTTTATGACTATTCCCTTGGTAGGAAATCTCACACATGGCTTAAAGTGCGCCAGGAATCGAACCCAAGACCTTCTGTATGTGAGGCAGACGTGCTAACCATTACTACATCAGAGCTGGCATTAGCATTTGTCAGTTCCCAGGTTCTCAAGGCACTGGACAAAGGATTGGTCTTTCCCGATTTTACCCATAGCTTGCAAAAAAGATATGAATTCCTGCCTTTCCCAAGGGTATTAATGTGAAGATCGTGTCGATCGGGGTTTGAACTTGGCAGGTAGATTCCATTTTTCATCATAACCGCTCTGCCACCGGTATCCCCCCTGGACTTGATGAACGGAAATCATATCTATTCGTATTAAGCCAAACGTTACAACACTGTCACATTCGGCGTGTTGAAAAGAAAATGTGCATATTTTATAATGGGACATCGATCAGCTCAGATCTGATCCTAGCTGGTTATTCTGGGTGGGGGGAAAGGATTTCGAGAATGTGGAGGAAGCGAAGGGGAAGGGAAAGGGCAAGGGCAGGGTGGAAAGTAAGGTAGGAGAGTGTCAGGCAATGAACACCTGGCCAAGTGTGTCAGAATAGGAAGAGAATTTATCAAATCGTGGGACAAGATAAAAACAAAAATAAAATAAAAAACGTAATTAAAAATAAAGAAAATGTATAAAAAAAAACAAATAGCAATGGTAAGAGGAATTACATTAAATAGCCAAAAATATACGTGTATTTATGGGACCATTGCGCGCGCACACACACAGTCATAGAAATCTTTGCGTGATTATAATATACAAACGCATAATTACACACCTGACTATATATATATATATATATATATATATATATATATATATATATATATATATATATATTGGAGAATAACGTATGCTGCAGGTGCTTCCAGTGACGTAGAGTAATTCTCCAAACAACAGGTGATATTATAATTTAGTCTTTGTTGTGGTGCTGCGAGCCCACTGCTATCGCCATCACTACCTGCCGACAGGTGAATAAAAAAAATCAAAAAGGAGAAAAGCTTGCGAGCAGGAATTTTCCTTTTTTTTTTTTTTCCTCTGCCAATGAAGTTTGAAGAGGTATCTGTATTCACTCTTGCCTTGGTCTGTTTGTCTACACAATATCTCGAAAAGTTCTCAATGAATTCCAATCTGGAGGGGTGGGTCATATGCTAAGGAAGAATTCATTGAGTTTAGGGGCGGATCAAAGGATTTGTTTTCGATTGAGAGATAATATTCCATACATACATATATGCGTATAGATAAATAAAAAAACACTTGTCTAGAATATGGAAAATCAAAACAGTTACCTCTCCTTCATCTCAACTATATGTGAACTGATTTTAACTCAGTTTCTAGTTAGTATGGTGTTGGCAGAGGTATGTGTTCCGAGTATTTCTTGCTTTTTCTCTCTGCGTTTATTTTAAAGTTGACAACAAAGACCTTCCGTAAGGCGAAAAGGCGTAAAGCAAAGAAACAATCACCATTCATTTTTACGGAGAAAAAATTCAAGTGTTTCTAGACTCAAAAAATGGTGAAAATGCTATCTTAACCCGAGTCGTCCGTGGTTAGGATGATGGAAGGTGCAGCAAACTATTGTGGCTTGTTGCTTAACTGAAGGTGAAAGTTGTTTTCGATTTCTGCCCCTTTTCGTGAAAGCAAAGAAGTGGCTTAGATCGGAACGCAGGTATTTGAATTTTTTGGAAGTGCTAGATAGTGAACAGTTATCGATACAGAAAGTGGAATCAACTAAACGAGTTCAAATTTCGACCGGGGTTGCTTACCAAAGGCATGAATCTACTTCTCCCTATTCTCTAAACCATCTTGAATTGGAATGTAGTGTAACGGTTATCAGAACGAAATATGGCATCAGTAATCCTAGCTAGCAGGACGTTGCTTGTTCTCCTTTAGTACTAACATCTTAAAAAGGGACATGAATCCACCATGAACATTTTACGGATATCTTTGGGGAAAGGAAAAAGAAGGAAAGGAGAAGAAAAAAAAAGGAAGTAGAAAAGGGAAAGAAAAAAGGTAAAAGGGGAAGGGAAAAGAAATAGAAAAGGGAGAAGGGGAGACAGAAAAGAAGAGCAGAAGAAAAAGAAAAGAAAGTGAACAGAAAAAAGAGGCCGAAGAAGGAAACGAAGGAGAAAGAGATGAGAGAAAAGAAAAGGAGGGCGAGATGGAGAAGAAGAACAGGACGGAAGAGAAGGAGAAGATGAATGAGAAGAGGGGGGAGAAGAGGGAGGAGAGGGGAAGGAGAAGAGGAGAAGGAGGAGGGGAGAAGAAGGAGACGGGAAGAAGCGGGAGAAAGAAAAGAAGGATAAGGAGGAGGAGAAGAAGTGAAGTTTTCTTAGAGCAAGGACATCCAGAAATAAGGAAGATACCAATTCAGGAGTCAATTCTTTTCGTCAAATACTAAATTCCTGGATTTCTTCTAAGTTGAATGGAAAAACTGCCTTAAGGTTTATCTACTGAAATTGCTAATGACGGTCATTATGTCATTGGTTAATCAAACTTATTTTAGCTTTGCAATCGTTTTTATTTCAGTGAACGAACTCAACATTAATATATTTGGCTGTCAAGAAAGTAATGGCATTTTTTCACATTGACATTATTACTCATATCAAACAATACAACTTACGAAAAGTAAGGTGTTATATATTATCGACCTCCAGTCCAAACCTGGAGTTTACTTTTTTTTCTACCGTAACATGAATACAATCCTTGCCAAATTTAGAGGAGTAAAAATTGACATTCTGAAATCACGACAAACTGATTTGTAGGGTGGTCTCCTACCGACTGAGCAAAAATCACAAGTCTTACATGTCAACGAAATATATCTTACAGATACTTAAGGACTTATTTCATTCTAACAAATAGATGCATTAAGATATTTTTTTACAATTTTTTATTAGCCATATACACAAAGTTTAAGTAATCATGTTCAATCGCAATAGGAGTCGGGGTGCTGCTGTTTTATAGAGTACTTCTTCATTTACATGTGTCATAAATTTCTAATTCTCAAATCTTTAATTCAGATCTCTAAAAACAAAATGAACAAAAGAGGACTTTCCTCGTGAGTTCAAACTTGGACGAAAAGCTACTGAAACTGCACGAAACATCAAGGAAGAATTTCGATAAAGATCGGTTCCTGTTCGTACAGTTCCTTACCTCACTCCTATAGACTTCTATTTTGTCAAGTGTCTTGACAACGTTCTGAGTAATTAACAGTTGCAAAACGAAGTACCCATTGCAGCAGCTTTTCGAGAATTTATTGAATGCAGGAACAGATATTCAGACATAAATGACATTGTTACATATTAACAAAAGTGTCCAGTTATATACAACCTATTTTGATTAAACATGTTTTACATAGCTCGTTTTATTTCTGCTTTAAACTATAAACATGCCATTACATTCTGGACAACCTAATGCAGGTAGAAACTGCAAAGCTATTCAGAAATATACTTCGGCTCCATCGATAAGATTAAAAAAAACTAATCAAGTAAGTTTCACGTAATTCTTACACGAAAAACTGTCTCCCTTCAACTTTGCCGACATAAAATATCGTGGAAAAGCTTACAAAGTGACATTCTAGTTTGACTACGATGGTTTAAAAATAAGAGAGAAAAAAACAACAGGATGATATAAATAGCGGCTCATTTTTGTTAGTCCCAACAGTCAGCTAACTTCCATTATTTCAAAGTACGGAAGCCTAAAAAAATGGATCAAGCTGCTTTTTTTCAATTTAAGCTCACCGAAAAACACCTAAAATCTTAGGTCTTTTTTGTCAGTCCCACGAAAACGGAATCCCTGACTCAGATGGGGGGACTAGCGAAATAAACTTAACGTATCAATTCCCATGGATGATGAAAATTCTGGTTGGGTAGGGATTAAAGAAAAAGTCCTAAGATTCTATGCCCAACAATGCCAGGATTTAATTTCAATTTTTCAAAGAGAATTAGATTCTTCTTCGGGCAAAACTGTAAAAATCTGACTGTTTTATCTGGAACTCAGCAAGGAAGATGCATAAGGCTGACGAAAGGTTGGGTTGCTCCGGTTCTCCAAGATCAAATAGCTGTTCAAATTTGACCCCAAACGAACACCACGAATTGAGTTCCTAGTCGGCAAGGAAAAGAAAATGCAGCATCATCTTCGTTGTTTTTATCTGGTTCATTTTATTTTCATTTTTTTTTTTTTTTTGTGTCAGGTGGGGTCCGTACTTTGAAATTATGGAAATAAAATGAACTTTTGATGGGGTCCAACAAAAAAAACAAAAAAACAAACAAATAGCAACAATGTTAAAGACCAAAGTCTAGAAGTGTTTTAGTAACATAAAAAGGAAAAAAAGTAAGAGAAAGAAAGAAAAATAAAGCCAACTCACTTAAAACAGGCAGGGATTGTGCGGGTTTGTCTTGGAATTCTCTTATATCTGGATAGGGTAAAACGGTAGAAGATGTAGAGAAAATAAAAATAGAAATTGAAATTTTAGAAAAATAAATAAATAAATAAATAAAATAACAGTTGGGACCAAATTAGGCATTACAGAACATTCATCGCCAATAATTCATAGCCATAGAAAATTCAACTTCAACAATTCATTCCTAAAAAACCGATCCTCAATTTAGCAATATTCATACCAGCTATAAACAAATTCTTTCATTAACTCGCTTATCAATTTTTATTCTTTAAACATCATGGGGGACCAGTGCGGGTCTGTCGAAGAGGACTGACATTTTAGAACCACACAGTCCTCCATCTCTCTACAGTTTAAAATCCATTGAATACCTTTGAAAAAAAAAGTCAGAAATATCGTGCAATTCGAATTTCCCTTCGGTGGACTTACATCCTAACAAGGGGGCGGTCATAAAAACTTATGGGGATAAAGTCCAGACTTGAGAGTTACAAGGATCACTAAACTGATCCATGCTACAAAAACCAGAATTTCGTCACTGGCTTCCATACCCAATCGGCAGCTGTCTCATGGCAGACAGATTTGCTTTATATCGTGTCAGACTAAGCTAGGCTCAGTAAATAAGCAAAGTAGACAGGTACCAGTACATCAACCACTGGTAATTGGGCTGATGTCTTAAAATGTTCTAACATGATGTTTGTGTCGTTAGAGGTTTGGGTGATGAACGGCACAGGAGACGAGAGTGCTGGAAAGAGACAGAGAAAGGGGAAGTGGAAAACTATACGAGCTGCCTCTATAACCCCTTCGTTGCAAAACAAACACTGAACGCCATTTTTAATTTTTACCTTTTTTTTTCCCCTAAAAACGAATAAATTGCGTAAAGTGAACTTCTGAAAAGTGAGGATATCTTTATATTGATTGGACCAACCAATAATGATCAGGATCGACCCAAGGTACCGGCAACACGGACAGTTGCCCTGGGTGCGAAGAGCTAGAGGGTGATTGTCATGAGACAGATCAAATGGGGAAAAATGGGAGAATGAATGAATTAAACAGTAAAAACAGTCAAAATGAGAAAATTCCGTCGTGTGAAGTCAGATTTTTCAGGAATATCTAACAGTTGAATACTTTCTGAGGTGGCAAGGGAGATTCTCATTACCAACGTCAGGTTTAGTCAATATAACGAGAGAAGGTGTTAGTGCTTATAATACTTGGAGTTTGGAGGGAAGGTACGAATGAAGACATTCGATTTATCAAATGATGATCTAAAATTGAAGCCGTGTCAGAACCAATTTCTTTAACTTTATTATTGCAACAATTTTTATTTGATTTCCTATGTATTTACTTCATCTCAATGTAAGGCACAAATAATAGAATAAAACTATTCTTCAAAGAGTACCGAAGTTCATCTTGCCTGGGGTGTCAGGAACCCTAGGACCGATTCTGAATCAATGCAATATGTTGAAGGGCCATTTGATAAACAACCTGGATTCTTTTTCTTTTTTTTGGACACCTGTTCTATTTTATTCACTAAGATATCAACGTTTCGGGTGACTGATTCTCCATTTTCATTTTTTATTAGCTTCTTTCTAAGCCGTTATTTCCGTTTTTCGTGATATTTTGATTTTTTACATAACTTCATCGAACACGTGACCCGTTTGTTTCCAAGAATTTCAAGCGAGGGAGATCGGGTTTCGAGCGATGCTTGAATTGAGGTAATTATTATTCTTTTTTTTTCAACATCTTAAGGCCTCTTCTCATGTGATCTAAGATTCGCCATTCGACGTGAAAGTATGCCCGGTCTCGAACTGGGAAAGGGGTAGTTTCACCGGGGCAGCATTTTCCGAGTCATGACCCCTCGCGACACTGGTCGCAGGAACTGAGCAATTTCTATTCCTGTCCACACGTATGAGTATAGATCCCCATATTAAACTGGCCTTGTGTCACATTGACCTCGTGAATGGGTAGCTAAATAACTCAGGCTCTTTTTTTTTCACCCAACGATATCTGTTTATCGTTAGGCATTCAGCGCGCGTTGTTGGACGAACAACTTCTCCGGGATTCGTCAGACCTCTCTCATGGGCGTTACAGAGCCAATACTTTCTGTTCTTGTCTAGTTCGTCACGCTCACTCTGTCGGCCATGGTCTCGCATATGATTTCAAGGGGATCCACCTTGTGAGTCGTAATGTTCAGTGGTTGTCTAACATTCATGCAACATGACTAGCGCATTGCCATTGTTTTCTAATATTTTCTATAATAACTATGACTCCTGTTGTTTTCTAGAATAAGTGCTGGCAAACTGCATCTGTTCAACAGAAGACTCGCTGCAAAACAGAAAAGTTACAAGTATTTATTTAGCCTAGTCTGGCACAAGGCGCCAATATCATCTAACCCAAATAGCTAACCATGGGCAAATCAAGCTACACACTACTTCAATTAACATGGAATTCAGTTACCACGATTCCGAAAAATGTCTCTATTTTCGTTCCGCACGAGTAATTATTCAGTTCCTGTGATCTGAAAAGCTGGGGATCTATTGCGATTACAGTAGACTCTCGTTATTACGGCACCATCACGAATTTAAGATTGACGTTATATGTAGCAAGGTTCTAAAGTTAAGGTGAGCAAGTACATAAAAAAGGCGCCAGGATTCGCACTAAATCATTGATTTTTTTAAAATTATTTTCAAATCAAAGCATAAAGGAAACAAAAAAAAAGGTGTGTTATCCAATTGTTTAACGTTTTGAAATAAAATGAAATCAAAACTGGACAATGAAAGATATAAGAAACTCGCCATCACAGTCAATAATTGAACAACCGTAGCGTCAAAATTTGAAGTTATGTAGAAAAAATTTCTATCGAAGAATGAATGTGATCAGAATAAATTCTATTCGTAACATCATTGGTGTTTTGCACCGGAAAACATCTAAAATAGAGTAAAGCAAACTAGAAACATGAATTCTGGAAAATCTAGATGTTATTGATAAACCCCTCGAAATAACAACCCAAAATAAGCTTTTTTCAACAAAAAGATAAAAAATAAAAAAAAATAATTTTCTCAGAAGTGGAGTAATGATGGCAATTTCCAAGTTTTTGGGAAAAAAACGGTATAGCCAAGAGCACTAGAACACAAACACATACATTAAAAAAAAGATAGAATTCTAAGCCATCTTTGATTAATACGGTTGTTCGATATATATTCTGAATTGAAATCAAAACATAATAGATACATGATGAAAACACGCGTGTTATTCGGCTATTTTGTATCTTAAACGTAAAGTTGAATCAAAACGAAACAATATGAAATGTATAAGATATACACAGTTCATAACACTGGGAGTTAGTTGTATCAAGTAAAGAGTCCAGAAAGTTCTCTCTAAGCTACGCGGTGAAGAACGGAATAAATTGATTAAGTAAAGATAAAAACTGTTAAAAAGACGCAACTCCTAAAGAATATATTTGGACAGCCTCCGTTCCTAATTGCGCCACATGTTACAATGGATGGATTTTATACGATGTATTAATTATGAGAAACCAAAAATTATGGGGTAGTTAAGAAGGGATGGGGGGGTGAATTGTGCACTCAGTACATATATGTAGTTACCAGTACTGATCATTTTTAGGTATGGATCCAGGTCACCAGTGCCCATTAGTGGCTGTTGTTGAATGTTTTTTCAAAATGGCTACCCAATCCATATAAACACCCGTATTTTTTAAGCTATACATCATAAAAACATAATCTTTGGAACAGAATAATTGGGTTTAAAGTCAGCAGTCCTCACAGGATGGTAAAGTAGACTAGATATTCATTTAAATTTCAAAAGGCAAAAGAAAATCAAATAATGATAAAGAAATGATAAAATTATCAAATCCTTAGTCATTTCTATTAAAACAAACGCGAGCAGTAACTATCATATTGTAGTTTGCAGGGTCAGAATTAATTTTAATACAACTACTTTCCCTATGATATAAGGCTTAACATTCATGTACATCAAAATTCGAGGGGAAATTAACTTATATGCTTTAGTACATACATGTGTTTAGACTTGAAAACAGCTGCCTTCGCAGTATCAAAAAGCAGTGCACTGGATACTGGTCTTAAAACATTAGTACAGATCCTTACATGCTTTCAAGTATTTATTATGTATCAGCTTATAGTACGTGTCTTGAGATCGTCCGATAGTTATCCACTTCGGTTTTCCTGGGTTATTCTTTTAAATCTCGCCTCAGTCTGCAGGACTTAGAAGTCCGGGCTCTTTTTCGGCACTTACAACCCTACATGTCCTCAGTGGAGCTGCTCTTAGCACACGCTGCTTATTTTGGTGAAATATTCTCCGAAGCTCTTTTCTTCCAAAGAGATTCAGCTTTATCCTATTTGCCACTTTGACAATTCCTCATGCCCAGTCGTTCAGAAAAGCAACATATCTCTCCAGCAAATCAAATATGTTGTCAAGAATAATTGAAGGGAGAATCTGCCTGTTGCAGGAATGAATAGAGTGTCCCAACAAAGATGGATCCCATGTGATGTTATGTATCAGTGATGCATCTCTATACCAAATGATATCCATGTTTCATTTACTCGAATATTATTATGCAGCTTTGACGCAATGAGTACCACCACAGCTGTATCTGATGTTCTCACCATGGTGTCATTCATGCTCAGAATGTAGAACTATCCTCGTATCTGCTTCTTCGTACAAAGGAGGTTAAATGAGATTTTCTCTCACTGAGGATGGAAGTACGTGATTACCAACAGCGCTGTGATTGAGCTTGTCCTTCATGATTAGCTCTCTAATTGGCTTTGTTCCGTCAACAAACTTCTCTTCGACATTTTGCTCACATTGCTATTTCTCACGTTTGTATACATTTCTTACTGTCCCGTGGATACTGGAATCCATAAGGATCTCGGTATCCACTGTCAGCTGATGACCAACGTCTTCCTTGAATCTCTAATTTCTTTAAATGCACCCATGAAAGAGTTTATTTCCTGGATGTTCCCGATATTTTGTCAAATCATCAATGGAATGTCTCTACTACCATCCAACATCATAGGGTACTTGGACATTGGGGTGCTAACGGGGGATAGCCCACCCCGGGGGATACCATCAGAAGTGAGGACACCATGATGTTTCGAAAGTGCAAAAATTCAACATTTACCCTTACTTTTAGCTTTATTTTTGCAATTTTAGCCAATGTCTAGCCATTTTCCCGCCATTTTAGCCATTTTCAACAATTAAAAATGACCATTAAAAAGGTAACGGTGTTTTTATTGCATTTTTTGACATTTCTTTCTTGGGTAGAGTCAGCGCAAAGAAATTTTTTTGAGTTGGCAAAAGTGGGATGACGCCCTGAGTTACCGCCCCGGGTGACACCAACCCTACGAACGCCACTTTGATGATCTCAACGACCTCAACGACCCAGGCTCACCTTCAACAGGGGTAGTTATCTGCTTATGTGTTTGAGTGCAATATCAGAGAAGTTAAGTGTTGTCTTTTATCCAACAAACATTCCTGAAACGAATTCTTGATTAACAGAGAGCTGTCTGATTGAGAAATACGTATATCTTTGATGTGAATTGAGGGCCACCTTCTATAATTGACATGGTCCAAGCTGAATACCCATAGTGTGAACAAAAGAAGTGATTCCAACTACAGAAGAAAATCTCTGCTTCCGATTCCTTCAATCATCGGAAGAATACAAGGCTCCTGCTATGATTGATGAATTTGGTAGAAAGGATTAGAATTTGAAATAAAAATAACTAACGCATGTGTGACCCTAAAAAAACTGGAAAGCGTGCGTAGCAATTTAGGGCGCTCTACCCTAGGAAAGCGAAAGTCATCAAAAAAAAAAAAAAAAAAAAAAAAAAAAAAAAAAAAAAAAAAAAAAGAAGGAAGAAATAAAGCGAAGAATCACACGAGGTTGAGAGGCTTTCGGTAGAGCAAGCTCGACTTTCAAGAACACACAAATCCCAAGCGACCTAAAAAGAAGGGTATATAACCGATGTATCAAACTGACAGTCACCTATGGAGCTGAAACATAGAACTTTACCCAATGATTGGCTCTCATACTGAGATCCATGCAACATGCGCATGAGAGAATGATGCTCAGCCTCAGATGGAGATATTATATGACAAACTAAACTAGAGAAAAAAAAAGTCCGAGATATTGAAAAAAAAAAGAAGTTTGAAAACTCAAATGGCAATGAGTTGGGCATGTTGCAAGACGTCAGACAAATGATTGACATGACTACTTACAACGTAGATCCCTAAAGATTATATGCGAAATTATGGCCGACAGAAAGTAAGATAGAGGTCTGTTAAAAATATGCCCAAACTGAAGGATATCCCAATAATCTATACTGTAGCGATAAACATCGGTCCCTAGTGATATTTCAACAGCACTGGAAAGTAGCAAACAATTGAGATATGCATCACTAATCTATTCCATCTTGTTGGGGCTCAACAACCTCATATATTTCAAAGTGATTAATTGCACAATATAAGCCTATCAAGCTCCTATCAATGATATGTTATACTGACCCCGTATAGCAATGTTTCGTTTAGCGCTGTATTTTTAGAACGCTAACCGAGATATTACAGTATTAAAAGCGTCGTGAACTCAACATTTTTATTTCTGTAACTGTTAAAAAGGAAAAAGAAATGAAACCTCCCTTCTGAAAAAATAAAAAGAGATACAATTGAAGATGACAGTAATTTTGTCTGTAATACTTTCTGGCCGGACATGTAAATATGCAACACCTGTGTACACACATTGTGACATGGCTGTCAAAACAGGTATGCACACATATACCTGTGGATACAGGTGTGCATTTAGACACACATACACACAAATCCAAAACTATTCAAAGAAAGATACACTAACACCTGCGTAAACTTGTGTTTTTGGCGTGAATAAAAAAAAGAAGAGAAAAAAAAACTAAGATCCGATTTTAGCAATAAAAACACAAGGAAAGGTTAGTAATGGCAATGTATCTGACACATAACACACGTGGCGTGTTTCATATATATATATATATATATATATATATATATATATTTCTTTAGGTCTTCCTCCTCACCTGTCTAATGTCTGGTACATCTCGTTACGGTCGACTTAGCGCGAGAATAGACGATCCTTTAGCGTGACCCAGTTGAATTACATATGAAGAGAAGATTTGACTGGGGCTGGAGGGAAGAGAGAGAGAGAGCGCGTAACAGAGCAAACAAAGCGTATAAAGAGAGAGGGGGGCAGGGTAAAGTATGATAGAAAGAAGCGTCCCTGGGGGCGGAGAAGGGAGCTGTTTGAAAACGCCCCCTGGATCTCCAATGGAGGAGACCCCAAAAGCTTAAATGATAATTCACCAATTGCAATTCTATGCACAATTCTCAATATATTTTCGAGGGGGTCAAATGCCCGTGGGTCCCAAAATCCACCAAAAATTCTAAAAAAAACGCTCAAGACAGAAATTATTAGAATACAAGACCAAAGGAAAATATCTGAAGAGGGGGGTTATAAACAAAGAGGGGAAAAATTTTCAAAAGAGGGATAATACTTTAGAATACTATAATTATTTACGTTAGTACTGCAGATAAAAGAGGAGGGAAGATTGTGTTGCGCCAATATTTCAAGTTTGGAATGTCTTCCTGTCTTTAGAATTAGAAATCGAAATCCTGTCTCTGACCTGGATACAAACACTAACCACTGGGAAATACTCAACACTGCCAAATGATAGACAGGACCCATTGTCAGGGCCCTCTTTTCTACCCTCTGCTCTTTCACGCCCCCTTTTGGCAGCGTATCTTACGAACAAAATATTTCTGAATCAACAGGTAAATTGTATTAGTGACAGTAATATTATTGTGTTTAATTCACTGACGAGTTAATCCCCGACAAAATATTCTTAGATATATGTGAATGATTCTTTTTGAAAAGGAATATATATATATATATATATATATATATATATATATATATATATATATATATATATTCATACACCCCAAAGTATAAATCTGTAATTCAATGTATGATATGTGATTGGTTTATTTTATAAAAGTGCTAGGTACAAAAACAGAGTAGAGCTTTAAATATGGTGAAATAATGGATTCTCAACACAAGCATGTTCATACCCTTAGGGCTTCTTCTCGCGAACTTACCTGAAGAAACATAAACGTGATCATGTTGCGAATCCATTATTTCATCATCATATGTATAAACATGAAAGTGGACATATCTGGTCGGCCTGAATGAATTACGAATTACGTTATATTACGTGGAAACTTGTTTGAAATGATTTACCGTTGTTACACGATTAATATATCTCTCAATTCAGACAACATAAATAGAATAAATAATTAAAGAAAATACAACTCCTGCATGAATCGATCTTGCCACTGACATGGTAGCCGCGTCAACGTAGCGATGCTCTTACCATTGAGCTAAGCAGTCGCCGGTAATGCAAAAGCCCAAAGGCTTAAACTGAAAAAAAAAACTAAAGTAACCTATGTTGACAATATTGATTGGCGTTTTCTAATTCAACAGCACAAATCTTTAAACAGCAACTCATTAAATCTGTCGGTGGTAGGTTCAATTCCGGCAGTTGCTCCATTTTCTTTAATTGTTTATTCTATTTACGTTGTCTGAATTGAGTGATATATCAACCGTGTAATGACAGGAGATAATTTCTAACAAGTTTCTACATAATATAACACAATTTACAATTCATATAGGTATACATGCATTTATTTGCATCGACAAGGAAGGAGATAATACTGAAGAATGTTTATGTAGAATTTTTTTTTTTCCATTAGTCTACGGACTTATTGACTTAGCTACGTAACAACATTCGAGAATTGATCCGATCTACTGATTAGTTATCAGTCATTACGCTTTCGAGTATTATTTCTGGTAACACTCACTCAGCCGACACTACGCAACTTAATAAAAAAGGTATTAACACACACACGCAAAGACTTAGTGTGTTGTTGTTTGAAGATTTGTTTTGATATTGTTTAATTAGAAAACGTCAACCAAAACTGTCAACACAGGTTTCCTTAGTTTTTTTTCTCTTTGACTGGCAAGCCATATACGTATATATCACGCACACAAGCTGTACTGAAAGAGCTAGAGGGCTAAAAAAATGAAACAGTTACTCCTTATTATGTTTTTCCGTTTTCTCAAATAAGTTCGGGTTCTTTTGTTATTTGTTCGCTTGTTTTGATTTGTAGCTAAATTGATCCTTTATTTTCTGCCCGGCAGCATTCACGCTCGTTTTTGTTTTGTTTTTTTAAATTCTGAACTTTTTTTAGTGATCACTGTGCAACAAAAGCTGGGTGAAGTAACTTTTTCATTGGTCAACACTTTTTCCGATGATGATCAAACTTTTAGTGAAATATGCATACCTGAATTATGTTTTCAAAATATACAGAGTGGAGGAAAATAAGCAGATCATTTTGATCTTTTTGTGCTACTGTACTCTGTGTGTGTGTGTGTTTGTTTGTGCTTTAAATAGCGAAAGCTAAGGAAACTGCTTATACCGTACCCGACCGAATAAAAGGGATTGTCAGAGATCAGAAGTAAAGGTAAGTGTTACTCACAGCTATCCCTGCTAAAATTTCTGACACATATAAAAAAAAGAAAAAAAATGCACTCATAAGAGAGAGAGAGAGAGACCACCCCCACAAAAATTGTCAACTCATTTTGCGTCATCCAGTACTTGACATTCAGCAAGCCAACTCGGTGGCTGAGAGAGTTGCATATTTTCCTACCACGCTTATTTGGCAGTGTTCAAGTCGGAAGAGAAACCACCATTTCTAATTCCTTTTTTTCAAGACAGAAATGCCCTCCCCACTCGACAGGTTGACGCAACACAAGACATAAAGGGGAAAAAAAATAGAAACTTGAGGCTTTTAATTTCGTGGTGGAGTGATTTTGTGAGGCATTCAGTAACTGAAGATAACGTCATTAATGAACATATTGCTCAATAAATCCCTGAAGTTATGGGCAACACACACACACATACATATTATATATATATATATATATATATATATATATATATATATATATATATATATATATATATTATATATATATTAGCCATTATAAATACACTGCTGGACAAAGACCTTATTTTCTCCCATGATGACCGTGATTGGGCCGATTCCTGTCTTTTCTTACAGACAAACCTTTCATCTCCTCTCTCCATATTGTGTATGGTCTTTTGCAACTGCGTTTACTGTCCCATAGGCTCCAATCGGTTAACCTTCAGCTCCATCTGTTGTCATTTCATCTTGTTATGTGCCCAGCCCATCTCTATTTTTCAGCTATGCCATTTGTATTATATCTTTCATCCAAGTCGTCCTTTGGATATCAAATTCAATTTGATCAGAGATCATCTTGAAAAATGAAGATTTATCGTAAAATGAATTTTTTTTCCAATATTTGCCTTATAACTCATTGACGTACATATGTAGAGAGAGACAGGGACATATATAGTAGCAAAAATCCCAGTGGGAAAGATTCCTTGACACCGTTATGAAGACTATAGTTACACCTACCCCATCACTCCAACCGACCCTCTTCACGAAGGCTCGTCAAGAGTTGCCATGTTTAAAAAGGTCAAAACGAACTGGCTAAAAACGTGTCATGGCCAGGAAATGAGGTCATGAATCTCAGTTGGGTGTACTGAGTCACCCAGCCATGTGCAAAAAAAAAAGTCTGCAAGGTCAACGGCGTAGCTAGATATTGGGACAGGGGAAGGTCCCTCCTTCAAGGAAGGCCCTCCAACATTTATTGAGGTTTACTGAAATAAGAAAATTTGTAACGAATACATTCACTTTAACTCAATTGGTGAGTAACAACCCCAAAGGATAAAACATTATTTATGCAATTCATGTATGTACAAACACATCCTTGTTTTTGTAGAACTGATCAGTAGAGATGCAGAAAGTGTACTACAATTTATCAAGCTTCCGGGGGTACCTCTCAATTAGGGGTCCAGGGGGGGTCAGATACCCCCCACCGCTGTTTTGTTTGATTTTCAAACCATATTACACTAAACATTGCCTCCCAAGATAAAAACACTAAGATCAAAATCGAGGACATAGAAATGGAGAAAGTAGATCACTACATCTACCTATGACAACGAATCTCCATGAGATCCTCGAAAGAAGAAGAAATCAAGCAAAGGATCACACTAGGATGGCAAGCTTTTAGCAGAGCAAGTTCAAGCTTCAAAAACAAGAAGATCCTATTAATCCTAAAAAGAAGGGTGTGCAACCAATGCATCCTCCAAGTAGTCTCTTATGGGGCTAAAACATGGAACCCAACCAAGAGACAGATCTGCACATGAAATAATTATTTTCCATCTCACACAGCGATCGCAGGACAGAACAATATATCAGGGGAAAAACAGGAGTTCAAGACATCAAAGAATCCATCAAAAAATTTAAATGGCAATGGGCAGGCCATGTTGCAAGAATTGCAGACAACTGATGGATATCACGACTCACAACATGGATTCCCTGATATCACATGCGTAACCGCGGCCGGCAGAATACTAGAGAGACGAATTAGACAAATTCAGAAAGTATTGGCTCTGCGACGCCCATGATAGAGAAGTGTGGCGAATCCTGGGGAAGGTCTATGTCCAACAACGGACGTTGAAAGACTGATGATGATGATGATGAAACATTGCTTCAAGAGTTTGGCTCTAGAGAGTAGTAGACCATCCAACAAGAATTGAACTCTACATACGAATTGATGTACAAGATGAGCTTACTCGGCATCGTGATACATGGTAAGTACCTGTGGTAAGTTATATATATATATATATATATATATATATATATATATATATATATATATATATATATATATATATATATATATGTAGGTCTCATTCCATCCGCAGCCAAGGCAGCCAGAGGGGTTCGGGGAAGAGCAGAGAAAGGAGGTCTTTGGCTCGCATCATTGTGCGTAGTGTAGAGATCAGTATTTCTTCCTTGGACACTTTACAAGATCGCTACAGGAGGCTCACATGATCCCCATTAACTTGCAGCAGACGGTATACCCAGTTGGTCACCCATATAGTTACTACTGACCAGGCTGGACGTTGAATAACTTCGGTGGTCGTACGAAAACCGGCGTGTGTCCACTGCGATTTGGCCGCAACCTGTACACAACTGACAGACAGACATGAACGAACTAAATTAACCTCTAACGAGGCGCAAAGAAAATAAATTAACTTTGACGAGAATTAATCGGCAGGTGTTGGTGGTCCGATTCAACTTCTGAGACAAAACGTTCTAGCAGAAGGTTGAGTGCAGAGAGGTAAGTGAAATGTAAACTTTAATTAAGTAAGAAACACATCTGGCTTTTTTTAAAGGGCATAGAACTTGTGACGTCACCACAGAGCAGGCTAACAGCTGATCCATCAAATTACGCCACTCAAAATCGATTATGATTATATATATATATATATATATATATATATATATATATATATATATATATATATATATATATATATATAATGGAATCAGTAAGTTGTTTTTTATTCGTTTTTGGAGTTGGAGGCAAAACAGCTAAAGATAGGTATGAAAATAATGGCTTTTGACACAAGAAAAGCAATGACCGGCTAAATGAACAACAGTCATACATTGATTAATGTTCGACCGACTTACGTCTGATCATAGATACATCACAAGAAGAGCTTAAGAAACATTGAAATCCCCGAAATCTGCAGTCAGTCATTCATGTTCAATAGCTCAAGTGCGAATGTCGGAAATTCCTGTCATATCATTTTTTCAATGCGAACGAGTATGCCATGAATATACAAGGTTTGTTACAAGTTCTCTGGACAGTGATGGAGAGGAAGGGAAGGTAAACACCTTGTTGGGTTGAGCTGATTATTTCGTGAAAGAAACGTAATGGATGACATTTGTTCCCTCTCTTCGGAAAGGTAAAGAAGATATTCAATATCAAGGTTTAGGTAAATATGTATGCATCATGGTATCTCAAGTTGCGCAATGCATAGATTTCAATTCAATTCAAGACTTGAACCCAGATTGAGTTGCGTCCATACTTCCAGAATGTAACTGGGGTGCAAGTCGATATATGATTATAATAATTGGTCGAAGAAACACAACCCCCACCAATCAGGCAACTTTGTCCATCTCCTTTAAGACCGAGCAGTGGTCAGTAGGGTAGGGTGACCATTGTGATGAGCTCGGTCCTCACTAGTTACCCATTTATTGTGATGTTGGAAAGGAAGACAGGTTTCCTCGCTCTCCGAAAGCGGAGGGTTCCCATAAAAAACCTCTCATAAGATGAAATAGCAGTAAACGAAGAAGTAATTACCTATCAATTTACATGGGAATGGTTTTTGAGCGTTTCCAAACCGTCTAAATGGTGATGATGAGAAGTTAATTTAGGACGCCGAACGTTGAGATGGTAGGTGGTATCGGAGAGCGGAAGAGGGTTCCTGCTGACTGTACATCGGCTTGCTGCAAAACACTATTTTCACTTTTCCTCTGACAAAGTGTCGTAAAGCGAACTTTGAAAAAAACTAGGATACTTAAACACTGAGAATAAACCCTCATACACAGAGGTCAATTCCTACAATGGGAACTAACCAAATTCTAATAGAATGTAGCTTTTTTAGGTTCATTTAGTACATTTCTTACTAAAGCCAGCAACCAAATTTTCTTTCACTAGTATTTGGTCACATTAGCATTATTAAGTAAACTCTTATACCGGTAAGAGTTCTAACAGTGCTATTCAATGACACGCGTTCTAACGGTAGCTTTATTTCTATATTCTATCGAGTTCACCGTCGGAGACGATAAGTTTTCCCTTAAAGTAATTAATTTGCTCGCCGTAATTCTTGTTACCATCCAGTTTTTTGTTTTATCCACACGTAACAACTACACTTCGAGGATGCCACAATAACGGTAAGTTAATTATATCTCCATTTTCCATCCCTTTCAAACTGAAAGCCAATACAGGGCGAACCTTACAAATCCTACCAGCTCCAGGCCAGACAGGAGCCAAAGTAGCAGATTTACCGAATCGGTGAAGCCTGGGGGTAAAAAAAAAAATTGCAAAATAATGCATACACTACCTGTATTACTAATACGGATACAACGTACATGGACATAGACCTTTTTGTGCTTAGTCTTTCTTCTTACTTGTAGCAAAGATTCTGACGATAAAATTCATTCAACGATGGGGGGGGACTTCTTTTCCTCGAGTGTCTATTCTCCGGCGAAATATTCATTTATACTGTAGCTACATAACCGACGGATTCAAATCATCGTCAAATCAACAATCGAAGTGTCGGACTAATGAATTCTGGATTAGTTGAGTGGAGTTCAGCTTATTATAACTGAAGAGTGGTATTTGGAGATCTGTTCATCGGATAGCATTTCCCCACTGGACTGAAAGGAATATGGACAGGGACACATTTGCGATGATAGCAAAATGAGCAGGTTATTTTCTGAATGACTCCCAATGCGATCAAATGTCGTATTTGGGTACTGATATCAAGGAGAGCAGGTTATATTTGTCCAGGGGTGGAGAGCACAAATAAACACCTTTGATTAGATTTTCTTAGATTTTAATAGAATCAATCGAACAGACACTGACAAAAATATACAAACACTGTGAAAAAACGCGCATTGTTCAACACAGACAGAGGTACAACTTTAACACTCAACATCAACACACACACATCGTCACAAACTTGACATACATACACACAACCACAACGTCAACACACGAAGTCATCGCATATGAATCCCTAAAACACGCACGCACACCTACGCCCTGTCTCTTGTCTGATGTGGAAGTTGTGAAAGAGAAAACGGAAATTTTACATTCGCGAATAAGTCTTCAAGGAAGGCCATAAAATATTCGACTTTTAAACGGTGCTGGGTGGAAACTTCCCGTCCCTGAAACTAACAGCCCATCGCCTCCTACACCAAGTACCATCCCTAACACTAGACGAGTCATGCCCCCTGCAATTTAGTAAGAAGGATATACAAATTTCTTTCAAGTGTGGGAGTTTCGAGAAAGCGCGGTCGTTTTCCCTTGTGTTTAGCGATGTTGGGTGAATGCGGGGGTGATGAATGCGCAAACAGTACGGCATTTTGACAAATTCCAGTCGTAAATACAAAGTAATTATACACAAAAAAGTTAAAAGACGAAGAAAGATCGTGTAATGTGTTGTATGGTCGAAAGTGCTCGAAGTCGAATTTACAGACTATATATATATATATACCTAAAAAATTATATGTATAAGCTTTCAACACTGAATGTATAAAAGAAAATATAATCATTCAGTCAATTATTTCCCGGAACCTGTCAATGTGATTTCTATAATTTTCTTGGGATTTTTTTTTACTGAGTTTGGTAATATGGTTATATATATATATATATATATATGGGGGTTATTTTTAGATAACTTTTCGTCTTAAGACTATTTTTGATCACCCTGTGCAAGAGCTTGTGCTCAGCTGAGACAGTTTGTTTTTTGTTTTTTTTTTATAGTAAATTACAATACTTGATTTATTAAAAATGAATTACCTAATAATTGGGTTATTCTCGGATAACTTATCATAAGATTACTTCTGATCACCCTTTAGAACAGCTTGTGTTCAGCTGAGACAGCTTTGTTTGTTTGTTTTTTAATAGAACATCACAATACTTGATTTATTAAGAATAAATTACCTAATAAATTAGTTTTATGCTCTTTAGCACCGATCCATACATAAATAATCCTGTCATTTTTTACGGGCATATGCGTTTAATTATAT
Source organism: Thysanoteuthis rhombus (assembly GCA_963457665.1). Classification (NCBI taxonomy): domain Eukaryota; kingdom Metazoa; phylum Mollusca; class Cephalopoda; order Oegopsida; family Thysanoteuthidae; genus Thysanoteuthis; species Thysanoteuthis major. The sequence continues at coordinate 21,393,806 of OY735223.1, forward strand.
ATCATGTGGCAAAAGAACCTAATCTCATATACTTTTGCATATGTATAATTAAATTCTCGGCCTGCAGCCAAATCTTGCGCTTTGATTAATCCCCTTTAACTATACCGATACACTCTTTAGGGCACTTGTTTTGGGGTTTTTTTTGTTTTTTTTTCTTCTTCTTTGTGGGAAATTCACCAAAAACAATGCAGTTACCTCATCGTTTTTATACCTTTTATGAGTTGAGCATTAATTGCTGCGGAATCTATACTAAACATAATAACCAATATCAGTACCCCACATAAATAAATCACCATAGCCAACACGTGTACCAGAGCCAATCATCTAGAAATATTTTTTTTAATGAAAATTAAGATGAAAAAAATACCCCCACATGATTTGGGCATCGTTGGTCAAAAAGGATGACAGAGACTCAATTAGATCCCACTGACCGCCCAGTTCTGCGTAGGACAAGGGTAGAATGTTGGCCTCTGAAGCAGAACTTTCGATCCTTCCTCGCGGTACTGGAACGGATATTGGATAGTCTATAGACTCACTGAAGAGTTGTCTGAGAATGACAGTAATTAATTATATATATATATATATATATATATATATATATATATATGATAAAGATCGTAGGATTTGACGGCACTTATAGACGCACTTTCATCGGAATAAAATTACCAAATAGAAAAATATCTTTTCCCGTTTCATTTTCAAAGGTGAGCCTAGGTTCTCCTAATAGACAGCCCGGTCCGGTCCTGGGTCGTAATTAGCAAAAGTTCTGACGCGGAATACTTAAACAGGCTTTTGAATTTTATTGATTGTGATTCGGGATTTTTCACGCATTCACAGAATGAATTCATAAAAGAGACTACTCTATAATAAGCATCTATCCCTCTTAAATGTTACCGACAAAAATATAGACACACACGTGAGGCATTACATAAGTAACATCATTTTCTCTACGTAAAGACTAGATTGTTACTTAGTTGGGCACACTCGATTTGGATCGATAGATACAGTCGAATTCTTGCACTGATATCGCTCAGCGGGAATAGTAGGGAAGGGGTGTAATACGAACACAGAAACGCAAAATAGCTGTCTAGCTCCGTGTGTGTGTGGCTGCTGATAATATAACTACGTCTAATACTAACAACTACAGCTGATAAGTCAATTTCGTTTTGTTTTGTTTTATTTTTACCTTAAATGAATACAAGAACTTTAGTTAACAATACCTTGAGTTACCTGTTCTAATTACCGTATAGATATATCGACATTATTATATAAGTACTAGGATATATAATTCGATCAATGGAAAAAGATAGATTGTTACTTACTGGGGCATGGTCGACTCGGATCGACAGACACAGTCCAATTCTTGCATTGGGTTCGCTCAATACCACAGCGGGAATTGTAAGGAACACCGTCCGAGCCGCATAAGGCCCGCTTTTTGGCATTTGTACAATTCACTTGACAGTCAGAATCACGTAAAGCCGTAAACAACATCTGGAAGAGAAAGAGCAAACAAAAAAAGGTTAATACATTCAGAACAGGGGTGAGCAACTAACGGCTTGCAGGCTAAATCTGACCCGTGAAGGGATTCTGACCGGCCTGCAAGCAGATATCGTTTGTAATATGTTTACTTTTTTGGTCTAAAAGATTCTATGTGCCTCTTTTTCTCCGTCTGAATATTTTAGATGAAGGAGTTATTTATATTAAGTATAAACGTTTCTGAACTGCTGTCTTTATCTTGGTACGTCTTCTGACTACCTTCCACGACAACCCTCTTGAAGAAGGCCGTAGAGTACAACAGCTGAAAAGTTGTGTTCAGAAAATGAACCAAGACGAGAACAATTCGTTTATAATCCTTTGTGCTTTTTTGATAAATTAAAAACACGCCTCAATTGAAATTATCAATGGGCATCCTTTGTTAAGCACTAATAATTGAAACACTTAGAACTAGGAAGCATACATCATTAACTATGAATTTTAGTTTTTAGTTCGAGACCTTTATATATTTATCTAAAATGTATAAGAATTATTCCTTTAAAAGAATTAAAAATTTACACCAAAACCGCCATCAGAGTTAATTGAACAACTGAAGTATCAAAAATTGAAGTCATAGAAAATTCTATCGAAGAATGAATATGGTTAGAATAAATTCTTTTTATGACATCACTGGTATTTTCTACACGGAGACATCTGAAATAGTGAAAAACCAACAACAAACATCTAAAACATTTAGATTCTTGAGAATCTACAGGTTCAATAAGACCAAAGAAAGATCAACTAAGTTGTTTTTTTGCAAAAGTGAAAAAAAAATTTAGAAGGGGTCTAGTGGAGTACCGATGCCGATTTTCAAGTCTGTTGGCACACAAGGAAAGGATAGAACCATCTTTGATGGCCACGGTTGTTCAATCGCAAAACGAAACTGACAGCTGCTGATTTTTTCCGGTTAGTAACAATTCTGGTGCCTCTAGAGTTAAACATCATCAAGATATGGACCCCTATTCGTTATATAAACAAAATCTGAAATCAAGCCAAGTCAGGTGTTTTTCATGCAATGTAAGAATATTTTCGTGCAACCTTTAACAACCTCTCGCAGAACCCAAGGGTTTCGCCGAATCTTGGTTGACCAACAGATGTTGAGAGGTCTCTTCCCTCTTTTAGAAGAAAGGAGTAACCGACTATTTATTTATCCATTTACCTCTTCCAATTAAGTTTGGTGAGATATATGCGTTCACTTGTATCTGAGTGTCAGCACGATATCTCCGAAAGTTCTGAATGAATTTTTATGAAATTTTGTGGAAGGACAGGATGTGGGCCACAGAAGAATTCAGTAATTGGTTTCCAATTGAGAGTTGTTTTTATTATCATGCACGAGAAGTAGTTGTAGTTTGGGGTGGATCTATGTACAGTTGCTTCTGCATCGTAGTTATATGTCTAACCTACACAGTATCTCCAAAAGTCCTCAATTAATTCCATCATTTTGTCGAAGAGCAGGTGAAGAGCTAAGGAACAATTAACTCCATTTTAGGGGGGGGATCCAGGAATTTTTTTTACAGTTACCAACGCTACATCATAATTATTTGTTAACTGATTTTCATTCAAATTTTTAGTCACAATTAAGTTGCCAGAGGAATGCCCTCTCCAAGTGCTTCTTAGTTGATGAGCTTTTTTTATTTTTTTATTGTGTGGATCCAGGTGTATATACGAACATACGAGGTTGTGTGTGGGTTCATGCGTGAGCGTACGAGCATGCGCTTTTGTACCTATGAATGTGTACATGCTTTCATCGATGTTGTTTCTAGTTCAGTATTCTTTTCTAAAATAAAATAAAAAAGAAATTTTCATAGATATTAAAATGTATATCTGCGAAATTTTTCACGGGAAATAACTGGTTGTCGAAAAAGAAAACTTCACCCACGAGCAAAATTCTTTCAACCTTTATTTCGACACGGCTGGATTTTGTGATCCGCACATGTCGACCAGAACATAAAGAGCGTATTAAAAAGAAAGACAGACATTTATAGCTAATTATAGTTCTATATTTTTACACATAAACGTCCTTTCCTGTACGATATGCGTATGATTGTCCAATCGCTCATGCGTGTAATTATTTCCCCATAGCTCACGGCAGCAACTGACACCTACTATTGATACGAAATTTTCGCAGGGTAGGGAGTAAATCGTTAATTTAATAAGATGTAAAGAAGTTAAAATTTCATCTTCGCTCTTCCAGATGACTTGGTTTAATGAAGAGAGTCGCGAACGCCAGTTAGAAGGGTGATATATTATGCTTATCACCGTGGGCGGCCCAGAAAGAGGGACAAAAAAGCAAAATCTATACAAGAGATTTTTCAAAAACCACTAAGTAGCTAGCTGCAAGGTGGCCGAACAGTTAACCGTACGAGGAATGTGATCAGTAAGCAGTGTTCAAATTCCAGAGATCAGCACCACTTACCCACGTACAAACTCAAATGGCAATGGGCAGGTCGTGTTGCAAGAAAGAAAGACAACCGAAAAACATCACGATTCACAACATGGATCCCCAGGGATCACATGCGAAACCGAGGCCGACAAAATACAAGATGGAGAGATGAACTAGACAAATTCAGAAAAATACTGGCTCTGCAACACCCATGATAGAGAAATATGGCAGATTCTGGAGAAGGTCTATGTCCAACGACGGACGTTAAAAGACTGATGATGATGATGATGATGATGAGATTGCAGTTGTACATTTTAACTTGGAGATTCCCAAAGTAGTGATTGTAACCCTCTACGTCGCTCTAATGCCACTGGGGGAGGCATGTATACATCTGTTCCCCCTCTTCAGCACGTTATGGGCTAACGTCTATGGCCCATCAGTTTCCCTTTTCTTACTTAGGGAAGGCCTATGTCCAAAAACCAAGTTTTGTGATCTTCATTCCACAGAATACAATAGCCATAAGCTCTTGTAAAAGTCAAAAGTAATCCTGTTTCTATATTTTCTGAGAAGAACATTCCCTGATGTCTGCAGTTATGGGTAGGGTAGGATACAAGCTTTTGATTGAGAAAGGATAAATAATAAACACGTATCCGGACATACATACACAGTGGTCCGCATTATACGCGGTCTCGCTTTTCACGGTTTCAGTTACCTGTGGACAACTCCATGAATAAACAATTCATGTTTTATTCAATAATGGTCCAAAATGCAAAAGTAGTGACGCTGGTAATTTGGATATGCTGAAAAGTTATGAATTGCTTCCTTTTAGTGAGAAGGTAAAAGTTCTCGACTCAATAAGGAAAGACAAAATCGTTTGCCAAGGTCGATAAGAACGAATTGAAGATCTGTCACACAACTTTCACCACAGCATATTGTCATAATTGTTGAACAACTGTAGTCAGCAAAGGTGGCTAAGCTTTCTATATATATATGTGTGTGTGTGTATGTATGTATGTATGTGTGTGTGAGAGTGAGTGTGTGTGTGTGAGTGTGTGTTTCAGCGCTCATGGCAATACTTGAACATTTTTTTTAAAGCCTCAAGTAAAATATTGATGCAAATTTTCTTTTTGATGTTTGGAAGAAAAAGAAAAAAGAAGCTTTTTCGACCTTTTAGATATCTAGATTCTCCTGAATCGAGATATTTCTAGATGCTTCTTTATTGTATTACATGGCTTCCAGAGATAAATGCCTGTTATGTCATGAATAGGAATCATTCTGTCCATATTCATTCTTCGAAGGACTTTCCCCCCCGCCCTTTTTTTTTCTTTTACAAGACCAAGTTTTGATGCTACGATTGTTCAGTTATTAACTGATGGTGCGTTTCTTACATTTTCCATATTGTTTCATTTTGATTTCATTTTACGCTCAAAAAGTAAAATAATTGAATAACATGCGTGTTTTCATTGTGTTTCCTTTGTGCTTTGATTTAAATACAAAATATAGATTTATAAAAATCATGATGGATCTGGTGCATGTCCCAGCACCTTTTTTATGGGCCCGCTTCACCCTAACTTAGGACTTTTATTTATTAGTTATCTCTCTTTGCGCCTAATTTATAAATAAGGTTTTATGATATGTACGCATGTATACAGAGAAAACAAACGTTGTACAATAGGGTTTGGAACTATTGGTAGTTTCAGGCCTCTGCTTGTACGTACCCTTCGGATGAAGGGAGCGCTAATGTATGCAATACACCTTGGGCTGCATTTTGCATCGATCGCACGCATAAAATATCAATATTTCAAGTTTATTTGCAATCAAGTCAAATCAGAAACATAGCAGATTCCTGTTATAACGGATGGATTAAAAATACAGCAGACTACTTTTCAATTTGCTCAGTAATGCTTTAATCCCCGACAAAATGTGCCGTTAGAACGCATCAGTAATTGAGTGGTGCTGTTCCAACGAGTGTCGTCACAATGAGAGTTTGCCCCATTAGATTACTCTTAAAATAATGAATTAAATTACTTCTTCCAGTTTTTGCATTTTCTCTCCCATCGTGCGCCTTCGTCAGTGTGTTTCATGACCCTGTAGCTATCTCACAATGTATGCGCGTTTAACCCTAGTCTCTTTGCAACTCTCAATGAGTGTATGTGTCTCTCTATCAACACGTTTCTTTGCCCAGCTCTCGTTCTTTCTCTCTTCCTCCTTCACCCTTTCCCCTCTATCCGAGTCTGTCTAGCCAAGGGCGCAAAGATTAGAGTTTGCTGTCAATGAGTATTCGAATTATTTGCCTCTCAGCGAGGACAAATTCGACTCAAGTTCGGTCTAGTGTAGGAAAGTAGTTTCGCCTAGGTACCGTGGCAAGCCTGACCCTCGCTACTTAGTGCAATGGAAAGGTACAGTCCAAGAGCAACTGATCTACCAGAGACTGAGTATACTTAACTTTTTTTTTGAGGCCACAGGACGAATCCTGGGCCGGGTAAGAAAGTGAGGAAATAAGTAAGCTGTCAACGAGTATTCAAGCAAATTTGTTGAAAAACTTATCTTGTAACTTCTTTGCGATAACGATAAAGGAGGAAACAGAGACGGATAAAGAGAAGGAAAGAGAGAGAGAGAGAAGCAGCCGATTAGCAAACTCTCGACACGCACCCTTCTCTCCCGCGTCTTCCTGCTTCCGGTCGGCACGCTCCGTAGAGCGCGAAATAGCAACGACACATGCGCACAGGTTTGTATTGCGTCTGAAAAATGTCAGGATCGACTGAACGTCGCAAGTAATTTTAGATGTTTCCATTTAACGAGACACGGGCAAATTATATTGGATACAAAGGTTCTAGTGCAGTCGCTGAAGTTAAACAATGTCGAGCCTGGTCAGTACTTAGATGGGTGACCGCTTAGCAATACCAGAATGCAATACGTGAATGTTGTGGTGAGCGACGTCATTTCAGGTCTTTGCAGGGTCCAAGTCTATTTCAAAATTCTCAAGCCAAGACAAGAGAAACTTGTAATATTAGAAGACCGGGTAGGGGCGTTTGATGCGATAGCCAGCCTTAGAGGACTAGCTTGCAAGCCATTTAACAAAAAACTTTCACGAATAACACCATTGCATTCTAGGATTATTTTTTTAGATACAACCCTATTGTATAGATTGGATTTGGTTCGCAAAATCATTAAAGAAAATAGGGTTGCTACGGGAACCGAACCTGCCACCAATTTATCGTAGCGATGATTTTACCATTGAGCGAAATAGCCCGCTGATAATGCAAAGGCCAAATATAAACCGAATAACGGTGGGAGATCGTCTCGAATAAGTTCTTCTATAATACAACGCAATGCATGAATCATTCTGTTGCAGCAAATATGTCCATTCCTTATTACATATAATTCAAACCAAATCCCATACTAATCCAATAATATTCCAGTATGGATTTCAGCGTGGTGTGGTTTTCTTTGTCCAGCAGAGAAGGTGTTCGTGAACAACCCCCTGTATACAGTAACAGGGGAAAAGTATTTTGACACTCGCAAAATATTAAAACATACTTGGATTGTATGTTAGGAAATGCGTATTTTTTCTAAGGAATTATCCCTTTTATATGAAAACACATGGCCTGGATAAGTTTTAAAAGTTAGCATTAGAAATATACTGAATGTATATTTATAATTTTGCAAGCGTACAAATACTTATTTCTCCCTACTGTAAATTGAATCACCTGAGATGAATAATCTGGGTGGCGATGAATGATATCGTCTGTAGGTTCACGTTTTTAAACGCCAGCATGGTTTTTTTGTTGTTTTTTTTTTATCAGGTGTTGTCTAAAACACTTTGAAAAACAGTAGGCATACATTGTGAAAATATGTAGAACTAAAATTAAATTACTCTGTTATCAGTAGAGTATGAACAGATAGTAGGCGTGTCAATGAGTGACGCCATGTAGGCGAAATATCACGTCAGCTGCTTCAGGACAAAGAAATGTCAAGCGGGATATTTCGTCTGCTGGCTAGGTGCTAATATAGCATCATTTATTGTAAACAGTACCTTTTATTTTTAATATTTCTAGTCCTCATTGTTATTTCATGTCATCAAAGGAAACAAAGCGAATACGGGCGTGTACCTCAGTTGTTTTCCACAATAAAAATATTTAGTAGATCCTAATGCGAATGAAGTGACAACAAGACTCGAGATTCTATCCAACTTTCTGATTTCAATAACACCGTTCGAATAGTTTTAATCCTCCAGCAGATTTCAACCGTCGGTCCAAGTCTTTTTTTTTATCAATGTTCACCTTCATATTCAATTATTTTAGTACTCCTGCAAGGTCCTGATATTTATTACACCAAGTCCGGCAATAGACCACAATATTGGTATACCTAGTGAGGATCGAACTCACTTCGTAAGAATAAACTACGAGGCCATCCTGCAAACGGTCGTGCCCCATCGCAGACGTCATCAGTAAGTAGTTTATTGTGATCACTTTGGTACTGTGTCTTTTAGATAACAACTGAGGAATAGCATTAAGCGAAGGATATACATAGCAAGCCGACTATTGTGACCACATCAAACAAAGTGTTTGACATCGACTGATTCTGATAACAATAACTGTTTGATAACACTTAATCCGAGATAAGCGGCTTCCCCAGTATTTACTAAACCTATATTAGCCTTCGAAATGGAGAGGATCTGATTTCTTTGACAAAGAAAAAAAAACTCAACATTACGAATACGAGATTTTGCTTGTGCTCGAACACCGATCACAAGATGTTGTCTTGAATGGAAAACTAACTTAGCCACAAAGCAAGATAAAAAATACAGTATCGTTCTGAGTAACATCTATAAAGGAAAAAAAATTGTGACAAATTCTTAAACTTGAACATAAGGGAACTTATATAATTTCACTCTAGAGATTGCAAGATGTTCAGTATCAACTATGCAATTACCTTATCGCTTTTATACCTTAAAGTCAATGAATCTAGCATCGATTACTTTCGAATCTACAATCGAATTAGTTATAAATAGTATTGGGTGATAAGGGATAAGACCTGACATAGCGTTGTTTGTGCTTTTCGATTTATATACGCGAATTGCCTCCAATATATTTAAATTACTCCCTTGTAGGGCATGCGCCCCATGTTCAGAATCACTGAACTAATACCCCAACGTTGGTATTTCATAGCTACCTTGGTAAAGAAAGTATGAAAACAATCCCAGCGCCGTTTGACAAGTCAGGCCTTCACAGATGCGACTAAATCTATGGCTAATGTGACCGATAAACACGCCTACTAATGAATTGCTGTTGATACCAGGGTAGACATCCTTCAACTTCTACCTACCCCATGGTACAGTTATATAATACAGGTGTCATGGCTATAATATACATGTTCAGTAACACCTGTCGCTTTAGAAGCAAAAAACTTCCTATCTCATGTGTGCGTGATATCGACTCTTCTGTATAAATTGGTTGTCTAAATGGTGGCGAATATATATATATATATATATATATATATATATATGCCTCTTACTAAACAGTGCTCCACCACCTGGGACACGCTCAGCAGCGCGTGTTATGAGAATAATTCTTCATCACAGTTTGCGGCCGTCACAGGGTGGACATTTGAAAGAAGCCTGAAATATGGGAGAGTCGGGCCCTAGAAGAATGCATCAAACATGCCTCACAAAGAATTAATTGTATTGGGTTTCGGGTCGCCTGACCCCTGCCTTGGCCAACACGGACAAGAAGGTTTACTGATCATCAATTTAAATATCCAGGTTTATACCTATGTGTATCTTTACCAAGATATACAGATTATACCTATATATCCATCGCTTTCATCGAAAAAAAAAGGATAGAAAGAGCGGGAGAGGACCAAAAGAAAGACAAAGAGCGGGAGAGGACCAAAAGAAAGACAGAGAGCGGGAGAGGACCAAAAGAAAGACAGAGAGCGGGAGAGGACCAAAAGAAAGACAGAGAGCGGGAGAGGACCAAAAGAAAGACAGAGAGCGGGAGAGGACCAAAAGAAAGACAGAGAGCGGGAGAGGACCAAAAGAAAGACAGAGAGCGGGAGAGGACCAAAAGAAAGACAGAGAGCGGGAGAGGACCAAAAGAAAGACAGAGAGCGGGAGAGGACCAAAAGAAAGACAGAGAGCGGGAGAGGACCAAAAGAAAGACAGAGAGCGGGAGAGGACCAAAAGAAAGACAGAGAGCGGGAGAGGACCAAAAGAAAGACAGAGAGCGGGAGAGGACCAAAAGAAAGACAGAGAGCGGGAGAGGACCAAAAGAAAGACAGAGAGCGGGAGAGGACCAAAAGAAAGACAGAGAGCGGGAGAGGACCAAAAGAAAGACAGAGAGCGGGAGAGGACCAAAAGAAAGACAGAGAGCGGGAGAGGACCAAAAGAAAGACAGAGAGCGGGAGAGGACCAAAAGAAAGACAGAGAGCGGGAGAGGACCAAAAGAAAGACAGAGAGCGGGAGAGGACCAAAAGAAAGACAGAGAGCGGGAGAGGACCAAAAGAAAGACAGAGAGCGGGAGAGGACCAAAAGAAAGACAGAGAGCGGGAGAGGACCAAAAGAAAGACAGAGAGCGGGAGAGGACCAAAAGAAAGACAGAGAGCGGGAGAGGACCAAAAGACAGACAGAGAGCGGGAGAGGACCAAAAGAAAGAGTGGGAGAGGACCAAAAGAAAGAGCGGGAGAGGACCAAAAGAACGAGTGGGAGAGGACCAAAGAACGAGTGGGAGACCGAGCCTGCTCAATGACTGCAAGAGAGATATAAATCTGCCTTCGGACTGAACCAATCAGAGGTTGGGTGTCACCATAACTAGAAACGACGGCAGGGAGCAGCAGAATGTGGGTGTGGGAAACAGCAGAACGAAATGTCATGTGAGCAGAGGACTAGATCTTATCACAAACAAGATTTTAAAAGTTGCCATTCAATGGGTGTTGTTTCAGCAGACCGGAGAGAGTAAGTGACAATCTGGAAAAAATATCTGGATAATACCAGAGAACAAGAAAACAACTGTACAACCTGGACAATTGGGCTCATCATTGTCGGTGAGCTTGGAACAATCCAAATGAGGTTGGAAAAATGAAACTTCCAATCATATAGTAAATGAATGTGGTAAATTGGTTCAGGTAGATGGAGCACTAAATTGGACATGACTGACTAGGGACGCTGGTTCTCAGAGAAAGCATTTAGGATTTGACCATTCACTTTATCATTATAAACACAAACTGAAAGAAATAAAATGTTTTGCGATTTTCAAATTTGTATGGATCACACAATCCAGGCGAGGAGTCCAGACCTAAATATCGTTTTGAAAATCTGTACGAGAGTGGATTTCACCGTCCCAGCAGACTACTGAGTGGAAATTTTTTAAAAAGAGAGAAGCTGAATATATGTAACTAAATAAATAAATATTGACATCAAAATGGCTCAATTACCTTTTTTTCTAGTATTCTGTTAACCTTTAACGTTGAGCTTCATCAGAGTCCATCTCAATTTCGATTTTTTTCCTTGGCGTATATTTCCTCTTTGCCTCCTGACGAAGCTTCCTTCTCGTCAAAGGTTAAACCAATAGAAAAAGGACATAAAAAGGTAGTTGAGCCATTTCGATGTTAATATACATTTATTATTAATTAATTACCGGAAAATATATAATTTTAAAAAATATATCAATATAACTTTAAGCAGAAACAATACGTAATTGACTATTGTATTTCTGATTAGTACAGTAGTCCCAAATATACTTGGAGAAAGAAAAAGAGAAAAAAATGGAAGAAATTGAAATCCCAGGAAGAATCGAAATCATCTAAATGACATTATTACTAAAATCAGCAAGAAGGCTGAAAACGGAGAAACCAAGTAGGCTTGAAAAAGATGTAAGAACGATAAAAACAAAACAATTAGGCCAGTTCACTACACAACTACCTCCACCACCCTGTTCAGAGAAAATGCAGTCAGTGACTAAGTTGCAGACCACACATATCAAATCATCAAGATTTAAACTTGTATGACGTCTGTTGTCGTTATAAGATATTTGTATGCAAAAGCCAGACAATGGACGCATTCTATAGAGAGACACAAGTACAGAACTTGAAGATGGAGTTATTTATATCTACTGTTTATATGAAGGGGGTTGCGGACAACGCTGTTGTTTGAACAAGTCAATTCTTCTTCAAATTTCTAACTCATCAAATACAAATTCTAAAGCTTTTTTTGCACGGTTTCAAGTGCGCCATATATTATGGGTACAACCCTAGCCTTTAATAATGGTTATTTATTTATTCAGATCTTTCGATCGAGTAAATCACCTTACACGGGTGATTCGAAACAGGGGCGCTGGGCCCGCAAAGAGGGATTTAGATATGGCGTTCGGGCGTGGAGAGTGAAAAGCATTTAGTGGCTCAAAACTGAACTGTCTTTAGGCTTAACTTATCAATTAATAATTTCACAATTTTATTATCATTCACCAAATTTCTGTATATGACAGCCAACCGATATATATATATATATATATATATATATATATATATATATATATATATATATATATATATATATATATATAACCCAATGAAATTTTCTAAATGTCCTGAGACATCGGAGCAGGTTTTTAGCAAGATAGTTTGTTTTTTTCCCCAAAATCAACCCATCCCCCGGTATGTTTTTGTTGGAGGGAGGCTTGATTTACATGTCGGATTCGCTCTAAAATGGTTCCATGCTTTTGAATGTCGTAAAAAAGAACAATAAAGTATCTTTTAATCAATTCTTGAAAAAAACCCAAAAAAAACTGACGTAATAAAGCGTTCGTTAATTAAAACACTAGGACATTTCATCTTATATTGTGCGGTTTATTTTTTTGTAATAGAAACAACGGCCTGAATCATAAGTTGTACTTTTTATTTATTTATTTATTTTAATCAAGAATTAAGATAAAGGTAAATAGACGCCAAAATTGATTTTAAAAAAATATTGCGTCATAAAATATGTGTATTATGAGAATGTGATATTTTTGGTTCGCCGACTGTAACACTGGACTCTTCCATTCTACTACCCACTGTTTTGAACAATGCACTCTTCACGGTAAGAAGAATTTAGTATTTGTTTCCTCTGGAAAAAAAATCTATCCAAATAGATATGTGATTTTTAGAAGGTCTTCGCCTCTTTGCAAGATGCTCTATCCGCCGATCGGTTGTTATGTCGGTTTCCATATCATTTCTCAGCTGTTTCAAGTCAGATTTACTCGGAACTTGATAGAAAGATGTTCCGTGAGACGATTCTTGCCTAATATTGTCTCCTACTCAAAGTTACCTGATCTGGCAATATCAGCGTTCAAACTTTATAGTGAACGCTTCATTGAACTTTTGGTTCTTGTTTTGTGGGGTTTTTTTTCCATCGTGATTAACTTAAACATCATATGAAAAAAATGGACCAGAACATGCCCTGTAGTAATAATTAGCAAGCTAAACCTTCTGCCAATTATTAGTGGGTTCGATCTTAATTGGATCCCTCACTATAAATGGTCAGTTACAAAACTGCCGTGTTAATAAATAATACGAACAGAAAAAATAAATGGTTCAGGGTGCATATCATATAGCGATGATCAGCAAGCTAATCTTGCTGGTAATATCAAGTGGATTCCTCAGTGGATCTCCTCCTATTAAAGGTCTGATACAAAATTTCTATGCTAATAGATATAGAAAAGTAGATCCAAACACACGTCGTATAGTGATAATCAGGAAGGCGAATTTGCTGGTATTTTTGAAGTAGGTTCGATCTCGATTGGATCTATCACTACTGATTGTCTGATAAAAAAACTACTATGTTCATGAATAACATGAAAGACAGGTCAGGACCGACTTTGTATAGCAATGGTCAGAAGCTAATCTTGCTGGTCGTTAGTGGGAACGGTCCTCATCGGATCTCATAAAATAGAGGGACTGATACCAACATGCAAAGTTAATGTATTTAATGAACAGAATGGCCTCTTCGTTTTCCTGTCCCTAACACAGGACTCTTCCACTCAAAGATACGATTTTGCTGTTAAAAATATGTCCCATCCACCATTCCGAACTGGGCTCTTCAACTCAAACAAATTCATTTTTTTTCTTTCTTAGCAAATCGTTCCATGGATATTCAAATACATCCGTGAATTTTTCTCACGGGTATTAACAAGTAATAATAAATTATACTGTATATAATTTAATGAGACTTTTACATTACACGGCTTTAAAATTGCAAATGAATAACAGGAATCCATTTCGTGAAAATGTTTTCTAGTACTATTGATTACTTATTTCACTATAGATTCCACAAGCTAATGTTTAACCCATTAACTTTTGGAAGTATAACTTACTAAATTTTGCACATGGAAATATTTTTGTAATTTTTCATCAAGTGCCCTAATTAGGTATATCAGTATTCTCTTTACAAAGAAAGTGTTCTCATATATTTTCCTCGATTTGAAACTAAATTTTAGTAAATTTCTGAACATAACATAATATTATATCTTTCCAACACTAAATTTGTTTCATTATCGTAAAGGGGCATTGTATCTTTTCGAGTTGTTGAGGTGGGGCTTGGGTTAAAAGAAAAAGAAGGTTAATAACACTGCCTTAAATAATTGATCTCCAAAAGCAGCTAAGTCCCGAGATTTGAATGGCGCTCTTCAACATCGACATATTCAAAAAGCTGGTGAAATCATCTTCAGGAAAATAGCTACTCTATTCAACAAGCTTGAGACAAATGGTACCAGAAGATTGGAACTGCAATTATAATTGTATTACATAAGAAAGGGGGCCCCGCGAGATTTAAACAATTACAGGCTAATAAGCCGACTCGACTGCATCTCTAAACTTTTTTTACCAAAATGATCATCATCTGAATTGCTAAAACGCTAGATGAAAAACCAACCACGGGAAAAGACTGGATTCAGAAAAAAAGCTTCTCAATCTTTGACCAATCTCCGTTAGGTGAATGAACTAAAAACAGCAAAATATAAAATACCGCTGTAGCATTTGTTGACTTCAAGAAAGCATCGATAAACTTGGGGATTCCCACTGAATCGAAGGCTATCATACAACTAGGCAGTAGACCCTGTAAATGTCAGAGTCTTTCAACATGTGTACCGACAAAGCAGTTCCTTTATCGGGCTACATAAAGACGGAGCCCTTTCAGCTCGGAAAGGGAGTAAGACATGACTAACACAATACAGAACGCTAATAGCCAGGTGTCAGCCTTTTAAGACACTTGAGCTCCAAGGTTTCATCGTTCAGTGGAGTGCCCACATCTTGAATGACTAACCAACCGTAACGGACAAAATAGGTTGCTTATCCGTAAAGCCTCTGAGTGACCTATGACCTGCTGACCGTCCAACAACTATTTCCCCCCTCGCCCGTTCCGTGTTGAATCGGAAGGACCCAGAAAGGCAAACATTTCATCATCTTCTCAATGTTACTTTTCTTACAACCTCTTTTTTATAGAGGGTACACCCACGACAATTGTCCTTTGGACGATTCATAATTACACATTCCCATGAACGGCCACTGAGAGGGTGGGAGGAACAGGGCAGTTGTCCCCTCTGGATCAGGGTGGAATGCCTATCGAATATCAATGTTGTCAGTAAGATATAATCTGAATATATGTATATATATATATATTTTTTTTTTTTTGCTCCCTTCCCCTCAAAAAACTGGTTGTGGACGCCCATGCACATTCCCACAGTTCCAATAATACAAACATTTACGCGCGCGTGGGAGAGAGGAGAAATCCCAGTATTTAGAGATTTAGAGCCGCCTTTTTAAGACGGGGATCAGCGGAACCCTAGGGTCACGGGAGAGGTTGTTGGGAGGTTCTGCGAAAGGAAAGGGGTGGGGAGAAAAAAAAGAAAAACACTCACACCTGACTTCGGCTCGAGATGTTTTTGTTTTGTTTTATAGCGTGTAGCGGTCCTTGTCTTGACATTTGACACCAGAGGCACTAGGATTTTTACCCAGCGAAAAAGACCTGCGACCCATTTGTTACTATCCTTATAAATTTCTTTTTTTTTTTTTTAAAGAAAAAAGCTACAATTTCAGATATGATAGAATACTCATCTAGTTTGATAGGATTCCTTCCATTTGATGCTAGTAAGTCGATCCCAATAATCCTAAAAAGAAGAGTATACAACCAATGCATCCTCCCGATAGTCACTTATGGAGCTGAAACGTGGAACGTAACCAAGGGACAGACTCACAAACTAAGAAGCATGCAATGCGCACAAGAGAGAATCATGTTCAACCTCACATGGTGAGATCACAAAACAGCAAAGTATGTAAGGAAGAAAACAGGAGACAGAGACATCATAGAATGTATTAGAAAACTTGAATGGCAATGGGCAGGCCATGTTGCAAGAATGTCAGACAACCGATGGACATTACACCTCACAACATGGATCCCCAGAGATCACATGATAGAACCGAGGCCGACAAAATACAAAATGGAGAAATGAACTGGACAAAATTTAGAAAATACTGGTTCCACGACGCCCACGATAGAGAATTGTGGCGAATCCTAAAGAAGGTTTATGTCCAACGACGGACGTTAAAAGATTGATGATGATGTTGATGATGGAAAGATTAATCGAGGTTCCAGTCAATAAAGAGCTGGCCATAAAAGCATAGAGGTCAGCAATATTGAGGGATCGTCATGTGCTTTGACAATTTTTGTCTGAAAACGTTGTTCAGATTTGCACCTTTTTTTTACAAACAAAACCGGAAGAAAAAAAAAATCATATTTTTAGCCTTTATGACCTTCGAGGTAATCTTTGATCTTCTAGGTAAGCACCATTTATCCTATCATCTTTTTCTGCCCAGGTTAACCCCTGTAAACCAATTTACCTCCAAGGATGTCATTGTTTGGCTTTCAATATGGGTATATGAAAGCTATCTTAATCCCAAATCGACCTCAGGTGGTCTCTAATGACCGGAGGTCAGCAACACCTGTCCTGTCGTATTTGACCTTATCAACACTGCCATTTGTGAGGTCAAAAACACAATATTAAGTTAAAATTTGCCAGAAGTGACTACTGGTGACCTCATCCCACGTACCACAATTTGATGTCTTAGTCTTCATGTTAAATATTAGGTTAATCAACCATGTAGTTTCAGCGTGATAATGGCATCAATTAACGGACGGTCCTCATATTAGGTTGAAAAAAATACTTTTTTGAACGCACTGATGTGTCGTTAGCTGTACGTATATTTCTATTCAGGGGTTCCTAGGGATATTGAAGTTATCTTAGGGGTCCCTTCCGTCTAAAAGGTTGAGAAATGTTGGGTTAGAATCATAAAATGCCAGAGAGAGAAATTAATGCACTTGTAGGATTTCTTTTAAAAAGTTAAGCTAAAGAAGAGAATACGAACGAAAAAAAAAAACAATTAAAAATGATTGATTAAAATATTCAATTCGTACGTGAATAAAATGTTTTTAAAAAACAAGGGAGAGAACTTCGTACAAATGTTGAGTTACTTTCCTTGAAATTTAATTCAAGCCTTTTTATCAACTTTTCTTTTTCAATTTTTTTCTGTAGTATGATATAAATATATCCCAATAAAAAAGGGCTGAATTTGCCCCATGTAATCAATTCTTCTGTAGTTCATGGCTTACTATTTGAGAACTTTTAAAGATACCGTGCAGACGTATAGATGAACACGAGTAAATATATATACCTTTCGCAACTTCTTTGGCAGGGGTAAAACAATGGATAAAATATTTTACAAGTACATGAAGAAATTAAAATACATAATACAAATCACGTCACCAAAAGATGTGTAATCATATAAGTTTATTTTTATAATTCTCCTCGAATCATACAACAGGTGCATCAAAGAGAACAGCTCTATTCGATTGCCTTGGTTCAATTATTATCCAAATTAATTTAATTGCTGTGTTGGAACCAGTTATTAAAAACCCACTACAGCTTTTCCAAGGTATTCATGAACTCTGAACAGCCTATCCCAGATATTCAAAAACCTCAACCGATTATCCAATGTATTCATTGACAATTCATCAGTGTTTCATTTTGTTTTCTCAAAAGATAAAGAAGTAAAGTGCAATTCGCTTACGAAGAAATTACCTCAACAAAACATTTGTAAATTAGATAAATGAAAACTAAATAACACGTATCTGATTATGCATGGTCATATACATTTTTATCTATAGGGGAATACAAGCTGATTAGCGCAGATTATAAATACATATATATGTCTGTGTGTGTGTGTGTGTGTGTGTGTGTGTGTGTGTAAAACATACCTGTGCAGGCGGTCTTTGGGTGTGTTATCGTGGGGTAATTGTTACAGAGTTTAGAAGACTATTACTACTACAATGCAGCTAGTATGGCGACATTTTTTGACGAGACATCTTTTCGCAGACACTTTTGACGGGGCACATCTTTTCTGAGACCCCTTCCCTCGTTATCATAGTTATAATCTCACACCAACTAAACATGAAAATATGTAAAGACAAAAAAATGTTCAAAATTGCAACGTATTTATGATTTATAATACGTTTTATGGTATTTATTACGAGAAAAAAAATTCATAAAAATTAATCTTTAAAACGTAACAAAAACTAGATTTATCTTTTTTCTTTTTGAATTAGTGAATAGCAGCAAGTCATTCTACAATGAGCACCAGAAAGACTACATTTTTTATAGCAATTCTAAAAAGAAAAAAAAATCTCTTGTTGCACAATTAAGTATTCTTTTACGAGTATAGCGAATTCGATACCTCAAGCCAAGATCAGTAATAAGCTAAATTAGAGACATATACCATGGTGCCTGGTTAACAAGTTAATTCGTCAGAGTATTGACGGAGCGCCTCACTATTTTGATCTGGTGTCTTCCCCTAAAACTAGTAGCTATAACTTAATCTTGGGTTGTTTTCAGGCTTCCGTACATTAAAAATGTGGACGTTAACTATGCTTTGGGTGGAGACCTAATAAAAGGCCCTCAAATAAATTAACGACAGGCGTGCACTAACACATACACGCACACACTAACTCGAATTCTAACGACTGAACTCGCAAAAGAAATAAATCGCTTAAGACTAGAGTTCATGTTGTTGATGACAGATGTGTTATCATTACTTTAATCCGCACAGTTTTAAACAAGAACGGAAGAAACATCCCTACAGTTCAACCTTTTCAAGTGCTCAGGGTGGCCAGATTAGACTACAAGAGGCAAATTTGGCTACTTTTGAAAGCCCAGCGCCACTAAATTTGGCGACTTCAGGTTTTTTTAGGCTACTTTTATATCAAGTTGAGCTAACATGGCTACTCACACGAGGAAAGTCAAAGATTGATTATTTATGCATTTATAATGTAATATAATTACCTTTTGAAGACACACTATTTCTAATTTATCATATGATCCCTTTAAAAATTTCCCACACTCAAATATTAGTCCCTGATTGGATACTTTATAATTGAAAACGTGGAGGGACTGTACAACGATAATTATGCTTCACAGCAAATATCAGTATCCTGTTAATATGGTATTTTTTTTTATCAAATACACGCACTGATAAATCTAATGAAATCATTAAAATCGTGTGATGTCCTCCATGATTATAAATTGCGTTATATTATCAAGAAACTTGTCATCCAAGGGTGACTCTTCGATCGATTTCTTCTTTTGAGATTAAAAATCTCAAATGGCAGTGGGCTGGCCACGTTACAAGAATTAAAGACAACCGATGGACATCGCGACTCACGATTTGGATCCCCAGAGATCACATATGCAACTGAGGCCGACAGAGTATTAGATGGAGAGACTAACTAGACGAATTCAGAAAGTACTGGCTCTGCGACGCCCATGATAGAGAATTGTGGAGAATTCTGGGGAAGGTCTTTGTCCAACGACGGACGTTGAAAGACTGATTATGATGATGTTCAAGAAACTTATTTCAAATGAGCTTGCTACTTCAAGACTTGGCAACCATGGTCTTCCGCTGCCACATTTCCTGGTGTTGGGGCGGTCATACGCATTTATTTCTAAGGGGACAGAAGGATACATTTGGAATATTTTTCAGTGGCAACCCTGTCACACGATAGGCACTCCACCCGCCATTTGTTGTGTAAGCAAGTACGACCTACAGTATTATCTAGATGTTAGATGGTACCTTTGACAAAGACGCATGACCTGACTGTAGGGTGACAGTGCATAAAAATACAGTCTTTTTATACAGGAACATTACGTTAGGGTTACATAAAACAATTGTACTGCATCGTTATCTTTTATTGACTATAAGGTTCCAACTTTCAAACCCCCTCGCCTTCGGTGAGAAATCCTGATCAAGGGCTAGGAGAATGATCTGTTCCCACTGACGACGAAGTTAGAAGAGATACGTGTATTCACTTGGTGTCAACGTTTCCACACAATATTTCCCGAAGTTCTCAATGAATTTCAGTGATATCTCCAGAAAGAGCAGGTCATAAGCCGAGGAAGAATTGATCAATTTTTAGGGCGGATCCATGCATTTATTTTACAATAACCTCATTCGCATTGTAGCTATATGTCCACTCAATATCTGAGGGAGGGTTGACGATGAGCTAAAATATAAATGATTATATTTTGGGTGACAGATCCAGGATTTCTCTTCAGTTACTTCCCTTGCGTCGTAATTGTATATGAATTATACTTCAGCCATTATTGACGAGTGGATTGGCAGAGCTATGTGCTCTCGGAGTGCTTTCTAGTTTGGGAACGCTCAAGAGATTTTTCCATTTGAATTATTGGTAATTGCTTCCTCGCTTTACGCCATCTTGTCTTACGAATGATTATAGGAAGAGAAGAACAGGTTTGGTAGAAGGAGCTATTCGTAAAGAGGCATGACTAGCATTGTGTTAGTATACGGCCATCCATAAATCAATTAGTCAATCCCAGTGAGGAAAAAAAAATCACAGATATATTTGAATTTCTATGAGGGTAGGTTTAATTGAATGTTTTTCTTTTTAAACCGAAGAGATTTGTGTGGAAAACTCATTGTTTCAAATGATAGATGAGAAATTTCTATCGTCGAAATTTCTACTTCATAGTGGAAGAGTCCATTATTGGAGAGAAACAAACAGAAAAATCACATTGTTCATATACAAATAAAATCTGGAAGATTTAGTGCGTAACCAGACCGCCTTGTGACCCAGTGGGTCACCAAACCAGTGTGAGCGTGAACGCAGACTGCACACTTACTAAATTGAGATTATCCTTGACTTTTCGAATTCTTCAAGTTTGCATATTTCAGAGACATCTTAATTCAACACCTTTGGATACGTTTACTGTTTCGGCTACTTAGAGGTCACATGATAGATAAACAAAATCTGACTTTTAGTATCATGTAGATTTATTTTCTTAGCATTAACATTACACTTATGGCCAATCAGTTGACTATGATGTAAAAGAACAAGTTCATACTTCGCGTCTGTCCCTGATATTTCCGAGTGGCAAAAACTGTTTTTATCAGAGAGGGTGGGCAATAAATGGGACGGTGCTTAAATTTGTCTTTTGAATTATTAAGGGTGACACTTCGAGGTCCCAGCGGTGGGAAACGGTAGATAGGATGTATATACAAAAGCCTCGACCAGCCATGCTTCTAGCGTCATTAAAAGACAACGAGAGAAGACACCAATCCTGAAGATGAATGAGTCTGAATTCCTCGTGCGGTTGTGCGCCTTCATTACGAACGAAAAGGTCAAAGCAAATACGGCCTCGATTATCTGCCCCTTCTGAAGCTACAGCCTGGGAATGAACTGAAATGCGTTCGTGCTAAAATTATGGGGTTTGACTGAGTGTGGCATCGATTGCTATGTAGTAATGGTCAGTGTTAGAATAAGGCATGGGCTTTGGGGGCTGCATCCCAGTGACCTCGGTCAGCTGGAGGGCCCCCAGAGATTAAGAGAAGAGATGAATACTAAAACGAAGTGTAAGTACTGTAAATTAACTATTAAAAAACACATTTAAATTGTTATATATATATATATATATATATATATATATATATATATATATATATATGTGTGTGTGTTTGTGTGTTCATATGTATGTATATGTCTGTGTGTGTGTGTTATAAACTTACGACAAAAAGGAAACTGAATGAATTGAGTACAATTTAATAGTAAAATTAATTAGATATGCCCGTAATTTCTTTAATGGCATGGGTAAACTAAATCACATATAACTATATACGACCGTATTTATATATAGCCAATGCATCCTCCCGATATTCACCAGTGGGGCTGAAACATGGAACCTAACCAAGAGACAGACTCTCAAACTGTGAAACATGCAACATGCACATGAGAGAATCATGCGCAAACTCATGTGGTCAGATCACAAGACAGCGTAATATATAGGAGAAAACGGGAGTTAGAGACTTCATAGAACCCATTTGTAAACTCAAATGGCAATGGGCTGGTCATGTTGCTTGAATGGTAAGTAACCGAAGGACATCACGACAACATGGATCTCCAGAGATCGCATGCACAGCCGAGGCAGCCAGGATATAAGATGGAGAGACGAAGTAGACAAATTAGGAAAATATTGGCTCCGCGACGCCCATGGTGTGGCGAATCCTTGGGAAGGTCTATGTCTAACGACGGCCGTTAAAAGGATGATGATGATGAAAATAACTTTGCAATTTTTAGATACTTGAAATATATCAAAAACATTACGATGCTCTGCATTTTCTTGTCTATGTTCAACCAGAGTGAATCCAGATTTCCAAAACACATTTGCAAAAATAAGTAAATAAGGGGTACTACTCAGTAATTGGTATTTAATTGGTAGGGGAAAGCGGGGCTAGTCACGATTTTGCTATTTTTACCTCCCCATAAAGAAAAACTCCAAAAAGGTAACTTACAGACATTTCTGCTGTGAGAAGGTCATTATGTTTATTTTCATAAACATCACACATTAAAAAAAAACGGTACATTTATTCGTTTCATTCTGGAAGTTATTGTCCAAGGTGACTCTTGTCCCATATGTGAAGTATGTTGCTGTATAGCATGGGGTAAGTTGTTACTAATTTAAAAACAAAAAAGAAATTTTCAAAAGAATTCCTTAAGAGACTACTAGCTTAGACTACTTACAATTTTCACTATTTTTGCCACCCATTCAGAAGCTTCACAAGGTAGCTTAGAAAATTGTTCTTTCAAGTTAATCATAAACATTGAGCCGACAAAAAAATTAATAAATAAATTCTCATACACAGAGATAGCTTAAAGAGCCTCCCCCAGCTGTGCATTCCTCATGGGGCCCAGTCTTCATGGTAAATACATTGCACCCATTTCACCCCTATCTGGAACAAAGTTTGACCAGTTCTCACTCCATGCAAGACACCCATCTTTTTTGTTTTTCTGTCTCTCCCATTTCCAACAGAATTTCGAAACTCGAATGTCCAGGTTCCTTTGGTGGGTCTTTCCCTCCTGTTTAAAGACTTATAATTTCATCTTCTTGGGTGGGTCAGTATAGCCTTGTGGTGTTTTTTTGTTTGTTTGTTTGTTTTCTGTCACATTGAGTCTCTCTTAGACTAGTCAAACTAAACGTTCGCAATGTCTCCGGGGGTTACTTGTTATCACCATATTTTATGAGGGACAAGTTGTTACAAGGTGTACCAAACAGTCCTGACCCCATTTTATTTCCCGGCATAATTTAAGCCATTCAATCAAATTCTCGAAAAACGAAGTCCATTCACATTTATGCATGAAGACAGCCGTTCCAGCTAATCAAGCGGGTTTTGAGCTGTGGTCCCTACAAAATCTGTAAGGATTTTCGTAGATGCCAAAATACTTACTCACATTATTCCAAATATATATTTTTTTTTTCGATAGGTTGTTTTGGGGAGCGTTCTCCTATGTAGTTTCAACAAAATGGTCGATGTAGGATCCTGCCCACGACGAGAAACTGAGCCCCATCTGTCATCACTTACTAATTATAGAGTGTCAACTTGCCCTGTATACAACTAGGCCTGCTCTTCCCTGTATCCTGTGACAAGTGTTACAGACAAAAAATATTGTCATACACGTGGCGTTTAGTATAAGCGGGAGACTGGGAATCGTTCTTTTAAATTAATTTTTTTTTCTCTCGCCGTTACGGATACAAGCCAAATCACCAGGAAAACAGTAGAATTCTATCTTTTGATACAGTGTAAACCGGAGCATTGCATTTAGCTCGCGGGGCATCACGGGATATTCGAATATTTTTAGAATTCCAGACAATCGTAATTCAGAGTAATTCAACATTTGACAATATGAAATTAATTGAGTTTGGTAAACCAGTAAAAGATGGACATCGTCTGCTAAATACTTTAACTGGGTGTATCCTAACTCCATTTTTACGAGGCTTGTTTTTTGAAGGTTTTTGTAGTGATAAAAAAAAACAACTGGAAATGGGAATGGCCGTCTCCAGCTTGATCCCAAGATTTGAGAAACTGAAGTCAACAACTGGTTCACACATGCCACTAGTGATTAGGCTTATTAAATATGGAAACATATATTGATATCAATCTTAAATTACGAGATTCATTAATCTATTTTTTTCTGTCTAACCTACCTATATAGAGATGAATTCAATCGTTCAGTATTTTCTTACTTGGAGGCGACATAATTTGAGAAAAAATGTGAACCACTGGTGTAGATATAAAGAATGGTTAATAATAGAAATATAACAAATTCTCAATTTCTAAAACACAATGCAACGATCATTCTAGCACGGTGAAATTGCTGAGTAAGGAAGTGAATTTCCACAAGACTTCAATCCAAGACCCGAGAAAAATATCATGAATAATGGTAATTTTGTGTTGATTCAAGACATAAAAAGAATATTTTTTCAGGATTCCTTATAAAATTAAATAGAAGAGCGTATTTAAACAAAGGTACGGTTTCTGTTGCATGCGTCAGCTTAGTGATCCTTGCAAGTTTCAAGGATGACCGGAACCAGGACTTTATATCTACAAGTTTTTTTTTTGTTTTTTTTTTTTTCGTTTTTTTCATAACCATCTAGAGTAGGATACAAGCCCTAATCACACAGTTTATAGTATACTCAATCGCTGAGTATCACAGAAATTAGTTCCAATAAAGAATTTTTTTTATTTTATTTTTATTTATTTATTTTTTTTTTACACTCCTTGCTTATACCGAGATTCGGATCTGAGACCCCCTGCGTATGCGGCAGACGTGCTAAACATTACAATATCTGAGTGGATAATTTACTCTATTTCTCTTCTCCCCTTGACCACTTCCGGAGTTTCTCAACCTTTTTTCCACATTTGTCCGTTTCGGGTTTTTTCAAAGTATTCTCAAAAGAAAGTAAAACGACATCTTTGAGTCTGATGCTTTGCTGCTACATTCTTAATTTTTGGATTGATATTTATGAGTTTTTTTGCCTTATGTCTCCTTGCTTGCAAATATCAGTTCTACTTCTTCCCTTGGTCAATATTTCATAAATTGTTTACTGTAGATAAATGTAGCTTCTGGATGATTTAAGTGCGCCAGCATAATAAAATAACAAGATTGCAGAAATGGACATTCATAATGAAAACAAATCTTTCTACTTTACAGACATAAAACGAAAGATCGCCTATTTTTCAAATTCATTTATATGTGACTATCTATAACGATACTTTCCCCATTGAGAATGGTGCACCAGAGAGATTTTATCTGCTGGTATAATGGTAGGCTCATGCCCACTAACATGAAATAGAAAAGTAGATTCACAAGATAAAACGGTTTTTCTATATTTATGATAACATGACTAACCCATCTATTCCTATTTACAACACCCATCTGAAGAAGGCCGTAGGGTACAATGGTCGAAACGTAATGTTCAAAAGATGAACCAGGATGAGGACTACAGTACAAATGAAAGATCAGCACACAAAGATTCAGACAGAAATAATTCTTCAAATTTTGAAATCAACAAAAATGATAAAAAACGCGTCTCTTGAATAACAGTACTTATAAATTTGAACAAAGTACTTAAGGCTTTTTATAAATGCTACTCTGCGGTCGGTCTTTTCGCTGACAGTCATAGCTGTGCAGCAACAAACTGCTGATGGCTGCTATTGATACTACACGTGACAGAAATGGTAAGAGGGGAGATGGGAGAAAAGGGGAGTCAGGTAGTTCAGTAAGAGTATAAGAAAAGAGAGGGGGAGACAAGAAAGGCGGTTTGATAAGTGGTAATAGGGGAAGGGGAGAAGGAATTTATCAAAAGGGTGAAAAGGGAGAGGGGGACAGGAAGTTAGCTTGTTCAATAAGAGAGTGGGAAGAGAGAGTGAAGGAAAGAAATTTAAGCAGTTTATCAAGATTATGAAGAGAGCGGGCTGATGGCCCTACTGATACTTTGAATGTGACAGATACGGTCCTTATTATTATTATTATTCAATTCTATAACGTCTGGAATAATGTTGATTGAGGTAGTAAGGCGTCTCCCATTGTTCCCAGTGGTGAGTGGAGCCCAGATAAAATGTCAACTTATCCGTAGAGGCAAGCTCTGCGCACTAGGAAGAACAACCCCAGTACGCTCTATTCAGCTCAGTCACGAATTAAGATGCCTTCAGAGTTACACAAGCATACGTGGCTATCCATTGGTCGCTATTTCTCAAACTATCCGTGGAAAACCCTAACTTTGTAGCAATCATGGATTTTAAGGGTCTTCTTATCACTGAAAAAAAAAAGCCTTCAGATGTCCTGCAATTTACATATAGCTGGCAGGAGAAGTGGATTCATTCCGTTCCCAAGGATATTAGAACAAAGTGATCACTAACTGCACCAGACGCAGATTGAACTTGGCTCGCAGATTCCATTTTCTGTGGCGATAATCATAAGGCCACTCGCACCTCCTGTCGAACGAAGTTAAGCTTATATATTATGCGTGTTTATTATAGGAGTTATTTTCTGCCTCGTTTGTTGGGTCTATATCAAGCTGAGCAAAGCCATATTTCACGCTGACAAAAGTGTAATTCCATCCACGAAAACCACGTCTCTGAAGATTTATTACATCGTAAAAGAGAGGAGAGGATATCTCCTCAACGAATATACTACAAAGGAACGAAGCTGGGACTTGAACCCCTTGCTTGTAGTCCCCCATCTCTCACTCGTGTCACAATCCCAATTAGCACAGGATACATTTTGACAGAGTTTAACCACTTGGGAGCAGATGATAAGAAGAAGTTTGATCCTGGGTTTTCTTACCCAGGCAGTGAATTGAGTACAGATCACGTCGGTCAGATAATCGTAGTAAAAAGTAGTCACAAGTTTTCCGAAACTACATCTTGGAGATTGTGTACATTCTAAAAGTGGAAGAAAATTCAAGTAAAGTCAGTGGGAAGAATGACACTGTTTCATTTTTTCCACAAATCCCTTTGAAGTCTAATTTAATGGTTAACAGCTGGATTCTCATATATGCCTCAGCATTCAGTCTGATATGGGGATTAGTTTTTATTATTATGTACGTATGTAGAAAATTCTGCTTCGCATAAAACCGTAGTTGGAAAGGAGAGAAGTACTTTAATAGTCTTTTTCGGGTAGCTGTGTATATTCTTGTATATTTTTTCCAAGTATTTATTGATAATTGATTTTTTATTATTTTTCCACTTCAACTTATTACAAAATTATTTTCCTTTCACAGAACCCTTCCATACTTTGAGAACTGCTGCATTAGACTATTGCATCTGCTGGGGTTGAGTCTGATCCTTACAGATGCTCTATAAATGTGACCTTGTGCCAAACTAAGTTTAGTCTATTTGGTGGTACTGATATTTGTGTGTTCTGCAGGATTTCGAATGCTGATTTCCAAGGCAAGAAGGATTGTTGCAACACAATCCTACTACTTTCCTATTTTGCCAAGTGAGGGCCAAATCTAAGCTTAGTACATTTTTGTAAGACTTGAAATTTTATCTTTGCCTTACTTGCAGACAATTTTAGAGAAAGAATAAATATTTTGGGAGGTCTTTTTCGTTAATCCCCACCAAAAAGCTAGTCTTCATAATTTTAAAGTACGAAAACTTAAAGAAAAAAAATGATTAAGTTGCATTTTCTTTCTTTATCGCTAAAAAATAACTAGGATGCCGGGTCTTTTCGTAAATCACCATCACCCTAACCTTGGTCTGGTGGAGACTGAAGAAAAAGCCCCAAAATATTATGCTCTTTATAATTCTTATTTCAAACTGGCCTCGTCTTCGGGCATAGCTGAAAATGACAACCTGCTATATCTGGGACCGAACTACTAAGATATAGAAGATGGGCTTAAATGTTTGGATTCTTTAAGATCAGATAGCTGTTAGAATTTGACCCGAAATCCATCGCCACGAATTGAGTTTCTAGTCATCGAAAGAAAGACAACGTGACTTAGGAATTTTTTTTTTCTTTTTTGTCTGCCGTATTTCAAAATTATGAACGTTTTATTTTGTGGAGGACTAACGGAAAAACCTATATTTCTTTTCCTTTCCATAAAGGTAGTTGTTCTTAAGGAACCTTGTCAATTTGTGAAATTCATCACTGATCGCTACAACCAAGCCCCTCTAACAGAGAAACATTATTGCGCAAGATAAATCACCCACTTATCTCCTCTGCATTTAAACCCGAATACCGACATATTGCAACTACTCTATACGTATAACGAATAAACCTCAGCTTTAATAGGCTGATCAGGGACCAAGTTTTAAGGGCTGGGTTGCAATTTGGTATTTTTCAAGACCAAAATTGGGCAATTTTCGTACAGGACAAAGCTATTCGATTCTGGAAATGAAGAATGGTATAATGCAGCATTAATATATACGAACAGACAAAAAATATGTATTTTAATCTTTTTTTTCCTTTTATTTTTTGCAAGTTTAGTCAAGTGATAGATTTCGAATCATCTGATTATTTTGGTACTGAAGCAATTCAATTTGATCCTCAGGCCATACAAATTTGATCTTGTGTTGCAAAAGGCATATAACAACCCCGATCGACAGATTAGGGTCACGTCTTTAGTTAAAACTAAAGAGTGCGTCGGATGACAAACAGCGTGGAAATAAAAATCCTGGTGGTAAAATCTTTGGAAATGGGGAAACGAAAGAGAGTGTCGGGGAAACGGAGGGCGGAGATACAGCCCGTTGTGAGGAGTTAGGGAAAAGTTCAGTATCTCAATTTCTTGCATAAACTTCATAGTTGTTGTGAGAAAGGGGGTAAATAAAACGTGTGAATGAGTAGAAATAGGAAAGTATTTTTATGGGGGAAAGCAGTTAAATTGTTTATTCTTTTTTTCTGCAATTCTCTAAAGAATTTTAAATGGAACGTAAGTTTAGGACAAAAAGAATTTAACACATACACACATATACACACGAGAGTCCACAATTAAACATCACTCAAACACTGATAACATTAAAACACTATTAGACAAGTTAAAAGAGAGAACGGTATTCATCCTAAACCATGATTCTGTCAACGCGACCAAATCTGATTAATCCTTCAAATAAAGAGAAATTAAGAGAAATAGAAAATAAACAAATTAACATTTGCCAGTTGAAACACTCGTGAACCTCGGCTGAAAGCCGATAAAAAGGAAGCTGAAGCGGGGGTGAGAGATACTCCCGATTTCGTTTTTCCAACCAACCCCAGATAAAAGGGGCACTGGATTTCGTTGTCTTTCTATCTTCCGGTCATCTTTTTATTTTCAAGGGAGCACCAACTATGACACCGGCCCGGCCCGACCCACGATGAGCGATTAGCCACACTTTCCTCCTTGTCCGCTGCCTCACACAAGCAGGTCAATAACATACTTCCCTCGGTTAACCCCCACAACGACTCTCTTGTTATTTCTCTTTCTCGACCCTATCACTCGTCACGCCTTTGAAATTCTTTGGGGAGACGAGCATGCAGGTTAGGGAAATTCCCACGCACACACCTATCATTATCATCAGTCTTTTAACGTCCGTCGTTGGACCTAGACCTTCCCCGGGATTCGCCACAATTCCCTATCATGGGCGTCGCAGGGCCAGTATTTTCTGAATTTGTCTAGTTCATCTCTCCATCTTGTATTTAGTCGGCCTTGGTTTCTTACGTGATCTCTGGGGATCCATGTTGTGAGTTGTGATGTCCATTGGTTGTCTTTCATTCTTGCAACATATCAGGCCCATTGCCATTAAAGTTTTGTAATAGATTCTATGATGTCTCGGACTCCCATTTTCTTCTTGATGTACTATGCTGTCTTGTGATCACTTCATATAAGGTTGATCACGATTCTCCCATGTGCGCGTTGCAGGCTTCTCAGTTTGTGGATAAGAGAAACACTAACGTTCTCACCAAGTCAAGAAGAAGCAGGCTTTATACGCACGAAGTATTATATTTCTATTGATCAATTATGCTAATAACGCTTGCATTAATCCCTGGCCATCAGAATTCACCATAGTAGAATCATCGGCAATGCATTTGCACATAACTCAGTTATGTAAGGAACGCTTACATCAATTCCTGACGGATAAAAATTCCTCAGGGAAAAAATTCATCAGCAACGTATTTATAGTACAGAAATACCTGGATTCGTGCAGTTTTTGGTATCGATCGACAGTAAGTCAATTACGGAAAATATGAAAGCAAAGTTATTGCCACCATGAACTATTTGTTTGGATGAGGTTCGCAAAAAGAAAAAAAGTGGGGAGCCGACTAGTAGAGACGCTCTAAATGAAACAAGCATAATTAACAGAGAATTTGGACCAAATAGATTTATCCGATCCCAAACCATAAACAATGAACTCTTGAAAAATAAGCGTATTCAAACGATGATAATTTAATGTAACTAAGGATAAGCTGAAACATAAAACATTAAATTATGACAAGACCTTGAACAGTGCGGGTTTGAACAGTACGCACAATATTGTAACAGATTAAGCACACTAATCGAAGTATACCAGCATATATATATATATATATATATATATATATATATATATATATATATATTATATATAAATAACGGACCAATCGTGAACGTAATGCTTGTATTAATTCCTTGATTTTAACACTTACTTTCAGTTAAGTTAATCTTGAAAGATCGCTATGGGCCGTTTCGTAACAGCTATCATATCATCGTGCATTTACCATTAAAGACGTTACTTTCAAAAGGTGGAAAGGAAAAAAAAGCAGTATTTTTGGCATACAGGTATGGGCGTCCGTAAGGGGGGGGGGTGCTTTTGCACCATCTTGGAAAAGTACTGCTACTTATTTACTCTACTGATTTACAATAAAGAGATAAGCAATCCGCTAAAAAAAGACCTGTCTGAAGAATAAAAATTCCTGAATTCTTTTATTACTATAAACAAACATGCCCGCTCTGGATCAGGCCTTCTCACAAAATGTGAGAGGGCTTGAAAGTTGAAACCTTGTAGTCAATAAAAGATAATGGTGCTGTACAAATATTTTATGTAACCCCAACTTAATTTATCTATATCAAGATAGGATTGTCGCCATTATATATATATATATATATATATATATATATATATATACATATATATATATATATATGCACGTATACACACGCAATTTTTCATCTAACAAAAAAAAAGAAAAAATAACACCACATACACAAGATAAAAGCTAAATTTAACTGTATTTTACTAAACCCAGCCCCATGGGATCCAAGTTAGATTTAGTGTTTAGGGCAAGTGCTAGGGTTAGGTTTATGTTATGATTAAGTCAGATACGGAACACATGAAAGCAGAAAACATTATTACGATGAGCAATTATTTGGATGAGGTTCGCAAAAAAAAAACTTATATAGATTCTGTACTTGATGAAAGTGTAAAGCGTAAATTATGCAGATAAATTTGAACAAATGAATTTAATGAATCCAAGTCCAAACAATGAATGATAAACATATAGTATGTAAATCGAACAACAAAAAAATGCACAAAAGATATTGGTCCACGTTGAGTTTCTGTTGGAATTACACTGACGTCATTCTTTCCTTCTTTAGCTTAAAATGAGTTACAATATTTTGTCTGATCTAAACATAACGAACATATATGTTGATTTGTTTGTTTGTGCTCAAATGGGATGATCAAGACATAATGAAGATTTCATCATAGAAACTCTGAAGACTTGATGTATATATAGGATTATATTGATTCCCTCAATTGTCTCGCGCTTATTTGTACCCAAGCTCATCAGTCTTCTGCTTATTTATCACTCTGCGATATACTCTTGATAATTGTTTCTTTACTTTACGCGACTTCTGAAATATTTTTGTTGGAATGGTCTATTTTTGGATATAGGGGTCGGGGAAAACCTGTGATACGTTTTTTAAAAATTAAAAGTGCACAAAAAAAAAAAATAGATGTGAATGATTTGTCAATCGTCACTTATAATCCTTTAGTATATTTACCAACCTACTTTTTCTCGTGTTGAAATTTAATTACATTCACACAATTTATGAGAACTGCCTGTTCATATTAAGCGTTTTAGTGAGACAACTGTTTTCAGATCAATTTTCCTATCAGCAATAGATAGATGGCATTGAGTACATAAATAGTTGAATTGATTTGTCATACATAGTTTTTTGCAGGAGGGAAGTTATTTGGATAATACACGTAAATCATTGAAAACTCAAGATGATAGTCATGAATGGTATGGTAATTGTAGTTTTACGCAAACAAATTTGATATGGAGGATACTGATGTCAAATCAAACATTTTTATAGTGAAGAATTCGAATTTGGAACTAATAAGAAAAGTATGATTTGCCACATACATCCACGTGAGATTAGTTAACGCAACTTTCATTTTTCAAGTCATGGCGGCCATCTCGAATTTTCAATAACTTACTTGTAATATCCAAATGGCAGTTCCCTAAAATTAATACATGATAAATAAATTCAACTAATTATATCCTCTATATCTTCATAACCATTGCTGATAGGAAGATTGATCTGAAATTTATCAATGACATCTATTTTGAAATGTTTACCATGGGCGACGTATTGAAAATATCCAAAATATTTTCTCTATGAGTATACCAAATCATATCCTCGATTCATAAAATGCATCCTTATTTGGCTAAGCAGTCCCACAATTAGAAAAATACAAATGACGTTGAGACATCATAGACAAATGCTATTCGGGAGTGTGTGATTTAATTTAGTCATATTTATATTTTCCTTACTTAAAAGGGTATTGCTATTAACGTGGTTAGTAAGCTCATCGCTTTTTAATAGCATTAGAGCTGGAAATTGGATACGTTTTCTCTTCAAGTATGTTTTTTTTTTAAATTTCAAAGGAACATCTTGGTCATTGATAATGATAAAAAATTACATCCAAGTATAGAAATATACTTAATGTAATTTTCGTCGTAAACATACACACAAAAAAAAAAATGCTCCCGTTCTACGACTGTTGTTGACTAACCTTCATGTAACCTAAGAAAAAAATCTGAAAATTGTGTTGATATTTTTGTCACTCCCAGTTTTTCTTTACATATTTTAGGAAGTGCAAAATCTCAAATAAAATAAGCACTTCAGAAAAGTCATTTTTTTTTCGCCCATGATGCAAAATTATGTATAAATACATGGGGAGAATATGACGAAAATGAGAAAAAAAATGAGAATATTTAGTCGTGGGTGAGTGAAATTTTAGGATGAAGACTCAAGGGTCAACGACACTGAACTAGTTTAAGAAGCACTGACTTGAGTTACTAGAATTTTAGGTCAAATTTAGCATTAGAAGAGAATATATGACATGCACAAATGTTATTGAGGGAACAGACTATTTGAATAACTAGGCAACACTTACAGAGAGCGTTCTTCTGCTAACGGCATAGTCAGGAGAAGTAATCCTCCCAAATATATTGAAATTCATGGAGTATTTTTGGAGATACTGTGTGACGGAAAGACGCGACTGAATACATATACCTCCCCAATTTTGTGGGAGGAGGTAAATAAGAGAACGTCTTGATAATGTTGAATCATCATGTCACAGTTCTCATCCTGCGAAAAAGATTTCATCATATTCTTTGGAAGAAGAAGAAATAGAAGAAACGATCTCAGAGCGAGTATCAGCATAGACGTCTTTACAAGCCACGGTAAGTCTTTTTCATCTTGAAGACTCAATGATTATGGAGAAAAGTGGACTTGACCTCACAAATATCTTTGTCCGAATACACATGTGAGCGCACGAGAGAGAGAGAGAGAGAAAATGAGAATATATACACATTATTGATAGATTGATAGATAAATAGATAATGTTTCTTTGTGTTCTCAACCAACTGAATGTCAGCTGAATGGACTACGGCAATGGGTCTAAAACCTTTCCCCTCGCAGGCCACACACAAATATATGTGTGTGAATGAGAATGAGAGGAGCCCTTAAAGATGATAAGACAATTACAGCTCCATGAATTTTCAGAAACTACATCTATCTCAAAAGGATTCACTTTCGCAGACCACTTTCAACATCGCTGTTTTACGGAATAGGAATTGAATTCCTGGTCTGCGAGTGGTCGGTTTTTATTAGACAACCCCACATGACAAAATAGGACACAGCGTCATTTTTGGTGGGGGTTCTGCACACCTATTCACAAGTCAGATTTTATGGTTGATCATTTAAGTGAGCGGTGGTCGAGCAGTTAACACCGGAGAATGGGATCAACGATCAGAATTCAAACTATGGCTGAGAGAGTTTGCGTTTGCACTGATAAGCTTAAAAAAGGCATGAATCCATCAATCCCTGCCAACATGTAACATCCTGGACTAGCGTTGAAAGGCGAGGCCGATCAATCCCATTTCTCACTTGGGGTAAGACTGTCCAATAACAGATTTTCGATGAAGGAGGGATATGTGTACTAATGTAGGTCTTCCGTAAAATTGGAATGGTGTAAAACGAACTTTCAATCTCTTATCATTGGAGGATACTTCTTTATTCCGACTTCGCACAACTCATTTTAACGGCTCGAAGGGTACCCGAATAGAATCCTGCGTAGACTCAAGTTCGGCTTACGTTCTTGTAGTATGGATATACCTAAGCGAAATTCAGTCATTAAAGAGATATTCACGCAAGATTTACATAAGATACTATTAGATATTTACCCAAACCTCTTTACTGTTTATACGTCGTCTTTGCCTCTCCGGAGAGAAAGGAACAAATGTCATTCATTACGATTCTTTCAATAATTCATCGGCTCAGCCCAGGGAAGTGTCTGGGTCTTTTTTTTTTTTTTTTTTTTCGACTCTTCCATCTCGCCTCCATGTCAGGAGAACTTGATACGTAACACTACGTATACACTGCGTTCTCTTTAGCAAGCTAACAGTACATGATGGATTTGTCATTTGCAGTTGTGCCACGGAACTTGTAATGACTGAATCTCCCGTCATCAGCAGTGTATGGGCTTTAAGCTCTCATGGGGACACATCTGCGACCAGACGTAAGCCGACGTATGGCTGTATTTACTTTGGAAACTCGAACCTAAAGGCAAACGAAGCGGCAATAACTTTGACGAAAACGAAACGAGTCTTTTTGAGAAATGTTTCCTGGCAGAGACCGTGAACTTTGGTAGGGGACGACATATGGCATACAGATGTCCAAGCAACATGGCCTTCAAAATCTTTTCTTTTTTTTCTCCCTCTAGCTGGGCCCAACAGAGCGTACGTGCTGAACCGACTGCTCCCTTCGCGTTTGGAATTCACACGACTAACCCAGTTAATTCGTTCACTGGTCTCTCCAAACACGTGTTTCGTACCCAATACGGCTAGAAAGGGATTCATCAAAACAAATGTTTCGAAATATTCTTAGTAGAGGGGGCCCAAGCTATACAGCACTAGTTAAAAAAAACCCGTTGAGAGGTGCGAGTAGTGTAGCAGTTAACGGAATGGAATCGGTTAGTCGAGTTCAAAATCTGGTCGAAGCTGTTTACACTCACTTAACACTAAAGCCCTTGGGAAGGGCATGAATTCATCTCTTCTCACCCAGCTACAGATAAAATAGCTTGACAGGCCAGACTCTCAAGCCTTAGGAAGGCAAACGTTGTAGAAGAATAACTTATTCCAAACCATACAGTGGAGACCCTTTAAAACGGTGGTCCGTCAACTTTTGATCTGGCGTTTTCATTGTATCATGTTCGAGAAGTGTGACCCGATATTCATTACTGAATCATTTGCATTAGCAAGAAAAGAGATTGGGCTAAGAGTAAGTATTTGTTGAGTAAAAAAAAATCTCTTTCACCATTTGTTCGCAGATTTATTAATGTACCTACGTATACCAGACTAAAGTGACAACAGCAATTCGATACCAAAAGTCAATGCGATCCTCACTAGGTGGCCCACGACTGCGCCAGAACAAAGACAATCAATGTAGACTTTCTAACCATTACTATAGCATACAAAATTCTCACCGTGTGCCCAATACCTATGGTTTTGACATCGCACCAAGTTCAGTAAATATAACCGATTTGCAAGTCTTTTTCGTTGGTCACCATCAAATGCTAACGGCAGTAATTTTAGAATAAGGAAGCCCAAAACGAAAAAGGAAACTGGAGTTGGATTTTTTTCTTCGTCGACTAGAAACTCTATTCGTGGTGTTTGTTTGTGGTAAAATTTTAACAGCAATTTGATCTTTGAGAATCGAAACATTCTATCATATCTCCTAAACAGTTGATCTTCTTTGTTAGATTCTAAACCAGTTAAAGTATCAGGTTTTTGCAGCTTTACCCTAAGAAGAGGCAAATGTTGCCAAAAATTCAAAATGAGAATTGAAAAAAAAAATCGTCAACATGGCGCATAGCATTTGTTAGTTTTCCGTTACTCCCCGGTCGATCAATTGTTAGATTTTTGCAGCTTTGCCTGGAGAAGAGTCTGATGCTGTTGAAAGTATGAAATGAAATATTAGATAGAATTTGGGGGCTTTTCTTCAGTCCCTAAGAGACAAAAATTTCCATAATCAGTGGGAGTAGATAAGTTAAGTTTATTTCGTTGATCACCCCATCTCAGGTTTTAGTGATTTCGGTTTCGTGGTAGGATCAGAGGAAAAGTTTCAGAATTCTGGACCTTTTCGGTGAGAAAATAAAATACTATTCGATCATTTTTTTTTCCTTTTGGGCTTTCAATTTTGAAGTTTTGCGCGTTAGCTTTTGTTGGGATGAAACAAAAAATACCCCAATTCGCTCGTAACGCAAACAATTAAGGCTGTTATGAATCTGACCCTCAATAGGTACTGAATGCCGGTTAACAAGCTTGTTTAGCAAATCAATTCGCCTGTGTATAGAGTTTCCTACAAATGAGGTTTTGTGCCAGACTGAGCTAACAGGCATTGCAAAGAACTCACGAGCCATTCTTTATTTCGCTGTTAAATTCCACCATTTCATGTAGTACAACCTAAGCTCTAATTGTAACAAGATAACATTGTAACGCGTTGGATCACAGCTTGAGAGAAGATTAGTGCAATCTGATGTGACCGGAATGAACACGCGTTCGTAATTGTTTTTTTTTTTTTTATAAGGTAAATAGCTCTATAATTAGCATTTGATACTTATCTCCCTCGGCAAATCGGTCATTGGAATATAGATAGACGTGAGAGCGAACACCTATTCCACTTATTATTCAGTCCCAAATTACCCAGATTTATTTGTATTCTTCGAATCACGGAATTGAGGTACTCCGAAATGTTCCATCTCTAGCTACATTGAACCGTGTCGGCCACTTAAAAGCTCTCTATAACCAAGTCATTAGCATTCTAAACTTTATTCAGACAATTGAACTTCTTTGTATTTTTACCACAACTTTTTGGTCGAACCATTCATCAACTTTCACCATATGTATAATCTGTTAGCAAACAAATCATCTAAACTTAGCAACTAGATACAGAAAAAAATTAGCACTACACATGTATCCAGGCGATCTATCAGAGGAAATTGCACAATACTTAGTACAGGCTAACAAACCAGATCTTAGATTCAATCAGAATATTTCTTTCCCCACAATGCATTTCGACGAAGTCTCCAGAACATCATACTAATCGTCTTAAGAGATCCTACTTCTAAACCAAGACAGCGGTCATTTTTCAACATGGCTGCCAATTTGACCTCCCTATGTTGTTTGAGACAAAAAAAAACTCAATATTTGTATAGAGAACACGATATTTAGTTGGAAGGAAATTTTGTCAGCTTTCCAACGGTGTAGTTTGTATCTTTTGTATAAAAGAAGTTATAGCCAAAAACGTGTAGATAGGTATTCCAGCATACACTGTCTATCGGAAAGTGGAAGTTATCATTTTTGGAGGGTAGAATCTTGGCAATCATATCTTAAAAACCATCAAGATTAGGAAAAGAGTTGTTGCCAGTTTTTCTATGAACTCCAAAGGCGATCATTTTGAAATTCAAAATGAACAACTGGAAGTCATTGTCAGAAGAACTGCACAAAATCAACGTCCCAAAATTTAATTACTACTTCCGTTTGATGAAAGAACTGAATTTTGGTGCAGATCCAGAAATCCATCCATGATTGAGATATTCGTCCATTTTGATATTTTTTACATTTCTGTATTCGCTCCTGTCTGTTTACACGATATCTCCCAAAGTCTTTTCAATTAATTTCAATAAAAGTTGTGTGGTAGTGTGCGGTAGTCTACATTACTTGACAAAATAGCCCAAGCAAAGAAATCACACGGTGGTGGAATTTTTATCTGACCGACAAGCCGATATGTGCTGCGTACTGACTTTTTCACTCTCCAGCTTTGTTCCTTATCGACATCATTTCACTTTTCTGTAGCCATGAAATCTCCTTTCTTAGGAACTATACACGTAAAAAAAAGCTGCATTGGGCGAAACGTTGCGCTATCAGGAAAATGGAATTCAAGTTCTATGACTATTCCTCGTCATTCGGCGGCTACTGGTAAATTCAGAAAAAAAAAATGGTCAAGCACGTTCATCAAGAATAAACAAAATATCGGAAAGTATGTTTTGAGGTGTTCTCTGACAAAAGAATAAAAAGACCCGTTTCAGAAACGTGTCCCCATTCGTGGTTATGAACGGATCCTGCACAATTATCATTAATTCATATTTTGATTGAAAGAATGTATTTTACAGTATTTTACTTTTCACTCTCAAAGTCAAAGTCAAACATTTTGTTAATTCAAAGCTCCGTTATGCAAGAATCGACAAAATGATTTTGAAGTTTCCCTTCACTTTTCGACCTTGTACTATGGGTCAGCTGTTCACCACCAAGAAATTTGAAAATAGACGGGTATGTCCAGTTTTCCCATTGGGAAACATTCATCGACAAACTCACCTCCAACATCATTACTCGTGGAGGGAGTTCGATATTAATTAGGTTCCCCACACCTATAGCCTTGGTTTTTGGTAAGTATAATACGTATAATAGCCCTATTCTCTCTGTCAGTGTTGCTTGCATCAATCCCCAACCCCTGGCAATCCCCCTTTTCCTGGCTTTCAATGCATTCTAAAGCAAAATCATTAGCAATACATTCACATCATGATTATAATAATCATATTATGTACAATATAAACGTTATATATATATATATATATATATATATATATATATATATATATATAATGTACCGAATGTTTATTGGCGTAAGCCAGTTGTTGTCTAAGGAGAAAAGTAATGGAATCAAAGAAGAAACAATTAGATTTTAGTATCAAGACACTTAACCAATACTCAAGTAGACACTAATCCAGTTATACATTTCTAACCTGACAACAAGCGAATAGTCAGAGTTTAGTGGTTAAAATTAGGGACCAATTCACTAAAGTAAAGCCAAAATCAGAGGAGTATCATTAAGCTGATAAGAACAGATACACTTTGTTCTTACCCAAAATGCCACGTTTATCTATTTGCCTTACCATAACGACGAATACAATGTCAGGTCCCACGTACGTACAGGCAGAAAATTCCCTAATTCCTACAACTGATATCATGAGGACGAATCCTGTGAAAGTTAAACCAGGGTCCCGGGACGAATCCTGGTCAGTGCTTAAACGAATTTCTAATCCATAAGTCCAGGAAGAACAGATACTGCACTTGGATCTTCGCCATGTGTGGGATCACAGAATTACGATTGTACCGAATCCATATTTACCTGCTACCCCACGAAAGCAAGATATGACAAAAGGTCAATTTAATGTGAGGTTCCGTATACGGGAAGCTAAAAAAAAAAATTGCTCCGTTCCCTGTGGCTGGTGTTGCAAGGGCGTCAGGGCCAGCCCAACCCTTACCTTTTAGAGCAATGGGTGGTTGCTGTCCCAGGGTTTAATGATCCCCCGAGACTGGGCAGAGTTCTTTTCTAAGGCCATACGACGAATTCTAGTCTAGGACTCTTGTGCTTAGCAATACCGAACCTCAGTAGGCTATCAACTGTCACTGTATTGCACCGGCGCAAAGCTACCAAAGAATATACTGCAAGCAGATACTATACTTTGATCGTACCGAAGACACAAAGAAAATAAAACTTGTTCAAGTTCTTTATTATTCTTTCATCCAGAGATAAATACCCGACCCCTCCTCTCATCGATGCTTAAAAAAACCGACTTTGACTAATTCTTACTCTCTCCCTCCCCGTGCACTTAATAACATCTTTCTCTTTAAAACAACAACAGTCCACATGCGTACATGTGAATCTACATAGACAGTAAAAAGAAAAAAAAAATTGACGATGACTCACTGAAAATACTTTGTACTTTTTCACGCAAAATTAGTCAAATATACAGAAAAACGTAGATTAAATTAAAACCTTGCTGGGATAAGGAAAAAAAACAGAAGCAAAAAAAAAAAAATAGTATTGGCGATATACAAGTCTTGAAGAAAAAAAAAAGCTTCAGGCTTAATCAGACGAAATAATTTCTTGGTTGGCAGAAACAGGGGAAGACTTTTTCGTCGGGAATAAAGAGGTGGGGTCTGTAATGTCGGCATTCCGTTAACTACAGTTTTAATTGATTACAGCAGAAACAACAAGTTTTAAAAAGGCAAGACGGACGCTACCCGTTTCCCACCCCGGTCTGCAACGAACCACCCTAACAGATCCTTTCGGTTCGCTGGTCAAATAAAATGGTACTTGAAACTCCAACGAACAACTTCCCAGGTTTCTTGGTGGCCGATGTCAATGATTTCATACATACACACATAAGCATACGGCTTTCTGTGCGATTCTAAATTGGTTCTCAGTTCGTTTCGTAATTCAAAGAGATAGAAAAAAATCAACATGGATCAGAGGGAGAACTACAGTGAAGTATACTGAACAACCGTAGCCAGCAAAGGTAGCAAAGAGTTCTATCTGTTTGTATATTCCAGCAGCCCCTGTCCACAGTGTTTTGTTTTTTTAGGGGGTGGGGGTGAGAAAATCTTTGATCTCCTAGGGACCTCATTTTAACGGGTTTATTACCATCATTTTTTTTGTTTGTTTTTTTTTTACTCTAAACGCCAGTGATAGAGTTTATTCTGACTAAATCTTCGATGGAATCTTTCAAATGACTTCAAATTTAGACGCTACGGTTGTTCAATTATTGACAGTGATGGCTAGCTATACAAATAATTAGGCAACAGAAATGGAGATGGGTTGGACACTTAGCAAGAAGGAATGACAGTAGACGTGGCAAGAAGTTAGCCGTCTGATGCCCATTGAACAGCAAATGCAGTAAGAAAAGACCAGATGGAGAGACGAGACGGGATAGAAATGTTTGCAGGTAAGACATTGGAGAGGTCAGTGCAGTCGTGGTCGTCATGGGAACGGTCTTTATCCACTGATGGATTTATAATGGCCGATTATGATGCGTGCGCGTCCGCATTTACTCATACTCAAAATGTTAGGAAAAATATAGATCTTAGATGTAAGGAAAGTTGACAATTTGGAGAGGAAAAAACTATGCTGATAAGTACATCTCAAATTCCTTATTGGTCATGATAGCTGACCTTTCATCCAGATTTCTGACGTCATTCTTCGACAAATGCCCTAAAGAAGTCCAAATTTCGGACGAAACGTCAGCTATCATAACCAATAAAGAATGAAGATGTACTAATCAGCATGAAGTCTTTTCTTTTTCATCTTCACATCATTATCTTTATATATGATGTCATTAAAAAATGGATATATGATCCGACAGAATGATTATAAATTGCATTATATTATATTATATTATATTATATTGGAACTTATTTGAAAAGAACTCCCTTTATTACACGATGAACGCATTATTTGGCTTTGACAACGTAAATAGAATTCCCACAGTAGCCTCATTTCTGATTCGTTCATTGTAAATGTGTGGACGATGGTTACTCATTTATAAGATGCGAAAGGCAAGGATTGTTGAAGCTTTCTTTTTTTTTATAGTTATTTTTGTCGACGAACGAGTTGGCGTTTTCTGGCATCGTGTCCATACACACCTTTCGATTACACTGCAGACCATCAGTGCTGGAAATGGGTTTAGGGAGCTAAGTAGACAATGAACAAAACGGGGAATCCAGACATAAGTATACGTCGTACCCCCACGAACACACGCGTACATCTTAACCACTTAGGGTCATTGATAAGAACGTTAAGTATGTGGATGTTCTTATACATTATATAGACAAAACAAATTGTCAATGTTTACTCAAATACTCGGATTTATATACTAGCAGACTTACCCACTACTTCCGGGATTTACAGATGACAAAAACAATTAAGCGAGTCGGTCCATATGGTAGAATAATCATAATGTTATTGTACGCCACAGAAAAGATCCTGGTACTGGGGATCCATTTTTTAGACTCCCCCTCCATTTTCATAGAAAGAGTTAGGTGAAGATTTCGCTCATATTCGCAGGTCCCACCCAAGTCCAGTCCGTCTTACCGGGAACACTTGCTGACGCCCTGAGCACCAAGTGCTACGGGCACAAGTCATCAGTCTGAGTCGTTCTTTTCAAATGCAAATGGGAAAATGAATAAATCAAACAGAGGAAAAACAATAGAAATAAGAAAATTCCGAAGTGAAAGAACTCCAGGGCCTTGAAGGGGAATGTGGGTAGGATGTGGCGAGGTCAAAATTAAATAAGATACTATACGTTAAAGATGGGGTTCATTACCTTTTTAAGGTTCCATACCCCAAGTACACTGGTCATAATGTCCCTATACTCATTCAAGCCTACCATTGAGATAAACACTATCACCATCTTCATTGAAGTTTATAGGAGT
The DNA here is from genome assembly GCA_963457665.1 of Thysanoteuthis rhombus. Taxonomy (NCBI): domain Eukaryota; kingdom Metazoa; phylum Mollusca; class Cephalopoda; order Oegopsida; family Thysanoteuthidae; genus Thysanoteuthis; species Thysanoteuthis major. Next base: position 21,436,897 of record OY735223.1, read on the forward strand.
AAATTTTGATGTCTTAATTTTGTTTTATTGAATATCACGTCTAACCTTTAAAAAAAAGATTAGAACCTGTAGTATATAATAATATGGATGAAATGTGATAATAGCATTATCAACTTTGACAAACAGAAGATTACTTATAGCAAACTTCATCACAAGTGTCACGTTGAAATTTCTACAACAAACTACAAAAAAAAAAAAAGATGATTCTCGAGTTATTATTCATCTGTCTCCTCCACGCAGACACAAAGGTTACAACCACCGGTCAAGGGTGATACATTTTTTTCAATTTTTTCTTATCGCATCCCATACCTGCAGATTTGCTTCTAATACTCCAGGGGGTATGAATACCCTAGCTTAAGAACCGCTGCGTCAAAGGATGCCTAAGTTCAGCTTATCCGTGACATCAGGGATCCTAGGGCTATCATTTGTTTAAATTTGTTGGTATGAACAATCATAATTTATTCCAGGAGAAGAAGGTACCCAAAATCAAAATAAATACAAAGATATCATCAATATGATTCTGAAGAGGAATTCAATTTCTTAAAGGCAGTTGCGCGTAATCTTAAATCTAAAATATTAAGACATGTATTCCTGAGAACCTTCTTGATCTCCAAAAATACTTGACGAGCTGAATGGAAAAAGCAAGAAACTAGGTCTTCAGTAAAACAGATGTCATGTACAACTAACACATAGGACAAAGACAACGTTCAGAATAGAAAAAGCGGAACTGAAGAAAGTAGACCACTACATTTATCAAGAACAACTAATTTCCATGAAATCCTCAAAAGAGGAATAAATCAAGCAGAGAATCACTCTAGGTTGGTGCACTTTTGGTAGAGCCAGCTCAACCTTCAAGAATAAGAAAATTCCATTGAACCTGAAAAGAAGGGTACACGACCATCCTCTAAAACCCTGATCATGACCGAAAGATTGGCTCACAAGATGACATCTATGTAACGCACATATGAAAGAGTCATGATCAACCTCACATTGAGAGGCCATAAAACAGCACAGTATATTACGGAAGAGACACGAGTCAGAGATATAGAAACAAATAGAAAACTCAAAAGGCAATGGGCTAGACACGTTGCAAGAATGTCGGACAACCAATGGATATCACGACTTGAAACATGGTTCCCCAGATATCTTATGCAAAATTGCGACCGGCAAAATATAAGATGACGTGACAAACAAGATAGGTTCCAAAAATATTGGCTCTACGACGCCCATGATAGAGAGGTCTGGCAAATCCTGGGGAAGGTCTCTGTCCAATGACAGATGCTTTGATAATGATGTACTTTCAAACCATTTTTTTCCACCGTAACAATCCTCATCCAATTAAAGAGTAAAAATTAACATTCCCCAACTGTAATTTGAAATCATGCCCAATCAATTGGCAGGCAGCCCTCAAACAGACTGAGCTAAATTGAAAGTCTTATGCATCAACAGAATCTATGCTAGTAATAAGCAAGAGATTATTTCATTTCAATTAAAAAATACATTTATGAAATTAACATTTACCAATAGCGATTTGAAATTAAGAACAAGTGTTTGATAGCCAGCTCTCTTACCGACTGAGCAAAATTACCAAGTCTTATATGTCAATCAAAATGTCCTGCAGAAAAAAAAGAGCTCATTTCAGTCTAATGGATGGATATCATATTCAATGAAATACTTGAATCTTATGGTATAATTTACTTTATACACATGTATTATATATATAATACATATATATATAATATAATATATATAATATAAATGATATAATATATATATAATATATACATGATATAATATAATATATACATGATATAATATAATATATACATGATATGATATAATATATATATAATATAATATAATATATATATAATATAATATAATATATATATAATATAATATAATATATACATAATATAATATACATAATATAATATATATAATATATATAATATATAATATATATATATATATAATATAATATAATATAATATATATAATATAATATACATAATATAATATATACATAATATAATATACATAATATAATATATACATAATATATACATAATATAATATATACATAATATAATATATACATAATATAATATATACATAATATAATATATACATAATATAATATATACATAATATAATATATATATATAATATAATATATATATATAATATAATATATATATAGATAATATAATATATATATAGATAATATAATATATATATAGATAATATGATATATATATATAATATAATATATATAATATAATATATATAGATAACATAATATAGATAACATAATATATATAGATAACATAATATATAGAGATAACATAATATATATAGATAACATAATATATATAGATAATATAATATATATAATATAATATATATAATATAATATATATAATATAATATATATAGTATAATATATATAGTATTATATAATGATATGATATATATAATATAATAATTTAATATATATATATATATTATATATATATACCCACAATTAAAAAGATGCAGTCATCATGTTCAGTCGAAAAGTATAAATAGAGTTTGACCCTGCAGTATCTAGGCGTTAATCTTTAGTTTTAATTTTTTTGATTTTTGAAGATTTATTCCTTGGAGTAAGTGGCGAATTGACAAATTCACCTTCAACAAATTGTCTTAGTTATGCGCGTAGATATTGATGCAATCGTACATATAATAGCCCTGTCCTGTCACTAACGCTTGTTTTAGTTCCTGACCACTGACAATCCCATTCTCCTTACCACCAATGCATGTCTATAGTAAGATCAGAAATGCATTTACATAAAATACAATAACCTCATAATATACTAGTCACAGCTGCAATAATCCCTGGTTAGCAAGGCGTGTTGGCAGCTCGCTAATTCGTTAAAGCATTTACGTTCTCGTGCATATAATAGCCCTATCCAGTCAGAAACGCTTGCAATAATTCCTGACCGCTGAGAATCCTTTCCTCCTTGATTTCCAATACATCTCTATAGAAAAATCATTAGCAATACGATCACATCACACCTATAAAAGCCCTGTTCTTTCAATGATGTTTGCGTTAATTTATGATCTTTCCTATTTTCAATGCACAATATACATACGGACTGATAAAGCTTTAGGTCCCAAACCTCTGTTTAATGATCCACCCCTACAATCAGAAATATTTAGTTTGTTAGTAACAAAAATGGCTCAACCCTTTCAAAACTCTGGGGACCTCTATCGAAAGGGTTTTGTGTGACTGTTGGGGAATGTTCCCTCTATTTTTTATTGTCAGTCGGTGCAAAAAAATCATGTCTCGTGCATTTTTTTTTTCCAGTGACACTATTGGATTAGACAATGAATCATTATTTCTTTTTTTTTAATCGGTAAGCTATCTATAGATTTTGAAATCTTTGATGCACAAAACTATTTCCTTTGGGCGCTGGTTTGATCTCAAATGTCTCACCATAAGAAAGCTTTTCAAATAAATGGAACAGACTAACTGAACTTGTGATGATCAGGATGCGTTATAAACATTTGTGTATACATGTGTAAACAACTTTTCTAGATTAAGAGTTATGATCACGAGAAAAAAAACTATTGTATTTTGTGAGTATTTTAAGACATAGAATTCTTATTCAGATATAGATTATAAGGTGTAGGGAACATCGGTTACAAAGCGGGGGGAAGCTTCTTAGTAATCACAAGATTTGAAAAATGCAGAAGATTTTGGTGGATAAGAATAGTTATAATGAAGATGTTAACGAAAAAGTCAACCAAAGAAAGATAATAAAATTAGAGAAAGGCCATGAAAGCGAAATAAAACGACGCATAACGATCACCTGGTAAGCATTTGCTACTAATAGAGACATATTGAAAAGCACGTTGCAAATGTGTTTAAACCGTAAATTATACAATCAATGCATAATACCAGCTACAACTCACGGATACGTAACAGGGAAATAAACAAAACGAACTGAAACCCACTCGGAATCGCAGAGAGAGCCATGAAAGGAGTACTACCAGGGATAACTAAGAGATTGAAAAAGACCAATACGGATTCGAGAGAAGAGATGAGTGGACGATTTATACAAATAAGGAACAAAAATAGAGATAGGCTAGACACCTAGTAAGAAAGGACAGCAGATGAAGTAAAAGGCGAACTAATTGGTGCCCATGGAACAGTAAACGTAGTGGGAAAAGACTAGACTCAAGATGGAGGGATGATATAGAAAGTATTGCCGGTAAGGCATGGTTGAGTCTAGCACAATCGCGGGCGTCATAGAAGGAAATAGAAAAGGCCTTTGTCCATCAGCAGACATGATAGCTAATGATGATGTTGGAATGCACTGAGTGGTGTAAAATATGCTAACCCTTTTGATTATTTTGGACCTACTGTGTGTGTGTGTGTACGTGTGACAGTAGTTATGATAGCGTTAGTTGTAGAAACTATATGTGCGGCACTTGATTGGTTATTATTAGTTATTGTCGATCGGGGCAATAGTAATAATCTTTGTCGCTTCGTGAGCGTTTTACGGTGTTGATTATAACAGATATAGTTACGAAACTTCGTTAAACACTGCTCTCCTTCGACATAAGCTCTAGCTAATGGTGTTATTACGATTGATGTTATTGATATTATAAAAACAACAAAACATGTTTATCGAATAAGTTTGATCGTTCAGTAGACATAACAACCCAACCAAACCCCAGACAACATCGCCCTCTTCCCGTCGCTCCCGTGCCTCCCAGACTTTGCCCTCCCCCCTCCATCACCCAGTTCCCGACCCCAGCCAAGAAAAGAGAAGTAATCCATAAACAGATCCATCCAAAACAACACTTCAGGAAGAAAGAAAAAAAAAATATCTATCGAAGATTGCATGTTGTCGCTTCGAATTATGTAATCTGCTGTCAGCGGGGTTGGCGGTTTGTGGGTGGTTGGTTGTGGTGGTGGGGGCTTGAGATTCGTTTGAAAAACGCCGAGTATAAAAAGCCGCCATTCAACCCCCACCAACATCCCTCCAGCGCCTACTCCGGTTGCGGGTCGGCCAGTTGATTCTTCCTCACAGACTCATAACATTTCCACAACGCAGAGATTTTTCAAAAACAACAATCATAGAAGCTGAGAACATGTTGCCTCAGATCCGTTATTAGGCAGCAACACTGCCAAAACCAGACAGCTTAGCTCATGCGGAGATTGTATGTTTATATATATATATATATATATATATATTACAAACAGGGGAGGAACGATCCTATTCCAAAGTGAGAGGTTCAGCTATAATTGTTCCCAGATTGGACAAAGCTCCCAGATTGTTCATTTTCTCGGAACGCACCTTGTGCTAAATTGGAACTTTACCTTTATATCTAATATATGTTTCAATCCTGCCTCGTGGTACTGGATGGGAAAATTGATAGTCTATAGCCACACTGAGGAGTTGTAATACAACGAAACATCTGTCAGTGTATGACACCATAGTATGTATGTATGTATATATATATATATATATATATATATTACATTCACACACATATATATATATCATAAAGACACACACACAATATATAAGAAGTACGCATGATACTACGCTTGAAATAGACGCATATATTTCCGTAGACAGAAACCACACATCAAGGCATCTCCACACTTATCTATATCTCTACATTCATACACATGAAGTCAGCAGTGACGTAACTAAGAATCTTCTAGCAATAAATTACGAGTGTATCTTTAAGATCATAGTGCAGGAGTGTAAATTTATCTGAATGGATATACGAGTGTATGGGAAATATCTAACAAATTTTTCAGTGTCTGGTAAAAGGCCAGAACTTATAGAGCATCGGGTAGAAGATTCACATTGACTCCTTAACTACAATACTAAAGAGAGAGAGTGCTACAAAAGCATTAAGTTTGTTTTGTATTTTCAATTGATGTGTAACAGAAAGAAAATCATTAGTAATATTACTCATGTCCAGAAAGAATAGCCGAAAGAATATTTCGATTTTCAACATAATCTCCTTTGTTAATGCACATACCTAAAGCTCCTCCATCAAATACAGTGGAAATTTTAGATTATAATTTAGCCAATGGGTTGAATATATATTTTCTCTACACACACACACACACACACACACAATTAGCCTTTTGAGGTCTGTGGTTGTGCAGCATTCCATATATATGATGTTAGTTGGAGTTAGAGATGGACACATGCCATCATCAAGTACGAAGTGAACGCAAACTGCCTCAGTCAGAATTTGAACTCTGTCTGCCAATCCCATTATCTGTACCCTTAACCGCTCGGCTACCCAGCGCCTCCCATTATATAAACAAATCAAACTCTCTGTCCAAACATTCTCTTTACGAGTGACTGTACTTGCAATTTGCCGCGGATTTGTGTTAATTTAATTGAATTAAAAACTAAAAACGAATTTGTGAGGCTTGTTATTTCCTCTTCCCATACTGCAGACTTAGTCATTTTAAGGATCGTAATGTTTTTACTGCCTGATGCAGCAATAAAGTCCGACTGAAGTTGGCACGGCTGATTCTTGGGCGAGACAGTAAAAATAAAATAAAAAAATAGATAAAAATCAAAATCGACTGGAAGCACTCGGAGAGCGTATACCTCTGCAAACGTAATTTTTTTCTGAAAACGAAATAGAAATCAGTTCACAAATAGTTACGATGCGGGGAAAGATAATAAAAAAATCCTAGATCCGCCCCCAAATTTAATCAGTTTTTCCTTTGAACATGTCTTACCCTTCCAGAAAATGTAATTGGAATACAGTGAAAAAATTTGGAGATATTGTATGAACAAACATGCGTGGACACAGATGTATAAAAAAAATCTAAAACATATACATATACACACACACATACATACATACATATACATATCTTGGATCCACTCAAAAATTGAATCTATTCTCCCCCCCCACACACACGTACAATAGCCTACACTTCCCCAAATTTCATTGAGAACTGTAAGACTGACAAATAGCTACGATGTATGGGTGGTAACTGTAGGCATCCATGGATCCTCTCAAAAAAATTAATAGATTCTTCCATATCCCATTTCCAAATCCTTCCATACAATTTCATTGGAATTCAATGAAAACTTCTGGAGATATCCTGGGGGTAGACAAACATGAGTGAACACATATACCTCCTCCAAGGTAAAACAAAAAAGCGAAACTCTAGTTCCGGTGTTCGATGTTGAGGATGATGCTTTTCTGTGTCTCTTGAAGGGAGAGACAAAACATTTTCTCTTGTATCTCCGGTGATTTTCTTGGTGTCCATTGTATCACGACCACCTCTGTATCACTTTTCCAAATGAAGGTGGATCAATATATCCATAGCCTGTTATCATCTGAGTTTTTCTCAGAAATTTTTACTGAATTATAATTTCTGTCGTAAATATTCACCTTTGATTGCGTTAGCAAGAGATCTTTTGCGATAAGATGTACTGAAATATTTCTGTGGTTCCCGATGTGCGTAACAGTGCGCAGCTTCAGTAAAACCTCATTGGCTAACGCATTGCACCGGTGCACTTGGTCTTGATACCGACCACAACACACGACCCCCGGCCCATTCGACAGGCAAGTGTCAGTACCGGCGCCTCAGTCTCTGCCATGGAACAGATACTACACTTTGATCCTATCGAAAAGTCGAGAAAAAGGGGACGGTACGGTGTATCTATTCAGCACGGCAAAATATGACATAAGGTCAAGCTTAACGTGGGGAAAATAGAACCATCCATCCAAAAATGGCTAATTCCAATACAGCGCAGTATCAAGTGGGGATCGAACTTGATACGCTAGCAACGGCCTCGCAAACCAACGTATTGATTGCAGCACTACAACAGGAGCCCTTATCGGTCGATATATCCTGAATTTGTTTTGCATTAGGAGTATCATAAAATCCAGTTTCCCCAGGAATCTAAATTGTTCGCTTCCTAGACGGGTAAAAATGAAATAAAATGAACCAAGACAGTACAATATTCGCAAAATTAATTAGTCTCAGAGGGACCATTAACTTTTTATTTATTCGAACTAGATTACCGATGCGGTCAAAAATGGCCGTATTTAAATAATTTTCCAATTGCGTTGCTCTTAGAAATATCAAAAACCTAACGTCGCTATGTATTTTCTTGTTTCTGATGAACCCGGATGTTTTTAAGCATCCAAAACGAAGTAGTATTCAGATGGGGGAGACTATTCCATCATTAGCATTTAATAATTAACTCACTTGATAAAAGTTACGGACAAAAATATATAATACACCACATGTACGTCGATAAGTAGATAGACCTTGCCTAAAGGTTCTGTTATGAACCCTGCTGCCGATCTATTCTCGGGCCTTCATATTTAAAAACTGAATGGAAAGTCGATGGGAATCTCTCAATCTCTGTAACGTAAAGCGGAAAATTGAAGCCGATGGGAAAGGGTGGTTGCAAATACATAGTAATTCTTTGATCAGTGCAACATAAGCGTTTTCCCCAAAATGCAGCCGTAAACGAAAGAGTAATATACGATGTCATTGCTATCAGTTTTTGGACCTCCATCGTAGGACATAGACCTACCCCAAGATTCGCAACACCTCTATCGTGGGCATCACGGAACCAATACTCAATAATCTTGTCTTGCTTGTTTCGCCATCTCATATTTTGTTGATTATGGTTTCAGGGGATCCGTGTTGCGAGTTGTAATGTCCAGTAGTTGTCCGACATTCTTGCAATATGACCAGCCCATAACCATTTGAGTTTTCTAAGAGATTCTATGATACCTCGGACTAAAGTTCTCTAATATATTGTTCAGTATTGTGGTCTCTCCATAAGTTGAGCATGATTATTTCATGTGCACGTTACATGGTTCAGAGTTTGGGGATCAGTCCTTTGGTTAGGTTCTATTTTTCAGCTCCTTTGGTAACTATCGGGAAGATACATTGGTCATACCCTTCTTTTTAGGATTAATGGATTTTGCTTGATTCTTGAAGGTTGAGCTGGCTCTACCGAAAGCTTGCCAACCAAGAGTGATACTTCGCTTGATTTCTTCTTCTGGGGATTTCGTAGAGATTGGTTGTCCTATGATCTACTTTCTCCAATTCTGCTTTTTCGATTTTGAAAATAGCATAAATACAAATTGTGCAAGCAATCACTTTTAGATATACGATGTCGTTGTTGAGCCTCAACAAAATGGAATGAATTGCTGCTGTGTATCTCATCAGATAGAAATATCACTAGGTGGCATTAGATATCGCGACATAACAAATTTCTATGCATGTCTATATTCTCATACATATGGTACATTAACCAATGTGTAAAGTATACAGTCGGAGAATGTCCATGATGCTGTTTTTCATTGTAACTCATTTCGGAAATTTAACATTAACATGTTTGTAACAAATAAACATGGGAAAGAGCTCTAGAACAAATAAGAGGTAAACGAGGTATTACTGCACTAATCGAACCAACCCATTAGGTAAAAATATCACAGCAATCTGAGTGACAAGCGATTCCATACCCTATACACAGTTTTAATTTCCAATTCTTTTCTTGCTCAAAATAAATCCACACAAGTCTGAAATATACATTTATTCGCAAGATAAATGTAAGATACTTTTTTCTCCTCCTAGCGATGCTCCTAATCGATTTTATGGACTTAATCGCAGAGAAGATGGTGTTATCCCTTCTCCATCTAGGTTTTTGCACTTGTCTTCAGATACAGCTTCCTTAGGTTCCTCGTGTCTGTCTTTCAGGGGGTCGACTGGTTTCTATTTTATATCTCACATATGTATGGGAAGCTGTACATTCTTTGATCAATCTCTTCTCTTTTAACCAATGTACACTCTAATCTTTAATAGTAACTGTGATAAAAATATTGGGCATTTTTTTCCTGTCACAAAAGTATGTGAGCACTGAATGCTGGTGAAAATGTAACCGATGATTCGTTTAAGGATAATTTTGGCAAAGTATATTTTCCCTCGCCAATAAAACTATGTTTTGAAATAATACAAAACGTATTAATCAGTATTTCATTCTATAATTTGAATAAAACTATCCAGTTTGTTGATTGAATAAATAAAAGAATCAATGATTATCAATTTTTCTTTTATGTGATGCAATGACAATAAATGTGGTATTTAAAAAACCGACTGACTAGAAAAAGATATATTCCCAATAAGCATAATATATCATTCGAATATCATAAGTATAAGGATAATTATCAATTACTACATTATTATTGGTAACCAATCTTTTGTGTGCACATTAATTCTCTTTGGCGCTGGTTGCAAATTGATTGAGTGCACGCACAGCTCAGAAGGAACTATCATCTAGAGAATCATGCTCAAACTTATGTGGAGAGATTACTAGACAGAACAGCACATTAGGGAAAAAACAGGTCAGAAGTATAGAATCCATTAGAAAACGCAAATGGTAATGGATTGGACATGTTGCAAGAATGTCAGACAACTGATGGACATCACAACCCACAACGAGGATCCATCAAGATCATAACCGAAAATGTGACTGGCAAAATATGGGGTGGCATGACGAACAAGACAAGTTCAGAAAGTATTGACTCAGCAACGCCCACGATAGAGAGGTTCGGCGAATTTTGGGAAAGGTCTAAGTCAGAAGACTGATGATGATGATGATGATGATGATTGTGCTATTGAAAACCACTATGGGGTAATGCCTACAAATAATTTGGATTCGTTTAGCCATTCCTCTTGTACTTACTGTAGCTATACATATGCTGTCTCCCAGGTTTATCCTCCTATTTCTTGTACAAGATTTGTTAGAGAAGACGGCTCAATAGTCCGAACTCTGGGAATTATAATGACTACTCTTAATATTACGTAAGTTACACTAGTATTTGCAGGCTTTTAAAAGAAACTCCACTTGAAAATCAATATGCCAATATTGCGAATGAATGATCGAGTCAGGGTCGGCTTTAAGCCATTGGGCTAATTCCTCTCAATTAAGCCCCGTAAGGAGGGTTCGAGGGCATCCTTGTCAAATACATAAGACACGTTGAAATATACACTTAACATCACAATGCAGGTTTTTACAGAGAACTGCAAGGATTCAAATTTTCCTCTGAACTGAAAACAAATCATTAGTACGTGTTTGTACTCTTCAGATTATGATCTTTGTAACAGTATTTGAATTAAATGTTAATTATAGAACAGTGAAGAACTGTATTTCTATGAAATTTCCAAGCGTATGTTTCGATTGCTTCAGATTCTACCACAGATAGTCTAATGATAAACTTTATATATTTGAGATTCTATAGACTTTGGCTGTGAACCTGGGACCTGGCAAAAAAGTTCCCAATTGAGCCCTGCAGCACTAAAGGTCAGCTGTGGGTCAAGCACCGAAGACAAGATTCCTACAAGTATATGAAAAGTACTGAAAGCCTTCCCGGTCCATAATAATGATAATAACAATAATAATAATGATAATAAAGCCACACCCTTTAATAACAGATTGCACCGCGAGCAAATACGGTACTATTTACTTTATGTGCTGTGTGCCAGCCAAGTCTTAAGCTTCTTTTAAATATTTGAACAGGAAATAATTTTAAACCTAAAACGTACAAATCGACTATTGCTGATAAACATTACTTCTGCACACATCAGTATTGACAAAACCAATCTATTTTTACTGCTATTTTTTCACCCTTTCAAGACAAACCTATTCAGACGCTCAATGCCTGAATTTTTATGAGGGCATTTAAACAAAAGTCAAAAACCTGTTAATTTTAATTATTCTTCCATGAAGTGAAATATCTTAATATTTTGAAGAACCAAAATAATGAAAGGATACATTTGTTCCATTAAACATTTATCAAAGGAAAGATGAAAAACATAGATTTAGCAAATCACTTCACAGACACGTTTTTCCTGTTCAGTCTTGTAATGCAAACTAATTTCTGCATTGGATCCATGCAAAGATGACGTAATTGTCTGTGGTTGTTAAAAGTCTACGAAATCTGATTTACTTAAGCCCAAGTATACTCCTAAAAACATATATATCCCATCTGTTATAGAAACCTCAGGATCTCAAAAGGGTTGCAATAAATGGAATTATATTCGCTGCCATTGCAAGTAAAATCAATTTGCCAATCATCAATTTCCGTTAGAATTGTAAAAGATACACAACTAGAGAATTTGAATCGATGCAAACATGTAGTATACAAAAAGCAAATTACAGAAGCATTTTTATGTAGTAAATTAATCGCCAGAAGGAAGATTTGTTCAAGTTATTGCTAATTAATGATACAATTAATAGTAATAAAGTCATTGAAGTAGAAAGCACTCGGCGAGTGCATACATCTGCCAACACCGTACATTAAATAAAAACAATGATTTTTCTAAGAAACAAGGAGAGAACCTTAAATATACAAATTTTGAGTTACTCTCCTTGAAATTTTAAATCTACCCAGTTTATTAGCTCTTGAGTTTTTCAAAAGAAAAAAAAAACTCAGAATATCTTTATCGAAAAACAAATTCCTGGGTCTGCACCAAAATCTAAACGTCCCTTCAGCTATACATAACCAACTCTTGCACGAAATCCTTTTGAAATTCATAGAAAGCTTTTGAATATATCATGTGAACTAACAGATAGATACGAGTGAATACATATACCACTCACAACCTTGTAGGTAGATATAAAAAAAATACTCTGCTCTGGGCTATTTTGTGATCGAATTGTGAAGGCATAGACTTAATCTAAAACCTATGTCATGTTTTTGTTTTTTCGATTATGCAATCGATTCATCGAGGTCAAAGTTTAGTATGATCAATTTTAGGGTTCATTGAAAATTCATTAACGGATAAAGTAGAAATAATTACAAATAATCTTGCTAGCAAAACTCCTATTTACCCAAACCCAACGAGTATAGTGTGGGACACAAGGTTGGTTTGATGTTGGTAGACCACATACGCGAACGTGGGAAAACCTAGAATAATTCCCTTAGTCCTTGCAGTTATTGTTGCGAAGACAAGAGAGCAGGTCATGGAGGTTTCAGGAAGAATACCGAACCACCGTGACATGACAACAGAGTGATACCACGCCTCAGGAGGTAAAACCTCGCTGGCAATGAGATTATAGCTTCGTCCGTCTGGTCAAAATTCCAAGACGAATTCTGTTGGTTTCAATGCTGGTAAAGCAAAATAATCAGATAATAGAACATTTCATCATAATACTTGTGCTGTCAAACCGATGACATACATGGATATCCATTGAGTTCTATGTACGTAGATAATGGAAAACTTCATGGATTTTGTTTTTTGAAGTCTACTATGGGTATCCCTCGGTTACCAACCAATTGCAGATACGACTGCAACCAACATATACCAATATATGCGACATTTATATTTTGGGAGATGTAGGGGGGGGGGTGAAACATTTATTTTTAAGATCAATCTTGTTTTTTCATAAAAGATCATAAAATTTTATCCCCGCCACGGCAATAATCAAAAACACTCGAAGATGAAAGTCGATTCAATTCATCAATTCATAACAAGGGTGGAGGAAATTATGTAGTGTGCACGTCAAAACGGACCATCGGATTTAAGTGGCACCGAAAAAGGTATAAAAACAATTAGACTTCTTTTCCTGAAAATTTTTACAAAAGATGAAGAACGAAAAAAGATTCATAAAGAGAGGAAAATGGGTACACAAACGAGTATATATGTACAAGTAAACCCCAGGTTTATAATAAAAATTTATGATACAACGCAGTGGTATCTATGAAACCTTAAAAATGTTGAAGCAAGATCTAAAATAATTTGAATTGGAAAATATCAAATGAAAACGGGGGTGAGGTTAGATTTCAAGCCTTAAAATAAGGTTTTCGTTCGGTGACTTGGACGACGGAGCCTGATCATCAACTGGGTTACACCGGTAATAGTCTCTCTACGAGGCAATGATTAGTAAGTTCATCAAGCGTACCATTACTATTCCGATCCCTAGCGACAGCTACTAGACACCTGGTATGAACATGCAAAAAATAATGAACTACACACGATTTTACAACCCCCACCCTTGTTTATTTGCTTTTAAATTCTCCAGAGAATCGGGGCAACGGCAACAATGTCAGAGATCACTTACAGGAAGTTTAGCTGTTAGACTTTTTTTGGTTCTTTGGTTTTTGTTTATTTAAAATGGCGGGAAAAAGCCTCTAGGTTATTTGGTACACGAAAAGAATGCATAGAGTCATTCTCTGCTTATTGAGCCCCAAGTGTTCTTGCTAATACGGCGGTTGCAAATCCTTTTCAAGACGTGCACGGACCCCTTCGAGATTATCAAAAGTCAAAATTGACGATAAAAAGTGTAACATTAGAAAAATGTTAGAATTTGTCTGATACCAAAATTGACTGTGTCTAGATATAACTAATAAAACGATTTACTCTGCTGGCTGCCATTGCTTTTCTCATATGACTTTGAAATGCATGGCATTTTCGTGCTGAGAGCTTTCCGAATATTTGTTTCCCAGCCTCTTCTAGACACCTCTGAAAATTGCCTTACACGTGCGCGTGCACCCTAGGTTAAGAGCCGCTGCCCTCTATGCTTCAGTTAGAAAAAAAAAAGAGAGAGAGAGAGAGAGAGAAGAAAGCCCGATATACGATTTTTTTTCCTCATTTGATCGGGCCAATGGAAAACTCTCCTCTCATCGAGAAGTACAAGGATTTTTAAAAAGCTATACAACTCTTAAAGTTTAATTCCTTTCGTGAAAACCCGTACATGGTAAAGCTGAAATGTTAGAAATGTGTATTCACGATACGGTAGCCTACATAAAGTGAAAATAAAACGTATCAAATTGAATTCAGAAATTAGCCATTCAACATTTCCATCTAAGTTGATCTCAAGGTTTGGAGACGTTGAAAGGTCCACAAGGTCTCCAGATAGTTATTACTTTGATTTGTACGTGGGAATACCTGAAGAGTAAGGTTGACAGAAATAACCAAATAACCTCACTAACGAGATACAGAGAGCACGCACACTTTTGTTAAATTGATATAAAACTTACATACGTGAACACTAGAATGCTGGGAAACTAATGTAGGGCATTTCAAAATTGTTTTCAAGAAATAAATATTTGGGCAAAACTTATTACTGTCTCTTCCGAATTACATCTTTTTTGTTCTGTTTTTTATAAAAGGAATTATACTGTGGGAGTTATATGGCCTTTCTAATGTTCTCATTATCGTAGATCACCCTGGAAACAGATGCCGATTGCCTCATGGACAGCAAGAGGTCCCCATTAATAGAAACGTTGTTTTGCGCAAAACAGATTTCCAAAAATATTTCTTTTCGTAATTAGAATTTCTACTCTTACAAAAAGAAAAAAAAATGTACTATTTGTTAATCGTTGGAAATCACATTTCCCTGCAAACGAAATCTGCGTCTGTATTTCAGATTTACCGCGACTGTTGTATGAATTCCTAATGTGAAGAGAGCAGTCGGTTCAGCCTGTACGCTCTGTTGGGCCCAGCTAGAGGGAGAAAAAAAAAAAAAAAAGATTTTGAAGGCCATGTTGCTTGGACATCTGTATGCCATATGTCGTCCCCTACCAAAGTTCACGGTCTCTGCCAGGAAACATTTCTCAAAAAGACTCGTTTCGTTTTCGTCAAAGTTATTGCCGCTTCGTTTGCCTTTAGGTTCGAGTTTCCAAAGTAAATACAGCCATACGTCGGCTTAAGCCCGACTGACTTACGTCCCCGTAAGAGCTTAGAACTCATTAACTGCAGACCGGAATTTCAGTAATTGCAATTCTATGGCTCAACTGCGAGTGACGAAAAATTCTATCATGTTATTGTTAACTTCCTAAAGAGAACGAGGTGTGTACGTCATGTTTATTTCGAGTTCTCCTGACAGAGAAAGCAAGATGGAGAATAAAAACGTTGTCTTGTTAGATAGATATTTCTTTTCGTGATTAAAATTTCTACACTTAGAAAAAGAGAAAATATACCAATGTTGATAAAAGGCGGCACTCTTGGAGACCACATTTCCCCGTAAACTAAATCCGTGTTTTATCAGACGAGTAGGATTGCCGAAATGAGTTAATAACTTCGGGACAAATAGCATCCATTTATCTCACTTCCATACAAGATCAGTGTGCAAGTACAGTATACCCATGTTCTAACGGGATCATGTAACGGCACACGCGTTCTAACGGCATGTTGGTTTTTTTTTATACCCTCGCAATACTTTTGTAATACCATCATGTACGTGCTTAGCATAATTTTTGGTTCATTCATTTTATTTGCAGATATGTAACCTGTATGTAGGGGCTGTGGAACAGTGATAAAAAGTCAGTTTTGTATGCACTTTCTGGCTCTCAATATTAATGTTTCGTAAAAGATACAGCTGTTATTACGGGATATTCATTAAAACGGCAATTACTGAGAGTTTCTGTATTTTTCTTTTGTTTTGTCCCTTCTTCTATTCGACATTTTTCATGATTTGGGGATTCTCCATTTAGCATAACTAGGCATGATACTATTGTAACAAAGGTATCCGAAGACTGGTGATGTTAGTTACTATGCTTGGGGAATGAGGCAGAGGGGGGAGATTCGAGGTGACCACGAAAACTGTGCAAAACAAAAGACTGTCCATAACATCTGTTTGAGCGAACTTATACTACACTTCGATCCTGAGCAGAGTGCACAGATACTCTGATCCAAGGCAAAAGTAGCGATTCGTACGTATATAATTCTGTCATTTTTTTTTCTTGACGGGCAATGAACAAATCACCAAAATAAAGGAGATTGTGTGGGACAACCATGTGTCTAGAACAGTTACACATTTCTCACTTGCACCCAAGATTGGTGTTAAAATCCAGATAAACACCACAAATGCTGATTTTCTCGGTCGACAAAAGTATGGTGTAACAGTGTTTTTCTTGGGAGGATCTTTAATCCCAGTGACCTTAGTATATAAGGATTTTTTGAAAGCGCCCCAAATCAGAAAATACTGAACAAATACATTTATGTTCATGTGGTTGTAAGAAAAAAATTCTCATTCAAACATTTAGTTTAACGTAGTAGCTTGATTACACTACAATTCAGTAGATACAACCCTCAATGAGACTGCACAGATTCTGCGATTATTGATACGCCAAGAATGTTCGACACAATCCAGAAAATAAACTATCGACCTGTGCCGTGCAATGTTGAAACGGCGAAGTCTAACATTTGATGGACATAGTGATCCCTAATGGGCTTTCCATCGTCGTGACCGCGAATCAGTGCACCGAATCATGACTGAATGGAATTATTGAAACTTTCGAATATCCTGTGGTACCCCCCGAGAGCAAATTGCAGCGCCCCAGGGCGCCACGGCGCACTCTTCGGGAATAACTATTGTAACCTAATCTTTCTTCATTGAGCCTTGTACAGCACTAAGCCAAGCTCATTAATTATCTACATTAGAAGTGGCTTATATCATTTATGGAATCGTTACGTATTTTTGACGGGAACCAGATGTTGGTACTTATAGGAATAGGGATTAAGGAGTTTAAAGTGACATTGTAAACTTCCCATTTAGCATGAGTAGGCGTGGCCCGGTGGTTAAACACAGTAACCTTAGGTAAAGTGCCCGAAGATCGGTGATGCTTGTTATTATACGAAGAGAAGCGGATTTCGGGCTCACATAGAGGAACAATTTCCTGTGGTCTGTCTTTTGTCTGAAAAAGTTACGCGTTTTTCTACTAATTACAGAAGTTAGAGTACAAGTAGAGGATAAAGAGCAAATATTTTGAATGCAGATTTTCAAGGCATTCACTGAGGTGAATGTTTAATAGTATAGCACTTGGTCAAATGAGGATAAGTTAAAATAAAGGTTTAGACAAAGTTTCCCCTTGAATAGTGAAGGTAAACTTCATAAAGCAAGCAGGTCTTTAGAGCACTGTCTATGCTAGAATGATTCTGATCTCATTGATCGAGCATTGTACAGTGAAAACCCAAGATCACAATTCACCTAATGGTTAGGAGTAACGTTGTGGACATACTGATGCACACACACACACACACAATAATATATATATATATATATATATATATATATATATATATATATATATATATAAAGGCTAGCAGCTGCAGGACTAAACTCCACTCCACCTTTTCCAATTGAAGACGAGACACACAAAATTGAAAACACAGCTGGAGAAATGACCACTATATCCACTAAGGTCAACGAATCTCCATGGAACCCCCAAAAGAAGAAAGAACCAAGCCAAGAATCATTCTAGGGTGACAAGTCTTCGGTAGAGCAAGCTTAGCAAAGAACAAGAAAATCTCAATTGTCCCTAAAAAGAGAGTGTACAATCAATGCATCCCCCCGATAGTCATCTATGAAGCTGAAACACGGAACCTAACCAAGAGACTGATCTGAAAACGGAGAACTAAGCAACATGCATATGAAATAATCATTTTCAATCTCACACAGATCACAGGACAGCACAATATGTCAGAGAAAAAAATAGGAGTTCGTGACATCAAAGAATCCATTAAAAAACTTAAATGGCAATAGGCTGGTCATGTTGCAAGAATGGCAGACAACCGATGGACATCATGACTCACAACATGGATCCCTAGAGATCACATGCGTAACCGGGACCAGCAGAATACAAGATAGAGAGACGAACTAGAAAAATTCAGGAAGCGTTGGATCTGCGACGCCCATGAGAGAGATGTTTGGCGAATCCTGAAGAAGGTCGATGTCAAACGACAGACGTTAAAAGACTGATGATGATGATGATGATGATGATGATGATGATGATGATGACTACAACTTTTGCTTTGCATAAATATATTGATTTATTTGAATAAATGAAGCCCGTGCATATCTGCATGATAAATATTTACTTGTCCAATTAGCTCAATCAGTAAGATAGCCTCCCGGCATCAGTAGATTGTGCGTTCTAATCACAGTAGGAATGTGAATTTTATATATCGGTTTAGTGTTGGTGAAGTTCTTGATCCGCAATACTTCTCCGAATACAAAAAGCCACCACACTTGCCGTACACGTCATAAATTTTAAAATGATGAACTATCGATTGATGCGAACTTAATGTTTTTATCTTCTTTAGTTTCCGAGTTATTAAGCTCCAAAAGGCTTGACGAACGGACCGGGCTGAATCGGGTTGTTTTTCAATCTAAAAAACACACTGAATGGTGAAAACAGCATTTTTCTATCATTAATAGTTTAAGATATGGGTCGGTTCTGTTGACAAAACATTTGATAGGAGCGACCTTGCATACGGCTCGGTTGCAATCGGTTTTTTTTCCGAACAACCAAAAATATTTCCTTCGTTAGTGCATAAAATGGTGAGAGCTTAGCTGAGAAATGGTTGAGTCATGCTAATTTCAGGGAGCAATGATAAAAGCCGAAACCTTGTCTTGTATAACGGGGTTCGAATGTAGTCTGGGCTCCACTGGGTGACTGTTTTGATCTCCCCATTCCGTCAGAATTTGCCATGTCATTATGCATGTATGTAATGATCAGAGTGAATGGTAGTTTTCACGTATTTCGTTTCGTAAATCCGGCGAGTGCGATCATCGGTTACATAAGACCTGGAATGTGAGATAGATACACACAAAATATGAACCGAACCCCGACCCTGTTTACTCAATGTACCATGTTCATATTTTCATTTTCATTTTGTGTACGTAGATACATCAGTAAGTCTAAAGCCTAATGATGAAAACAGCATTTATTATACACAAATATTTTTCAACATAATCTCCTTCCTAGTCAATACATATGATTAGTGATATTAATTGTATAGATCAAAGATTAAGGAGTAGAAAGTCAAGATCGAAATTATTAGGTGTCTGACTGCGGAACTTATTGAAGCTCGCGTGTGTGTATAATACGCTATTGGCGTTGAAACAACTGGTCAATTGTAGTGTGATATTTATATATAATTAATTCTTGAGACCTCTTGAAATATCTGCATATTTAAGGTAACTTAATAAAAGTATCAGATTTTCTAGATTCGAGCTAGATAAAAAGACATTTCTAGAGAAAGTACATTTCTCATGTATGACTTGAAACAAACACACTGTACTATGAATTAATTTTCCAATAGTCAAACATAGAATCAATACTGAATTGTAGGTTTTACAGGGAACAGCAACGATTTAGATTTTCTTCTGAATTCTCAAAGAGTCAGTAGTACTTGTTCATACCGCTCACATTTTTAAATATTTTAACTGTACTTGAATAAAATAAAGTGTTAACTTAATTATAGAAAAGCACAAACAAACAAACAAAAAGATTGCTTTCCATTCTACCATAGGAATATAAAGTCTATGATAAACATCATCTATATCTCTACAGATCCTGGCCGTGATCCAGAGGCCTCACTAAAATGTTTACAACTGGGCCTGGTAATTTTTAAGGCAAGTCCTCATAGGTAGAAGGGTTTTGCCTTTCTTATCGCAGCCCACTGACTTTACCGGTACTCCACCGTCACTAGCGTAAGCTAATTTCTTGTAGGAAAACAATCATGAATTTCGAACTCGAATCAGAGGGGAAAGTGATTCTCTGTGTTGTGGGATAGTCGTATTCACAGTGAGCTAGCCCACCCATTCGTCAAGTTTCTTGCAGAGTTTTTAACAAAACATCACATTACTCAGATCTGCCATCTGCCCCCGACCCCCCCCCCCCCACACACACACACCGAGTCTGGATTTTGCTCGCTGTCACTTCTGGCTTTTCCCAAAGATATTTCAGACCGTAGATGAGATTAAGGAGAATGAGATGAGGCAGCTGATGTCGATCTGGAAAGGGATATATGCAGACTTTTTAAAAAAATGGCAGATACGTTAGGATGAGGGTGTGAGGTCCCAAGGGGTGTACTTTAAAGTGAACTAAGGTGCCATTGCCTTAGATGGGCTATTTTTTGTTAATATAAAGTAGCTGGATACTTTCCAGATTGACCTCGGTAAGAGAAAATGCAGAATAACCCGGAATACACGTGAAATAATCAGAAATCAGTAAACGGGGGGAGGAAAAAGAATACTAACTAAAAAGTTGACCTAGCAGGTGTCACACGATTACCGATACTAGCTGGGCTGGGGAACTGCACGCAAGGCGTATTTTCAGCTAGTTCCTTTGGAGGGCCTAAATAAGGCAGATGGTCCCAATCGGAGATCTGAACTGTTTTTTGATGAGGTAACTTAATACAAAACCTGTGGCTGGAGAGCACCGCTTCAGTTACTTAGAGGTCATATATAAATTGATAGAATCAGAATTTTAGGATTATAGAGATAGATAGAAATCCGATTGTTATTACTGATAATGATACTGATTACTGACGCAGACCTCACAATTTAATTATTTGAGAAGCATTTTCAAAAACTAATTTGCTAAAAATACAGGCCCAGAGATCCCTTTAGAGCACACAGAATATTCATGGGGATTTGTAGTGTGTTCCCTGAATTACTTCTGGAGGTATTGCACGAACAGGCTGACTCAAGCGAATACCTGTACCTCTTCTAACTTCGTGGGCAGACGGGGAAAATACTAGAAAAAGAAAAAAATACTTTCTTTTTCAATGGTTGTGATTACTTTATCCAGGGAAACTGATTATATTAGGACCATTATATCAATAATGATCTACAGACCAAATGTTACAATCTTTTATCTTTTAGAAACTATCACCATAGGTTTCATCAATTTATAAGATGGCCTGGCTGACAAGGTGGCTATGTATGTATCATATGACCAGGTAGCACCAATGGATTGTGACCCCCCCTTAGGAGGTTTTTAGTAGTATTTAATTTACAATGTAAATTTAGGCTAAATTAATCACTTAGTGTCCAGCAATGTACATGCTTATTTTGGGGGGTTTTTTTGTTTTGTTTTTTTAATTCGAATTTTTCAAATGATCAAAAGTGAGAGGAGAAACTTATTTATTGATCATCTCCAACACAGCCTGCTGCCAAATGTGATCACCAGGCAGTTTCTATTATCTGTTAATCTGGGATCATAGGGTAAAGCATTACAATGCTAATTAGAAATATTAATGGTGATTTGACAGACGCACTGATAACGAGAAAACAAGATCTCTCTTGTTGTTACATCAAAGAGATGACTCGACATTTACCTAGCTTAGATTAAAGACAACCAAGTAGAGACAAAGAAGATTGTGTTGAACCAATTCTTTATCGAATGGCTCGACATTAACATTAGAAACCAAGCTTTTCACCTTGGTTCGAACACCGACCTCTGGTATCGATGAGAAACAGGTTGCATCATCAAGTGGCAGCAAGGCAGTTTTGAAAGATCCCGAAAACGAGGCATTTTTACGGACACTTATATTGAATTTTCAAAATTTATTATGATACTACTACGTATACGTCAACCAGGACAGGCTGATTGCACAAGCAACACGGGCAGTCGCACAGGGCGCCAAATGCTAGGAGCTGCCCGTCGTGTGTCTGAGGCAATAGGACTTGCGATTACAAACGGAGTTGAACAGAATAAAGACAGTTAAAATGAGAAATTCCCTGGAATGAAGTGAGATTTTTAGGAATATCTAACTGTTGAATAACGTGAAATTAAGAGAAACAATTGTCAAAGGCAATTCTCGTGACTGACGACTAGCTCATTTAATTAATTTTTAATTTAAATAATTGATATTTTGTATCAATGTAGGAGTTTATAATGCTACATATTTATTTTTCTCACCTATAAATAAAATTGAATAAATAAGATGATAGTAACTTTGAAAATCGCCGAAGTTCAGTTTGCCTCTAGGGGCGATCCTGTCCTCAACCATTTCTTCAAGCTAACTTCTTGATCTCTATTATTGGACGAAGTATTATTACATTATTTCTATAAAATTTGACAAGTTAATACCGTCATCTGAATTCTAATTGTTTTTAATGAACTAAAATTAAGATTAATGTAAAAGCTACTGAAATGTGCTGCCAATTTTACTTAAAAAGAATAAGAGAAAAAAGAGATTAACGTTAAAGCAACGATTCTAAGTGATTTTTTAACAATTGGACTCTTTATCACTTGTGTTATTAAGAACTTTTCAGCCGATCCATTCTTCGAGTGTATTATCTGAATGTGATGATGGTAAGCATAATTTTTTTTCTTTTCAATAAACTCAAAGGGTTAAATCATCGAAAGAAGAAAAAATAAAGAAAAACTCTCTGAATGTTGATAACCTTTATCAAAACTATAGACAGTATCATTAAACAATGATCTTTTTTTTAGGCTACTTAATTATTCTAACAAATGCTGATCGGTATGGACCTGACATGATACAAGACTGACAAAAGTTTTTAAAAAATAAATAAAATGGCTACAACAATTAAAATGAAGACACCGATCCTAATTGATCAGCCTAAAACATCGATAATTCCTCATCTCAGAAATGGCCGAAACACTGACAATTACAACGGAAATTTGAGGGTATTGATCTACCGCACCAATATTAACACAAATGAGGCCCTGTGTATAATATTTTTGGATACCCTTCAATTTTTGTATTTAGCTATCATTTTTACAAACAAAAAAATCAAATACTCATAAAATTATGACGCTTATTTTAACGTCAAGTCATTTATGGATCAATAACCTATCTCTATGTAACAATTGATCAAACCAGTTTAGTCGACCTTTTGACCCACCAAAAAATATCTATAAGACATTTGCGAGATGGGGGCTATAATCTCGGCCCTGTACCGCTGCAGTGTTTGCACTGCCTTGAGTACGGCCCATTTTGTCAAAATAGATCTGTGTTTATTAACAATTTTTATTTATCTATTTTATTAGATTAAGTATTAAGAATCATTATCATTAATGTCGCTACTATTTATCTTAATCTTTACTCAGACTCACGGTGCAGAAGAGATCGAGATGGGGGATGAGTTTAATGGTTTGATTTAGATTCGTGCTTACCACTAGTTCCTGTAACTCAGTATTTAAAGCGGTCGGGCGTTAACAGAGCTACCCTCTGGCACAGAGATCCGTGAGTTCTCACAAGAAACCTATTCATTATTTCGACGAAAGCTTATGATTTATTTACTCACGGTCGAAGGGAAACCGATGAGAGATTATTCACTATAAAAAGCAGTAAAAATTAAGATGAAGGTGAATAGTAGCAGCAAATTCATAATATCGGTATAATAACGACAATTCCTCGTCTTAGAAATAGCCGAAACGCTTTCACTAATACAACAACGATGAGGATACTAATCAGAATGTATCAGCGTTTAATCTTACAATCAAATATCGTTCTGTCCGTCTGTCTGTCATGACAACTCAAGGACGGCTTGAGTTATGGCCACCAAATTTTCTATTACAAAGCATATTAGTCTTTTAAAAATTCCAAAACTTTAAAAGTTTTTAGCGAGGGGGGCGAATTGTAATCTGAGTATAATGCTAAACTGGACTCTTACTTTGTGTCTGTCATGTTAACGTAACCAAATCTTCATCTTTTTGTTTAACTGCACAATATTTTATATCAATTAAAAAAGAATTGGGATGCTGTTTGCTGTCGAAAAAAAAAAAAAAAACTCGAGCATGATTGTAATTCAATTTACGATGTAAGTTAATGCGTTAGAAACGCAGCTTCTCAACCTTGTAGCTCGGGTGGGGGGGGGATTTTGGTATCTGCTTTTATTACTGCAATATCCGAAACGTCAGATTCGAAATTACTTGAGCCGCAGTTGTTGTGTAAAGGAAATTAAAACATTATAACTAGACAACACGAGGAGGGTTATAGTTAGGGACAGATATACTATCATCATCAGCCTTTTAGCGGTTGTCGTTGGACACAGAACTTTCCCAAGATTCGCCAGACCTCTCTATCGCGGGCATCGCGGAGCCATTACTGTCTGAATTTATCTAGCTCGTCACGTCATCTTACTTGCCCAACCCATTGCCATTTGAGTTTTCTGTTTCTATGATATCTCGGACTCCTGTCTTTTCTCTAATATAGTGTTATCATATATCTCCAGGTGAGGTTAAGGATGATTCTCAGTTTGAAGGCCAACCTTTAGGTTAGGTTCCATGTTTCAGCTCCATAAGTGACCATCGGACCATCGATAAGATGCATTGGTTGCATACTCTTACTAGGACTAGTGGGATTTGTGTGTTCTTGAAAGTCCAGCTTACTCAATCGGAAGCTTGCCAACCTAGTGTGATCCCTAGTTTTGTTACTTCTTTTGAGGATTTCATGGAGATCCGTCGTCCCAGGTAGATGTAGTGGTCTACTTTCTCCAGCAACCCGCTTTCGATCGTTGTGTCTTTGCCCCTAACATACTCAATCTGCAGTAGTGGGGCTAATCAGTTTCACATCTAAGTCCCCATACCGAGGAGGGACGTATCAGATATTAGGCCGATCTAAGCCAAATGGCAGAATTTATTAGTCAATTAATATAAAATTACTCTCCATCAGTTTAATGATTTTCTTTCGTGCTGGTCAAATCATTCGTCGATTTTCGCACTCTGTACACTTGGGAGCAGAAGCCTAGGTTTCCTCCACGCGATAAATAGAGTTGAGAAGTTGCATTTCGAACGGGACCACAGAATTACGATTGTACCCACAATTAGATGAGAAAACTACCAAAAGAAAATGAATAAAGAAATCGCAGAAACTGAATAGGTTTGAGCTAAACTATACGTTTGAGATTGGGGCGGTAGGAATTGAACAAAATATCACACGAGTATATATATATAAGAAGTGGATGTATATGATCCGACAGAATGATTATAAATTACGTTATAACATACAGAAACTCTCCTCCGAAATGATCTCCCGCCATTACACGGTTAATGTATCATTCAGCTTAGACAACGTAAATAGAATAAACAATTAAAAGAAAATGTTTCCTGCGGCAGCCCAATTTTCTTTAATCGTTTTTTTCTATTTACGTTGTCTAGGTCAAGTGATACATTAACCATGTAATGGTGGGATATCATTTCAAAGAAGAGTTTTCGTATGATATAACACAATTTACACACACACACACATATATATATATATATATATATATATATATATATATATATATATTCACAAAGATTAACGCGACATTCAGTCGACTGAAGAGGATTGGAGGATTAGAGGAACAGGAAGATTGTGTTGCTTCAATATTTTAAATATGACGGTCTGTCTGCCTTGATGGGTAATATCCCCAAGTCTCAAAAGAGAAAAAAAAGATGTGTAAATCAACAGTATTGATCTCTGGGTATTTCTACGTGGACAGAGGGCTTCGTTTTCCTAAACTTATACATAGATTTTTTTTTAAAAAGAAACAAGAAATAATTTACAGGAAATGGAAAAAGATTTTCAAAAATTAATAAATAAAAGAGGGTGTTTTTATCCATTGACGATACACACTTCGTACAAATCACACATGCAACATGCAACTTATAGGAAACATTCTTTCCTGCCGAAAATATCAATTGCCCGAATTTTCATAATCGTTTAGCCACAGTTTTCTCGGAGGCAGGGGGGGGGGGGCGATTGACCCCTGACACGTACGCCTAAGCTTATGCGTGATCTGTTCCCTTCTCCCCGTCTCCTCGATCCCCACATCAGCTCTGCTTTTGAGTGCTGACTCCTGTTTATGATGATACCAGTTATTATTTTTATTCATATATTTATTTATGTATTCATTTCACACATTTGCATTTTTAGATCAGTCGGCGGGGATCAAGTGACAGCAAGTCTCCAGTAACATCTTTCGTCTTGCCAACTTCACCACTGCCGTAGGTCTATTAAGCCTTTTATTTGTTTATCAATGTCTCTGTATCACCGTAATATTAACAGAAGTTGAGATACAAAGAAAGCGGAACGGTTATGGGGTTCGGTGGAATGGTGTGTGGTGCGACGAAAAAAAATGCCGACATGTCTTGAATGTAATACACGACGTCCCATCGGAGGGTAATGGTTAACGTACTAGTCTAACAGATACTCACTGGGTGTGACACGTACAGAATTACTTATTGAAACTAGAGTGGTGGGAAATAAACCCTCGGCATCGGCTTCGTCTGACGCAGAGCCAAATAAGGGGCAGTGAGAAAGAGAAAGATTGTGCTGCGTCGGGCTTTCAAGACAAGAAGCGTCGTCTCGTAGTTTAACGTCCCAAATCATTGCGTTTGTTGTTGTTGTGAGAGAACTCGGTCAGTTACAACAAAACACACTAAGAATATGTCATATATGATGAAAAGAACGTTTTTTTTAAAACTCCTAACGTAAAATAGATATAAATATTCACTCCAACTATTTTATAGACGTATTTATTTTAATTTTAGCAAATAGTCGGGAGCAAGCTAATGTTTTAAGAGTGTGCTTTTTTTTTCTTTCGAAAATGTATGAATAATAATAAAAAGAGCAGCGAAAACATTATTAATACCATGAAAAATAAAACTGATTTTTTTCTAAATACGACCCAGAAAATTTATCTTGTTTATTAAAAATTGATATCTGCTTAGTTACTACATTGTTGTGAAAATGAAAAACCAACTTTTCTTCATACATGAATTTTTTTCCGATCGTTATCCCCATCTTGATTGTTTTGATAGTTATGTGATAATTTCAAAGTTTGAACCAATGGTTTCAGCGTCATCAACAGTGAAATTTCGCTATCAATAATACGAAAAATACTGTTGGGTTAATATTCGGATGAGCGAAAAATGACGACTTGGAAGAAATTTTTTCAATAAATTTTCTTCCGGTTGATAAATAAGATCACCGTTACTTCTGTGTAAGTGTCAATTTTGGAAACAGAACAAAAATGTAAGTTTTAGTGGGGTTCAGTTTACAATGTAACTACAATGCTAAAATAGACCCTTACTTCCCGCCCGTCGTACGAAAGGCTTTCGAGTGATCTAGCCATGGACCTCGAAAATGTTGGAGTCGGAAAGCTCAGGAGCCAAGTCCCCTCCCCCAATTTCCAGATACGCTCCTGATTGCCATCAAAGACATTAGTTCACTAACCTCTTTAATGGTAATACCTTGTCTAAGTATACAAAAACATCAATATCAGGGTAAATTTAGTCAGTCACGCCCCAAATTATTTCATCCACCCTCGTGTGAATCATTCACCAGTTTCAGAAGCATTGAGCTACACTTCGAGATGGCCATAAGGGCCTACTTCATAAAAGAAGGCACTGGAAATTCTGACTTTAACCTGGTGTAGAATATCGATCACTAGAGTCGTTGAGAAGTTCTACAATCACTGTAGATTCCAAGCTGGACTGCACAGATTTCTCAAATCTGTAAAGCCCTGGGTAGGAAAAATGGGAACCATGAAGACTGTCATGCGCCAATCTTTCAATTAGAGGTGATTTATCTGTTTCGAGTACCAATATTCGAGATCATGGCCTTTATCAGGGCGCGGACACCAACTACAAGCTAAGCCCTATGAAATTAACGCGTAAATATTTTCTAATATCAATCAGTATTTCTCTCACTCAAAGACTTTATCAATCACTATTTCAAAGTTGTTAATGGTGTAAATAAATAAGTCTGATCAATTCCATCTCAAGTTTGATTTTTAATAACTGGGAACTTCCATTGTCTTAAGTGGTAGGTAATAGCTTTTCTTTTATCAGCAAAATTGTAACCTCCAAGTGGAAGAGTCCATGGTTATGGTCAGAGAAACAGAAATATCATTACATTTCTCATTATTAGTCGAGATAGATAAAACTAAGATGGGTTTCATTAGAGTTGGTTTGAAAATACGGTTGCAATAGCTACCAAGAGAGATGATACGGATAATCTTCTCGGTCAGAAGCGAGAGGGAGAAGTTCAGTTGGGCCAGTTGGTAGGGGCTCATGATTTTGTGGGATAGGGGACTGGCAGATACAAATACTATTGTACTTACTGCGTCTTATTTTGATCGTCAAAGTTTCTTAATACTGTACTGTTACCGCACGCACAGTATATACCAACA
>OY735223.1:21470848-21478348 GCA_963457665.1 Thysanoteuthis rhombus
TAAAACAAAAAAAAATGAGATGAAAGAAATACTAATTAAAGAAATAAGATAAATAAAAAAATAAAAAAAAATTTGCAATGCTTCATCAAGGATTTTTTTTTTTTTTTTATAATTTACCAGAAATGAGGCCTGAAAGTTTTCGATTATGTAAGTAAATCACCGAGCCGGTCCGACATTCTCAAGAAGCAGATCGACAAGTTTTAGGAATTGGACAAAAGCTAGGAGATAGATAAACAAAAACTTCACTTGCGACTAATGAGGATATGATATGAAGATTTTTCATTTATTTATTTTTTCATTGAGGATTCTTCGATCTGAAAATGCGAGCAGCGTCCGTTTCTCTTAAAAATCAACGCGCAAGCGCGCGACAGAATTCGCCGGATTGGCTCGGTGATTGATTTGCACCGTTGGGAACTTTCGTGTCTTCTCTCTTGATAAACGATCATTATTTCTTCATTGCGAGTTCATATATAACAGTTCTTGGCACACACTGACCGCCCGCCTCGTTATTTCTTTTTTCCGGGTCGTAATCCTGATGCCGAGACAACATCCCACTTTAGAACATGTTGATTGATTAAATTGAGTTCAGTTTCAATAGGAAAAATATAGGGATATAACAATGAGATCTGCGAGTCTGACAGACACTTTCCCCCCCTCACACACGCAAAATGAAAAATTGGGAGGGCAGACGTTTTGCTCTTGATGTTCTAACTAGATTAAGAATTAAAGAACGGAGTCTGGAGTACTATTTACGTATATCCCAGTTTTACTACAATAATTTTTTTTTTAATGGAATCTACGAGTTTTCATTCTGAACTTCTCAGACGGGGAATCATCATTATTATTAACTCGGATGTGTGTCCAGAGGGTACAACAACAGAAACGTTGTGGCGATAACAAGCAAGAGGCGGGCACTAGTCCGAGTAAAACCATTGAATAATAAAAAAAATCTATGGTTATTTGGTATGGTTCAACATCAATGGTTTCGAAACTGGGGTCCGTAAAGTTCCGTCAAATAATGCTCCGGCGAGTGAGGGGGTCCCTTCAGACTTGCAAATCTTGTGTCAGAAAAAACAACATTATCCATTGCATAGCTATCGAAGACATAATTGTGCATAGACCTCTGCCATATTTGGATTCGAATGGATGCAATCCATTTTAAAACATGATTTTCAAAAGGTGGAAAAAAAAAAAAAAGTTTTTTTGTTTTTTTTTTAAATAATTGCAGTTCATTTCATGCCGAAAAAAGGTGCCCGCTAGAATATTTCCTTCAAAGAAGAGGTCCTTGAGAGTTAAAAGTTTCGAAAACACTGTTCTAGACGAAGAGAAAAACTTTTCTTACTCCAAAAATACACATTTTTCTACCATAAAATACCATGGGATTTTACTGAACTTCAAAGTCTACACTCTTCAGAAACTAACAAGTCTTCTGGATTAAAGGGGAAAAAAAGCTCACAGACTAATTAAATAAACATTTAATTGCCAAACTGAAATTCAAGTGTCAAAAACGTCTCATTCGACAATTTGTTCATACATTTTGTAGTTGTAATTTTTTTTTTTTTTTTGGGTGATCGGATCTCACGGATATCGTAAGACAAGTTGAAACGAAGAGAAAAGTTTGTGTTTA
This sequence comes from Thysanoteuthis rhombus, assembly GCA_963457665.1. Lineage (NCBI taxonomy): Eukaryota > Metazoa > Mollusca > Cephalopoda > Oegopsida > Thysanoteuthidae > Thysanoteuthis > Thysanoteuthis major. The sequence goes on from OY735223.1 coordinate 21,472,476, forward strand.
ATAAGTAATGTTTTGTTCAAAAAAAAAATAACAAAAAACTTTGGACATACCTTTTCTTTTGAGAGTCCGGCATCAACGTACTGATAACACAGAGACAGCAGTAATGTAAGAAGTATAGGCAGTAGCGAAAAGCCACTTTGCTCCTTAAAACAGAGTCGCATTATTTTTAATTGACGAGGGTTGGTTGTGTGTGGTGCGTGCACGTGTGAGTGTGTAGGTATGTAATTCCTTCCTGGGACGTTTTTTTTTTTTTAATCCTTTTTTTCCCCTTAAAAAAAAATAAAAAGAAAGAAACGGAGAGCTTGCTACGAGAACAAGCGAATGTCGTCTTTTTTTTTTTTTTCTTTTCCTTTTTCTTTTATAAATAAAAAACACTACGGGGGCCCCTTCTTAGCCTCTGTCGGAAGAGATAGGAATCCTAGAGGAGGAAAAAGAAGAAAGTCCCCCGAACAACTGTTGTTTTCTCTAGGCCGGTCGTAAGTAGTGAACGTATTAATTCGTGGTCGGAGTAGTGGTAGGAGTAGCAAAGGGAACTGTAGGAGGAGGAGAAGGAGGAAAAAAAGAAAGAGAGAGAAGAAGGATGTTTTCGAAAGAGAAAGAGAAATAGAGAGAGAGGGTAAAGCAGGAGGAGCTGTTAGAAAAAAAAGTTTTCTTCCTCCAATTGTTGCTGGTGTAGTAATTTTAATAGAAGCAGTAATCTCACAACCTTAAAAAATAAAAAATAAACATAAAAAGACCTTTAATGGTTCGGGCCCCGCGGTAGATTAGATTAGATCAGGGGTGCCTTGTTAGTGATGCTCGTTACCAAACACTAACGTAGAATTAATTACCAGACAGGACAATAAAGCACTCTCTTTATGTGCTTATAAAATCTGAGATATACTTTAGATTGGAGGGGGAAGCCTGGCTATTACTACTGCTACTACTACTACGACGGCGACGGACACTTGCTTGACGTGAGTTGGTTAAGAAGAAAACTGAGGGTTTTCTCTCTATCTTTCTCTCAAGTGGACGGGTCGGTGATGCTCCGTCTCAACCAACAGAGATAGAGAAAAGAGGAAAATTAAAAAAAATATATATGTATAATGACAGACTTCCGCTGGATGGTCAGTATTGGATTCTTGTATAATCCGCGATTCTCAAGTGGTAAAAATAAGGTAATCTACATCCACATGTGGGTATAGCCCAGTGGTAAAGTATTGCACTGGAAGCCACGAGGTTGGCAGTTCCATCCCTGATGCTGGATCGGTGACGTCACGTTCGTACTGTTCGAGAAAAGAAAATATTCCCGTGGTGCACGATGATCTTGCTTCAAACCACAGACCGTAAGTTTTGTTGTTGTGTTGGTATCTGTTGGAGCTCGTCTGCCCGAATAGTAAACCGCCTTGTGCCGGGTTTGTTGTTGGAGAAAAAGCTTTACAAAATAAATATGAGATGAAGGGGAAAACGGCTATGAGTTCGCCAGTAACAAACACGACAAGCGGGGCCCCTTTTCTGGAAACGGTCAGTCAGTGGTGGTACTATCACTGCCCAATGGTATGATCTTAAACACGTTATCGCCGGCTTTTATAGGTAGACCTCTCTTTCTCTCTCTCTCACTCTCTCTCACTCTCTCTCTCTCTCTCTCATACACACACACACTCTCAAATAATTGGTTTCCCAAGGAGAGTAAGGTTTGGTGTTGTGGTTGTTTTAAATTTTATTTTATTTTGGCTGGATTTTAGTCACCAGTGCCACATTGGTGATGTTCATTACCGCACATTCTGACGTTAGGCTGCAAAAAGCCCTTCTCCCTGGCGGCCAGTCTTGCGTTTGTAGAAATCCCGCTGTATCCGGAGAAGACGTAAAAATAGACGACAGCGTGCATGTGTTGATAATGACGATAGAGCTCTCTCTACTGCTAAAACAACGTCGAGAAATAAGTACTTAACGTATATGCGTATGTTGACGACTACTACTACTACTACTACTACTGCCATGAGATTACGACTTACATCTCTTTTACGGTAACTATTGCTACTGATACTTCCTTCATGACGTTGGGGGACGGTGTTGGAAATAATGAGAGGACAGAAAAAAAACTACAGCTGCTAATTGTGTTGTGCAGTTTTTCTCAGACATGATATTTTCTGTAAGAAATTTATTATAGAACTGCAAATAAATCACGAGAGAGGGAAAAGTTAAAGAAGTAAATTGTAGCAGTAGTAGTATTAGTAATAAATGAGTTATTAATGATTATAATAATATTATTGATGGTGATGATGATGACAGCTACGACAACCGGAGCTGGTTGTTGAGATCCAGCAAAAGAAAGTTAGTCTGAACGTAACGTGGCTGAGCCCGCGGACCACAGGGTGAAGAAAAAATGATCGGGACTTCGTCCGAGTAGTAAAAAGAAGTCGTCGAATATGAGGGGTAGGGCCGTGCCCCTATTCGCTGGTGCACTCGGGACCGTCCCAAAAGCACTTCGGGTAGGATTGTCCAGACAGACCTCGACGCTGTCGAGATCGGTAAAAAGAACACTGAGCAAGTTCCCCGGATATGCGAGAGGACTTGCGGTCACTTGATCCCCAGTAGTAAATGGCAGGCATCTCTGGTGATGATGTTACAGTAGAATTGTGGAACTAGTGATTTCATGAAGTGCCTAGGGATTTTGTGAAATCCTTGCGCATTTCAGTTATTTCATGAATTCCCTTGTTTCACAATCTGTGTAGTAATGATTTACAAGTTTGTGATGCTGACCACTTTAGTGTAATTAGTTCGATTTTCACTGGATTCCCTTTCACTTGGCCTTGTGTCAAACTAGGCTGTATATATATTATAAACGTTAAAACAGAATATACTTGATATGTATATGTTTAGCATAGTTTGACACAAGGCCACGGCAGTGAAGTACCCTGTGAGGATCGAACTTTCCACAGTAGTACCGGTCGGCATCACAAACTTATTAACCATTTTTATACTGTTTGTGAAACTACATATTTCATGAAATCGATGGAATATTCACGGGTTTTAGCACCGTTTCACTAAATTTCATTGTGATACATTGAGAACTTTTCGAGATATCGTGTAGACAGACATGACATTTTGGTGAAATTATGTAGTGTGAACATATAACCCCAAGGTACGGGGGGGGGAATTGTCGATGGATCCGCCCCAAAATTTGATCACTTTTTCCGTAGCCTAATGTCCGCCCTCCTACAAATTTTAATCGAGAACTTTTGGAGATATAGTGTGGACAGACAGGAGCGTATACATAAATGTGTGAAAAAAAAAGGGAAAATATTTCTGGGATCCGCGCGAATATTGAACTACTTCTTCCTTAACCCATTGCCTGCCCTTCCACAAAATCGAAACTCCTTAGGTACTTTTGGAGATATTGTATGAAAAGACAAGACCGAACACATATACCTCTCCATTTCGTCGGCAGAGGTAATCAACTCGAGACTACCCTGGAGAATGCTAGAGAGTACTGGGAAGTCTTGCTGTCACTTGATCTAAGGCGAGAACCATCCATATTTTTCTGATGTGAAAAAATATCCATCAGTGCATTAAGGTAATAAAGGGGACAACTGAAATCATCCAGATGGCAGCATTACTAAAATATTCGAAGGAGAATGCTGGAGCATTGGGACAACTTGCTGTCACTTTATCTCCATTGAAAGCCACAGGTAGACACTGGTACGAAAACTCAATGTGCGCATCATAATGATAAAGGGCGGAAGTGAAACAACAGCATTACTAAATAAAATCAGCTAGGAAACCCATGGGAATGGTTGAGTATTTAAAAGACTTGTTATCACTTGATCTATAATGAAAGCTACCAGATACTCAACAAGTACGAAAGAAAAAAATATAGGTCTGGTTAGTCACTCAGTAGAAACCGTCACAAGACCAATGTCTTTTGGCAGCTGAAGGCGATCAATTAGAAAAAAAATGAGAAAGGGGTGATCAATGAATAAGTGTCTTCTCTTGCCTTTTGTTGGGTAGTTATCGCATGAAAAAAGTCTGAATTTCCGAAAAATAAACAAGTGGGACACAAACTAAGGGACCAATTTAGTATCAACTAATATTTCAAATTCAAAACCCCTCTAAAATGAAATAAAAAGAGTAGGTTTTTTCCAAGACCTAATGTTTCCTTCCTCAAACTGTTGCTGGTCTAGTAATTTTTATGGAAACAGTTATCACCTTAAAAAAGTAAACATAAACAACTTCGATGGTTTGGCCCAGTCGTAGATTGAATTAGATCACAGGTACCTTGTTGGTGATACTCGTTACCAAGCACACACGTAGAATTACTTATTAGATAGAACAATTGAGCATTCTCTCTATGCGCGTATAAAATATGAGATATACTTTCCTGGAGTCTAATTACTACTTATAACAATCATAACAATCCTGCATTTAATACTGAGTTTAAATTTTCAGCCCTCTAGCTACATCAACATTGGTGTGGCCTGCACGCGTCATATGTACATACATAGCCAACCCTCAAGCCATACCAACTTAAAAACTGAAGAAACATATGTTGACAGTTTTGGTTGGTGATTTTTAATTACTAAGGAAAGTGTTGGAGATTTGCGGAGACTTGCTGTCCCTTGATCTCTAACAATAGCCTCCAGACATTTCCTAGGCATACATGCAAATGCAATGCCGGATATAAGCATGTTAAATAAACTACAGCTTATGGCCTTACAATCTGCAAGGACCTGAAACAATTTAAAAGGCATATGTTTCTGAGTTTGGTTAGATCTTCTGCCGTAATTGTTTCTTGACCTTTTTCAAGGCTCGAGATTTCAAAATCTTTCTCGCGACCCTTAATCTTGAGGTTAAAAAATTAAATTTGAGAAAAAGTCAAAATCTGCAGAGTTAATATCAAAAAGTGTAAATAAGAAAAATGTTAAAATTTATCAGATGTCAAAATTAAAAGTCTGTATCAAGATAATACAGATAGAACCATTTGATGTGCTGACTGCTGTTGCCTTTTCTCAATTAACTTTGAAATGCGTGGTATTTTCGGTGCTGAGGGCTATCCGAATGTCATGTTAAACATCCAGCCGCTTTTCTGAATTTAGTCTTTATAAGTAGGAACGAAAATCCTACTTTGCAAAGATATGTAGCCACAAACAGAAGAACTACTTCTAAAGCTTTTTTGCTAAATTTGGAAATATTTGGTTCTGTGATGCCCCGAGGCGTAGTTGGAGATTTTGTGGAATTTGAGAGCCCCAGGAGTTTGGCTCCTTGAGGACCCTCTACAACGTAGTAAGATTTGTCAGTAGCTATGCAGTCGGTGAATTACTATCTATTAAGTTTTTGGAGGACCTCCCCCGTTTGGGGCACGGTGGGGGCGTTTTCGAGTGATTTTACGTCAAAATTGTATTTATTTATCGTCTTCTCTCACTCCCAAAAATGTTTTACACCTGACTTGGAGATGTGTGCACCATAGCTGATGCAAATGCATAAAAATGATAATAATAATAATAATAATGGCGACGTCTAACTCTAACAGGAAATGAGCAATTCACCAGAGAAATAAAGACCGAAATAATAATTATGATAAATAGGTTTAGTTGGTCACTCAATAGAAACCGTCATGTACCGACATCTTTTGGTAGCATTCAGTGTTGAGGTGATCTATTGAAAAATTGGAAAAAAAAGGTGATCAATGAAAAAGTTACTTCTCTCGTCTTTTGTTTGGCGGTGATCACTAAAAAAGTCTGAATTTTCGAAAGAAAAAACAGCAAAAAAAAAAAAAAACAAGCGTGAATTCTGCTGGACACAGACAGAGAGGCCAATTCAACATAAACTGACATTGTATATTGAAACCGCCATCAAAAACAATCGGCGAATTTTCAGCAAAAAAAAAGTTTTTT
>OY735223.1:21483348-21493348 GCA_963457665.1 Thysanoteuthis rhombus
GAGCCACGCACACAGGTAGCACCAATGGAGCTAGGGCGAAGAAAATGTATTCATTTATTCTTTAGGTCTAGAAGAAATTTTTATTTTTTATTTTTTTTTTTTTTTGTTGATCACCTATCTCAAATGAGTTATAACTGATTCAATTTACAATGAGTGTTTATACTAAATTTTTCCATTAGTTTGTGTCCGAGAGCGTTCACGATTGCTTTTTGAAAATTCGGATTTTTTAGTGATTCAACAAAAGGCAAGAGAAGCAAATGATCCATTGAGCACCCTCTTTTCCAATTTTTTAACTGATCACCCCAATACGACATGTTGACGGTTATTATTGACTATCTAACCATACCTATCTATCTTTCTGTTTCAGTCTGACCAAATCTTGCTTGCTCTCTAGGAAGATAGATAGATATTTCAGTCTAACATTTTAATTGATCAACCTGAACACGACATACTGACGGTTTCTATTGACTGACTAACCATATCTATCTATCTATCTATCTATCTATCTCGGTCTATTCAGATCTAGCTAGCTTGCTAGGTAGATAGCTAACTAGCAAGATAGATAGATAGATAGATTGATAGATTGATAGATAGATATCCAATCCGTTAGATCTTGCTAGCTCACGAGCTAGCAAGATAGATAAATATTCCAGTCGGTTTAGATTTTACCAGCCCGCTAGCAAGATAGATAGATAGATAGATAGATAGATAGATAGATAGATATAAACTAACAAGTTCACATACATACATACATACATTCATACTGAGATAGATGAACAGGCTAGGATGAGATAGCTATGATAACAGACTCAAAAAGACAGGCAGACGAACTGACATTTCAAGTGCATCCCTTTATGTCTGATGGTTAATTTGCATTTATTATTCCCTGACTCACAAAGATTTCTCATCAACACATTAGACGTTTGAAACCACAAAGGGTGAAGGCAGTACTAATAAAATCACACTGGAAAACAATCAATATTTAACAAACAAGGGTAGGTGGGATACTGTAAAGATTTCGCTGTTTTATTCCCAGCATCATCAGATACATACATACATGCACTGAGAGTTCTCATCGGCCAATAAGAAATTTAAAAGAACAAAGGGGAAAGTCAGTACAAACAAGAATCACTTGTTGTGGACAATTAATATTTGATTAACAATGGAATATGGGATACTGTCATTACTCCGCTGTTTTATTCACAGCATCATCTGACACATACATGTACGTACGTACGTACGTACGTACGTACATACATACATACGAAGGGATTTCTCATCATCCCATTAGAAAGTTGAAACCACAAATGGTAAAGGTAGTACTAAAAATCGTTTTAAAGATAATCATTTATCAAATTACTTATTATCATAACAGGATATGGAGAGTAATAGTTATCTATTGCAAGATAAAAGCTCTTGTCCATTGCAGAATATAATCCATTGCAAGTTTCCCATTGCTAAATAAAAACTCTGACTCACTGATTGAACTGAATTGCTATCAATCGTAATAAATTTGGAATTTAATTGAGTTAGCCATAACAGCAATAACTGAATAGAAAAACGTTTCTTCCAGATCTGATATAAAGTAATGTTTAAATTTTCAGCCTCCTAGCTCCATTGATGCGGCCTGTACGCACGATTCATACAGAGATAACCAGCCAGACCAAATTAGAAACCTTTGCTGACGGATTTGGTTGGCGGTTTCTAATATTGACCGGACTAAACAATCCAAAACATGGTCTAATTCATTAAATATCTCGGCGAACAAAAGAGAATTCATTTGCAAACTATCACCATATAGCGGGGGAGATAAGTAGTTATTTATTAAGCACAGCTTAGTCCGACACAAGGTCAAAATAATAGAGCACACGGTGAGAAGCAATGTCACAAGAATGCAGGTTCACAGTTGGGAGCTGGGGGTAGTGGGGCATGAGCGACGACCCTTTCTCTTCTTCATATCAAAAGTGCGCTGATAGTCAAAATTGAAAAATATTTTTCAATAGAAGACAAAAGAATAACACATTGAATTTAATGGAATTTAAGAATATTTACTGCATACAAATTTAATATTTTTCTTTGTGTGTACACGTAAATATTGCCAATATGGCATTCCATATTTTTTTGAATGTTTGGGGTGTGTCCTTTTCAACTGAACTACTGTCCCTCAGAAACCCCCGCTCATCTGAAATTCTGTGCACGTCACTGTTCGCTAGTGATTGCAAGCGAAGAGATCTTTCTAACCATAACAATATGGCGGGTGCGTAAAGCAGATATTCACTGAACTAAGCTTAGTTTAGCAAGAGGGCCAGAATAGATGAGTACTAAGCGAGAACCAAGTGGTTGCTAGTGAGAATAGTTTGCTGATAGTAACCCTCTAGTGGGCGCCCTGGGAAAATATAACCATGCAACAGGAGCAAAAAGAAAAAAAATGCTTGGCATCACATGGAGAGATCACAAGAAAGCACAGTATATTTGAGAAGAAACATGAGTCAGAGATATCATAAAATCTATCAGATAACTCAAATGGCAATGGGCAGGCTAACTGCTAGACATCACGACTCACAGCATGGATCCCCAGAGATCATATGCGAAAGTATGGCCGACAGAAAATAATATGGCGTGACAACTCAAGCAGTTTCCAGAGATATTGGTGCCATGACGCCCACGATCGGGAGGTCTGGTGAATCCTTGGGAAGATCAATGTCCAACGACGGAAGTTGAATGGATGATGATGATGATGATGATGGCACAGGGCCACAACAATGGAGCCAACTTACTAACTTCCGAGACTGAGTGACTAACTACCGCTCTAGGGCAAGCGTCCTAAGATATTAATTATATAAGTCAAGTATGCGACGTTGTGTGTAATTGATAGGTATTAAATTTAACTTTTTTTTTTTTGCATACAACGAAAGCCAAAACAACAACAGTCATTATTCTATGTATGTGAATGAGTGAAAGCAGAGCATTATAAACAGGATTTTTTTTTTTTAGATTCTCACTCAAATGCCGGATCGGTAATCATCCTCACTCAGTATTCGTCATCAAGGAGCTAACCCTGATTTTAAACAAGATAAAACACCTCGTTTTCTCTCCGCAAAGAAAGTCTACAATTGAACTACCGTAGCCATCAAAGATTCTATCCTTTTTTTTTTTATATATATGTGCACGTGTTTGTGTGTTTGTTTATGTTTTTGGGTGTTCCAGTGCTTCTGGCCATCTTGTTTTATCTATAGACTTGAAAATTGGTATCATTGCTCCACTACTCATTTTTTAAGATGTTTTTTTTAATTTTTGGAAAAAAGGCTTTTTTCGGACTCTTCGAGGTCTTATCCTGGCGGATTTATTAATAACGTCCAAATTCTCCAGAATCCAGATGTTTCCAGATGTTTTTTCAACTATATTCTAGACTTTCTCCATAGGAAAAGCCGGTAATGACATAAATAAAATTTAGTCAGACCATATTGATCATCATCATCATCATCATCATCATCATTATCATCATCATCATTATCATCATCATCATTTTTCTTTCACCATCTGTCGTTGGAAATAGACCTTCCACCAGGATCCGCCACATTTTTCTATCATGGGCGTCGCACAGCCAGTATTTTCTAAATTTAACTTGTTCATCTCTCCATCTGCCGGCCTCAGTTTCGCATGTGATCTCTGGGAATCCATGTGGTTAGCTGTGATGTCCATCGGTTGTCTGCCATTTATTAATCGATTCCAGTAACAGTTAATGCATGCAAAAAGAAATCGGTAAACTAAATCCGAATTTTAGCTGGAACCTCTTGTGTTCATTTACTCCTAATAGCCCATTGGAAAGGCATAAACCCACTTCTCCCTGTACCCTATCCTCAAATCATTTACAAATGTTTACTTATTTCAAGCATCAATTGATATTGATATCAATTCTTTTGGAACCTTTCTTTTTTTTTCAGATTTCAATGTCACTTTAGGCGGTATTATTTTGAAGGTTCACTAATTTTAGTTTTTAAAATGATGCATTGCAATCTTCATGTGATGTCGCTGCAAACTATTCCCCCGACAACTGACTTACAAGAATATAAGAAGAAGGAAAGAAAAACACAGTTGCCACTGTAGTGTATTGTGCATTTTTTTTCCTCAACAAATTGAAAGTTTATCTTAATCCAGCTTCAGAGCAATTCGATCGGCGCCATTTTGCCAACTGCAATCGGTTACTTCGTGTCTCTGTGTCACATTTTGGTAATTCTCGCAATATTTTAAACTTTTTCATTGTTATTAAACTCAAATTAGGCCAATTAGTAACCGCCCAGTGGCCTCAAAGTCTTCAAATAAAAGAAGGATAAGCACGTCTCTAACTTCAAATCAAAAGCTAGGAATGACAGATCTTGGTAGCCACTCAATAGAAAACACCAAGTGACCAATGTCTCTTAGCAGCATGTTGTGTTGGGGATGATCAATTGAAAAAATCAAAGGGAGGGGTGATCAATGAATAAATTACTTCTTGCATTTTGTTGGGTGGTTTTCACTTAAAATGTCTGAATTGAAAAGAAAACAAGCTTAAACGCCGCTGGGCACACAAACCAACTGACCAATTTAGTGTAGACTTTCATTGTAAATTGAAACCCCACGAAAAAAAAAACAACATTTTTGGAGGATTTTCAAAATGTTTTTTCAGACGTAATGAGTAAATGTTAGAATTTTCAGCCCTCTTTTAGGCTCCAGTGGCGTGATACGTATCATGGGATGATCAATGAACAAGTTACTTCGGTCATCTTTTGTTGGGCAGAGATCAGTAGAAAAAAGAGCTCGACCATCTTAAAAACTGAGGAAACCTATTTTGACAGTTTTGGGTGACGGTTTCTAATTAAGCTTAATGAGATAGGCATGTCTTATGTCGAAGTAGGCCGAAAGCTATATTAGCCAAGTTGTGAACGAAAAGTTAATGAAGGAAATCACAAGTGTTACTCCTGTAAATATACGATTGATGGAAAAAAAAGTGAAAGCTTCCCGTTGCTGACATAGGGAAAGCTTTGGTAATCTGGAAAGAAGATCAAATTAGACACAAAATCCCTCCAAACCAAAGACTAATCCAAAATAAGGCCCAAACTGACTTTAATCCTGTGAAGGCTTGGAGAAGTTAGGGAGCTTCAAAAGAAAAGGCTAGCAGAGGTTTGTTCAAGGGGTTTGAGGGGAAAAGCCGTCTCGACAATATATATGTGCAAGGTAAAGTTGCCACGGCTGATATAGAGGCTTCAACAAGATATCCAGAAGAGCTATCTATGACAAGTGATGAAGGTGGCTACATTAAACAAGCTGAACAACGTATTTTCAATTGACCGTACCAGACCATTTATCCGTCAACCTTGGGACTGGAGATGATCCGGATTTCGGGTACTTCGAACATAAAGAAAAAACAGATATGTATTAATACATTTCTAAAGCATGGTCTGTTTGATCTGAAAATTCTTAAAATATGTTATAAAAGATATACGATGAGAAGTGAAGAATAAGGCTATTTATGATATATAAAAATAGTCTTCTCCTAAATAGGGTATGTTTATTCAATTTTAATCTACTAATATTCATCTGAAGACAATGTAACAACACCATAAAATCTACAACAAACAACAACCGAACAGTGAAATAGTACAAAGCTATTTTTTAAAATGGCCGGTTTTGTGGCTGTTCTGGGTTTGTGGTAGATCTGGTTTTCTGAATGCCGAATGAATGGTCCGGTACTGTAGATGAAAGAGTCTTATATTAGAAGAGAATGTTATCAAATACTTTCATGGCAAGAGTATATGACTATCTTCGAAGCTTCAATGGGCAGGCTGGCTCGCTTGTTAGGGGTTAATGCAGATGGTGACTTGAAGTAGAAGCCAATGCTCGTTCACCTTTACGAAAATCTCTGGACCCTTAATAATTATGCTAAATTCCTTCAATATCTCCAAAGAAAGCCGATAAATACGTCCGTATCCTTACATGAAGTTACGAACTGAATAATGTTAGATCTTTGTTATTAATATCCTCCACTGAATTAGATGCACTGAGGAGATTATGTTGAAAAAAAGATATTTGTTGAGTAAAATAATTGTATTTCTCATAATGAATCTACAAGCTTATTAATTTACCAATATATATATATATATATATATATATATATATATATATATACATACATACATATATATATATATATATATATATATATATATATATATATATATATATATATAGATAGATATATTCTAGAAAGGTTTAATGCTTTAAACACTAAATATATTTTTCGAATTAAAAAAAAACTTCTGTAATTTCAGTCAATCATTTCCCAATATTTGTTAATGTAATTGATGAGATGTTTAGATATAATGGCAAAGTATGTAGATTTTTTTCAGGGAACATGTGTTGTTAATACATATATATATATATATATATATATATATATATATATATATATATATATATATATATATATACATGTATACGAATGCAGATTAATAAGTCAGTAGCCTGACATAATCATTAGCTGAATCTCTTCTTGAAACTTTCACACATTAATGTTAGAACTTTATGATTAATATTCACCAGTGAATTAAGTGCTCTGACAAGGAAGGAGATCATGTTGAAAAAATGAATATTCGTAATGTGAGAAATATTTTCTTCTTAATTTATACATTTAAGTATTAGGTTGTCAAGTAAGTAATGGCATTTTTTTTCTAAATATAGATATTTATACCAAAATAAAGTCGGGTGTTGATATCATTTCATGTAGTTGTTCTACATTTACAAGTCGTAATTTTCCAATCCTCTTCTCCGGCGTTTCTCAATATTTTCAGACCAACCCACACCCCCATGACACCTAGCTGCATGTCAACGACCCACTGTAGTTTAAATATGAGAAGTACTCAAAGCGGATTTTTAGAAACATGTGGTAGCTTGTTATTATAAAGAAAAACAAACATGAACTTCAAATGTTTTGTTAAGGAAAATATAGAGAATGATAAGTTTGTCAATTCATTTCTAAGCAAATACTTCCAAGCAACAGCCATTCGTAAATCAGAATCATAGATATTTATGGAATCTCCACAACGCCCCCCGTCCTCTGGGAGCTCCAACTCAACGCCCTCTTGAAACAAACCAACTCCCCCAGGGGATCGGGGATGCTAGCTCCAACGTCAGGAACCACTATTCTACTCTGTAAAAATTGGTGTTATTACCCCATGAAGAAAATTGATGGAAAGGACGTCAGTTTGATCTTTCTTCGGGAGTTCAAACAGACCAGAACATCAACCAATAATTTGGCCTAGGATCAGTTCCAGTTCGTCCAGCTCAGCTTTAGTTCCAGGGATTTGGGGCGAGGATATGAGAGTCTTAAAGATCACGATACGTGCAGTAAGGAAGCGATCTTTCTTCGACGATAATAATCTCAGCTCGCCAAAGGACAATTATTCTTGAATTCCAGGTATAAACAGCATTGATATAAACTGGCGAAAGTGACTTCAATAACTTGGAATCTGCTTTGATTAGAAATGTTTCACATTATTTGATAGCTTTTTGTTTTTAACCTTCTGTTTATATATATATATATATATATATATATATATATATATATATATATATATATATATATATATATATATATATATATATATGCGTGTGGTCGTGTATTCTTTCATATTATGCATTTTTTGTTCTGTTAACAAACTATAGTTTCGACCATTCTTCCGTTCTTCAGTGCATAGCGTAAAGTGTAAGAGTATATATATATATATATATATATATATATATATATATATATATATATATCATCATCATCATCATCATCATCATCATCAGTCTTTATCGTCCGTCATTGGAAAAAGACCTTCCCCAAGATTTGCCACACTTCCCTATCATGGGCGTCGTGGAGTCAGAACTTCCTGCACCTGTCTACCTCGTCTCTCCATGTAATATTTTGCCGGCCTCGGTTGCGCATGTGGTCTCGGGGGATCCATGTCGTGAGTCGCGATGTCCATCGATTGTCTGCCATTCTTGCAACATGGCCAGCCCACCACCATTTGATATATATATATATATATATATATATATATATATATATATATATATATATATATATATATGTTTATACATGCATTCATGCATACATACATTTGGACTTATATATCTTTCAAATTTAAATAGTTTTGTCTGTACTAAAAGCATGAAACGGAAATGACCTTTCTAATTATCTTCCACTTCATCAGCGAATTTCAGGTCAACGAGTTGAAAAGAGTGACTTGTTTTTAATGACGCACAGTTTGACACTTCTCACCTTGAAGATGACGAACATAATGGCTCGATGGGGAAGGGGTTGCCTGAGTGGACAATAAATTAATTTTTTTTTCCGGAAATAAAGCGACAATAAGGCGGATGAGGATGAACAACTTGACCGAGTAATATTTTAAAAGGTATAGTGTGACCCGTATGATCAGTCAGTCCAGGTGTGGCAAGATTAGGTATGAAGTTGATTTTGATGCCATGGGTCAATATTTAAACAAAAGTCACTTTCGTTCAGTAAAAATTTTCAGTCAGGGCGTCGTCTAGTCTGTACCTTTCCCCGAGCAAATTAAAAAGTAAGGCAAGCAATTTAAAAAAAGAAATACTGCATGCAAATTCAAAAAATACGACAAGCAAATTTTAAAGATACTGAGTACAAAATGAAAAATACAGAAGGCAAATTTTAAAAAATACTGCATGCAAATTTTAAAAATACGACAAGCAAATTTTAAAAATACTGAGTACAAAATGAAAAATACGGAAGGCAAATTTTAAAAAATACTGCATGCAAATTAAGAAATACAAGCAAATTTTTAAAATACTGAGTACAAAATGAAAAAAAAACGGAAGGCAAATTCTAAAAAAATACTGCATGCAGATTAAAAAATATGTCAAGCAAATTTTTAAAATAATGCGTACAAATTGAAAAATGCAGCATTTTTTTTAATTACTGCGTACAAATTGAAGAAATAAGGCAAGCAAATTAAAAAGATATTGCAATCAATTGAAAAATATGGCGAGCAGGGAAGGAGACGGTTAGAGGCATGGGCCATGGGATTGACGAGCTGAATTTAAACTTGGCTGAGACAGTTCGTGCACATTTTACACTGATACTCTTGGGAAAGGCATGTGTCCATCTTTTTCCACCGTCACGAGTCAGTTTGCTTGGGAAAAAATAACAGACCGATAGAGTCTGATGGAAATAGCTTAGTTTTCGAAACGAGGCCACAAACATTGAACACCCCGTGAGAATCAAACTCACAAATCGATATCAATAATTTAAACGACCTGCTTGCTCACCGTTACGCCACGATGAAGCACCCCAATAGCAATTACAGTTGGTATCATTTCTTAAGCTTATTTGGATACGTCACAAGGTTATATGAGGGTAAAAAATTGGAGGAGGGTTCGCAAGATCTTGCAGCACCAGTCTTCCAAGGAACGAATCTCTGCTTGCATTGAAAATCTGCATTCTAATTTCTTACCTTTTCATCATCAGTCTTTTAACGTCCGTCGTTGGACATGGACCTTCCCCAGGATTCGTCTCAATTCTCAATCATGGGCGTCGCAAAACCAGTATTTTCTGAATCTGTCCAGTTCATCTCTCCATCTTGTGTTCTGTCGGCCTCAGTTTCTTATATTATCTCTGGGGATCCATGTTGTTAGCTGTGATATCCATCGATTGTCTGCCATTCTTGCAACATGGCCTGCCCATTGCCATTTGAGTTTTTTAATAGTTTCTATGATGTCTCAGACTCTCGTTTTCTTCCTTATGTACTGTGCTGTCTTGCTATCTCTCCATGTGAGGTTGAGCACGATTTTCTCATGCACACGCTGCATGCTTCTCAGTTTGTAGGTCTGTCTCTTGGTTAGGTTCCATGTTTCAGCTCCATAAGTGACTATCAGGAGAATGCATTGGTTGTATACTATTCTTTCAGGATTATTGGAATCAGTTGGTCCCCTCAAATACAAA
>OY735223.1:21498348-21608348 GCA_963457665.1 Thysanoteuthis rhombus
CTCCAATTGGGAGGAGCATTTTTATTCTAGTGTAAACAAGAAGAAAGAAAACAGGCTTGAAAGGAGAGGAATTGTAAACGGTAAACAAAATAGGTCTGGATAGTCACTCAGTTGAAACCATCACGTGACCAACGTGTTTTGGCAGCAAATCATATTGGGGTGATCAATTAAAAAATCAGGGGAAGTGATGATCAGTGAATAAATTACTTCTCTTGCATTTTGTTGAGTGGTTATCACTTTAAATGTATGCATTAAAAAAAAGCAAGCTTGATCGCTGCTGGGCATAAACCAACTGACTAATTTAGCATAGACATTTATTGTAAATTGTACCCCCACTTAAAACCCCTTTGGAGTGGGGTTTTCAAAATGTTTTTCCAGGCATCAAAAGGGGTAAATGTTGAAATTTTCAGCCCTCTTTTAAGCTCTATCAGTGTGATGCATACAGTCAGTCAGCCAGACGGACTTGAAAAATTCAAGAAATCTATGTTGGCAGTTTAGGTGACAGTTTTGGCTGACAGTTTCTAATAAAAACAACCGGAATTAATTTCCCTCTCTCAGACGTTTTCGTCATTTGGGAAGTTTCAATGGCCAATGCTTAAATATTTACACCTTCTCGGTTTAAACAATCCATGAGCAATCCCAGTTACAAAAGCAGATGTCAGAAGCATGCTAATCGTTACGCTGGACGTGGGCAGAGATGTTTACCTTGTTTTCAACTACAAAAGCACCCAGAGAGCGCATACCTCTGCCAAGGCTAGTGTCACTAGAAAACTGGATAAAAATCAATCCATTTTTACCTACGATGTAAGGTTGGTGTAACTGTAAAAAAACATCCTCCGATCAGCCCCAAAATTTATTCACTTCCTTCTGAGTCGACGGCTCACTTCTTCGGCAAACTATCATTGGAACATTAAGAAATTTTGGAGATATTGCGTGGACAAACATGAGCGAGTATGTAAATGTATCGGGAAAAAATGGAAGAAAATGTCAATCGGAAAAAAGATTCCTGGATCTGCCACAGAATTGACTAATGCATCCTAACCCCATGACATCATCATCATCATCATCATCATCATCAGTCTTTTAACGTTCGTCGTTGGACATAGACCTTCGCAAGGATTTGCCTCAATTCTCTATCATGGGCGTCGCAGAACTAGTATATCCTGAATTTGTCTAGTTCATCTCTCCATCTTGTGTTCTGTCGGCCTCGGTTTCTTATGTGATCTCTGGGGATCCATGTTGTGAGTCGTGATGTCCATCGGTTGTCTTTCGTTTCTTGCAAAAACCTTAAGAAAATAATCGAGAGCTTATGGAGATATTACGTGACGGTATAGCTATGATATCGAGGAGGTATAAGTAGAAAATATAACTGGAACCGTGTCCAAACACTTGTTTTTTAGCCTATAGACCACTTTTCCACGGTGCAATTGGAATCAATGGAGAACTTTTGGAGATATTAGGTGAACAAACAGACAGTGAATACACTTTGTTGACAGGGGTAAATTACTGGTATCATCCGCTTTTCGACGATTCGCTTCACGCCTCTTCACTTTTACGAAACTTCTACGTTAGAATAGATTTCTCCCGTAATCTGAAATTATATTAAGCGAATAATATTAATTCATATGGGAACCTTTTTTTAGAATTCCGAGACCTTCTTATATGTCTGTCTTCTTCGATTTCGAAGACTGAGGTTCGTTATCTACAGCGACTGATGTGGGAGGCCTTAATTACAACAGAATGCTTGACTGCATAGCTTCACACATTTTCAAAGGACGACTGAAGCCATAACCATCACAAGGGTACCACTAACTTTTTTTTTCTGCTCTTAATTTTCCGAATCAAATTAGTTGTTTATCTTCTCCTGAATTATAGAAATGTTTATAAATATCTTATTTGTCATGTTATTTGTTATTTGGGCAAGTCTCTATCTAAACATAATTGAATAGTCGCAGACAAATCCTTAGGGGCCAGGGTCAATAAAATTGCCAAATTTTGTATTTTCTCTTTTTTTTCTTCCTATCAATAAATTAAACTTCTGTGTATCCTATATGATTCTTCGCCTTCTCTTTCATCTCGTTCTTTCTCCAATTCCATTAACTCTGGTTCAACCTTTTTTCATCTTTGTATATCAAATCGATCTTCTTTTCCTTCTCCTGCTCTCGCTCTTCTTCCTTTTCCTCTTCTTCTTCATTTTACATACGATCTAAATTTCTTTCTTTCTTTCTTTCTTTCTTTCTTTCTTTCTTTCTTTCTTTTCTCTTCGTATCCTGATTCATTTGTTTGCTTTCTCTTTCCTCCAGATAAATCTTTCATTCCGCCATATTTTTATTTCGTGATAAATCTACGCTTTCTACGAGAATGTTCTTCGTTTATGCCTTAATTCTATGCATCATATATCAAAGGGACGTGGCAAGATTCTAAAGTTAAGGAGGACGAGCACATGAAAGAGATACCAGGACTCTACGATTTTTCAAATATAATTTTACATTTTGATTTCGTGTTTAAAACCAAACCGTATTAGATACTGTATTAGAGTAAATACATCAGTGGTATAAAGTACTGTCATCAAGACTGTCAACATAGATTTCTGCAGTTTTCAAGTTGGTCTGGCTGGCTAGCTGGCTGGCTGGCTGACTGGCTGTATATGTATTAATCACGTGCACAGTCCGCACCAGTTGAGCTAAACGGCAGAAAGTTTTTACAATTACCCCTTATCATATTGGGGCAGGGGGGGGTAAAATTCTCGAAAGTTTTCTGTGTAGCAATGTCGGTATATGATAATTAGTATCCTTTTGCGTTCGCACTTGTTTTCTGAAAATTCATTCTGCCAAAAGACGTTGGTCACATGAAGGTTTCTATTGAGCGACGAACCATTTAAAATCTGTATTTAGAATTGGAAAAACAATCTTAAAGATGAAGAAGTTTTCCAGTAGGCTCATAGATATATATTGTATCTAAAGTCAAAACATGATAAAAACGTGTTTCTTAACTATTTTAGACCCATTTGAAACCCAAGATGAAAAACCAAACAAAGCAATACGAAAAATGTTTAAAACTCACTGTTGAAAATACTAGAGGGTTAGTCAAATAGTGTAGTCAGAAAAGAGTCCAAAAAGACTTTCCGATGTACAGCAATGTAGTGAAAAAATACACCAATAAAAAGAATAATGAGATTCGACTTTTATTGCACAAGGGAACTAAAGACTTTTAAAAAATATTGAAAAGGCGCCACTTTTGAAGATTGTGCTCAGGAGGGGTGAGTGCCCCCCCAACCCCTGCTCTCATGTAACTACGTCACTGTATTTATCCATTCTACGTTTTTAAGAAACTGTCAACAAAAACTCCAGCCAAGACTGTGAAAATCACTTTAAAACTTACTCCTTACGTTTTTTTATGATCTTATAATTGTTTTTAGTGTGGGTAGAATTTGCCATGTACCTTTATGCTAAATTGATCCCTTAATTTTTTATGTCTGGAAAAAACTTCTTTTTTTTTTATTATCCCCTCCTTGAATAAGATTTCAGTGGGTGGTTAATTTTGCAATGTAGGTTTATGCTAAATTCGTCCTTTAGCTTATGTCCAGCAACATACACGCTCGTTTTTTGAAAATTCTACCAATTTTTAGTGATCAGTGAGTATGGAGAGACCACAAGACAGTACAGAACATCCGGGAAAAGACCAGAGTCGGGGACATCATAGAATCCATTAAAAAGCTCAAATGGTAGTGGGCTGGCCATGTTGCACGAATGGCGGACAACCGATGGACATCACGACTCACAACATGGATCCCCCGAGATCGCATGTGGAACCGAGGCCGGTAGATGAAGAGACGAGCTAGACAAATTCAGAAATTACTGGCTCCGCAACGCCCATGATAGAGAAGTGTGGCGAATCCTAGGGAAGGTCTATGTCCAACGATGGACGTTGAAAGACTGACGACGATGACGATGAGTAACAAAAGGCGAGAGAAGTAATTTATTCATTGATTTTTTTCAATTCATCACCCCCAACATGGCACACTGCCAAGAGACGTTGGTTATGTGTCGGTTTCTATTGACTGACTAACCAGACGAGTTTTTTTTTTCTCTTTTTGTTGCGTCCATATTCAATTCTTTTATTCCTGTATTCCCATTTGCTTGTGTGTTTTAACCTTAATTCCCTCATCTTACTTCGTCACTCAATTCGTTCAGTGTGGCGCCATCATTTTTCCCATTTATTCCCGGCTTTTCCATTCTTGGTACGCGCATGCGCACTGAATACAGACGACATTTTCCGGGTCAAAGTTTACTAATGAGCGGGAAGAATTGGTCCCGGATTTAATTTTTGATTCACAATCTCAATTCGTTATGCTTGGCCTTTATTCATGCATTCACCCGTAAATATAATTACTTATAATTTCAGGCGCCTATATATATATATATATATATATATATATATATATATATATATATGTGTGTGTGTGTGTGTGTGCATGTGTGTGTGTGTGTGTGTAAACTTATGTACGCATATGTGTGCGTGTTTGTGGAAAGAAAAAGAGGATATAAGAGAGGTAAATAGACAGTGCTGTATCTAGCTCACTAGAAAGATTGATATACAGGAGCGAATTTTATATATATATATATATATATATATATATATATATATATATATTCATATGTATTCATATATAATCATATGTATATATATATATAAACACTACTGTTTGTTGCTTTGTAAAGCTAAATTAGTCACGCTATATTTGATCCAATTTAAGTACGTAGACCACTTGCACCTTTCATATTTTGCATACGTATCTCCATAAGATGTCCAAATTCAATGTTATAGAAAAAGAACATTCGCGTACTTGAAGTAGATTCTAAACTGTAATGAAGTGGGGATCAATAAAGTTTTCTATTGTTTTTAAGTAATAAACTGATCTCTACATGATTGATGAACATTGGCGTAAGATGTCCCTGGAAGTGAAGTGGGGTCTCGGTTGCTATTGGTATCCAGTAAAAAACTGACTCCCCCGTGCTCAATGCATCTCTTCCTATTGCTTTAAGTAACAAGTCTGTAGATTTTTGCGTACTTGGAGTAAGTTTTATACGGTTTTTAGTGTCTCTGTACAGGGAACGTGAGATCAATACCGCGTGGGATCAGTTTTCAAATGTCGTCAAGTAATAAACCAAGACCCCAGATCTTTATTCATATTAATGCAGTTCTCTGTCTGCCCAACTCGGTAAACAAATGATGAAATCAACCCCACTCTAACCTCTTCCAACGGACCTTAATCACAAGACAATTACTCATTTCAACCTAAAACGTATGTACCAACAGTTCCATTAAAATCAAAATGGCCACATGATTTGCATAATTTTTTTTTCTAGCACCTATAATGAATTTTTAAGTAAACACGTTCAAACGCATTACACATTAAAATATTTTAGCGTACTTCAAGTTGGTTTGAAACAGTTTTTAGAGTTTTCTAAAGTAATGGATCTGATAAAGGATCAGTTTTCTATTGTTATCAAGAAATAAAGTAATCTCTCCAATGATTTATTCACATCTCTAACTATATAGTTCACTGTTTGTGACCCGTCGCGCAAAATTGGTCAAGCTTCATTTATAGTCAGTATCCGTAGCTCTTCAAAAAATCTTCAAAAATAAAAAGAGGGATTTATCTTTATAAGGGCTTGATTAAAAGCCAATCAATACAACTTTAAAGTATCTCGATTTTTCCTTTAATTCTTTACTTTAATAAAGATATAGTGAAAATCTATTTGTTCACAGCGAGTGTCTGCTACCTGTAAAATCAGTTCAATTCAAAGCTGTGTTGAGTCAACTTTCCTCGATCATAGGTGATGAAATCCCGCTTCAATTTTGGAGATTTTACCGGACAACGGATTATGGGTGACCAGAACGGACAAAACTTGATATTATCCGAAATGTATAAACATATTCCCGCGATTAAAATAATCTCACGTGACGGATAATATTCTAGTATACGAGGGTAAAACAAAGAGTATCGAGACTATTATTCCAGTTAATACATGGGCGTGACTATTTCGCATAAAACGGGTTTGAACATTTCGCTGGGATAAGTGGATAGCTGCAGACAAACTGTCTCATTTATACGTGTCTCATAAGGATGTATTCATAAAAAAGGGTACTTTTGTGCCATTCACACAAACTTATATATATATATATATATATATATATATATATATATATATATATATATATATATATATATATATAAAAGAAAAGTTCACACATAGTACTGTAATATCTAATTCTGTGTAAGCATTGAAAACACCGAAAAATTATATAAATCACATTAACAGGTATTGGGGGAAATATTTTTGTATATTTAGTGTTCTCGACTACATATATATACGTGTGTGTATATGTGTGTGTGGATAGATAGATAGATTAAGAGAGAGAGAGAGAGAGAGTAAAGAAAGGTAGATAGATAGAGAAATAGAAATAGATAGATAGATATAAAGTGACAGATAATTAGATAAACAACTTGTATCCATTGTAAGCCATTTTACTTGAGCGGAAACGTTCAAATAAATATTGTATAATTCATCAATTTTCTTTGGCTTCTAGCACCAATCCCGGACTTTATTTTTTTTGTTGAAACGTAATTTTTTTCTGTTATGCAGAAAAAGATATAAGTTAATTGAATGTCATTTCTGGGTGATATTGCAATAATTTTTAATACTCGTATTTGATTAAAAACGATTCGTTTACATTCAAGTATTTACGATCACTTTGGCTGAATTTATAAAAGTCGAGACGATGTTTCCCTAATGGATTTTAATAGCGGTAACCTCTCTTCTCAACCTGACACTCGTTTATATTAGTTACCGTCAACTGAAACTGTCAAACTGACGTAGTCACCATCAAAAAAGTTTTTTTTCAGTTTTCAAGTTGGTCTAGCCAATTGGCTATGTATATATGTATTGAGCCTACAGGCTGCACCAAAGGAGCTAGATGGCTGAAAATTTAAACATCAAGTCCTTAAGCTTTAATTTTTTAATAAAATCATCCTTTGATAGTTTCAAGTGGGGGTTGAATTTGCAATGCAAGATTATGCTAAATTTGCCCCTTGGCTACAATAGGATTCACGTTTGTTTTTTTGTTTTTTTGTATTTTTGTTGTTTTTTTTTTCGTTTTTCAATTTCAGGCATTTTTTAGCGAACACTTCCCAACAAAAGGCGAGAGAAATAACTAATCTATTGATCACCCCTTTTCCCTTTCCTTTTTATTGATAACCCACACGGCATGCTGCCAAAAGACGTTGGTTACGGGATAGTTTCTATTGGGTGATTAACCAGACCTGCATCTGTTTAATTTCATTCCTATTTGCTTTCTTGCTTTTGATTTTCCTTTTTGTCTTCAGCCAGTGAGGTTATCTGATGTTGCCCAGAATGGTGTAGTTACTATGAGCCACAAAAGAGCAGGGTAAAAAAAAGCTAAGGCAAAAAGCCAAGTAACAACATAATAATTATTTTGAGCAAAGCATAGAAAGAGCTTGGTGATAATTGATAATAGATATTTGAGCCAAGTATAGAAAGAGCTAAATGATAGTTGATAGTACTTTTGAGGGCTAAGCATAGGAAGAGCTAGGTGATAATTAATAATACTTTTGGGGGCTAAGCGTAGAAAGAGCTAAGTGACAATTGATAATACTTTTTTGTGCTAAGCATAGAAAGAGCAAAATGATAATTAATAGTTCTTTTTTATCTGAGCACAAAAAGAGCAGGGTGATAATTGATAATACTATTTTGATTGAAGCACAGAAAGAGCTAGGTCATAACTGATTGCACATTTTTCAGCTAAGCACAGAAAGAATAGGGTAATAATTGATTAAACTTTATTTAGCTAAGCACTGTAAGAGCTAAGTGATGATTGACAGTAATTTTTTAGCTAGGCATAGAAAGAGCTAAGCGATGATTGATAGTTCTTTTTTAGCTAAGCGTAGAAAGAGCTAAGTGATAATTGATAGTACTTTTTTGAGCTAAGCATAGAAAGACCTAAGTGATAATTGATTGTACTTTTTTGAGATAAGTATAGAAAGACCAAGGTGGTAATTGTAATTTTCTGAGCCAAGCATAAAAAGAGCTACATGATGATTGATAATGTCATTCTGAGCTAAGCATAGACAGAGCTAAATGATAATTGATAATACTTTTTGAGCTAAGCATAGAAATAGCTAGGTAATAATTCATACTTTTATTAGTCGATATTTTATGATATATTCACCATCACAATCAACAACTGAAGAACCGATAAAATTTTATGTAAATAGAAAAGTTCTATCGAAGAATATGGTTTCAATAAATTCTAAAAATGACATGACTGGCATTTTCCACGGAAAAACATCTAAAATAGAGTTTTTAAAAACTTCTGGGAACATCTGGATTGTGGTGAATATAGGTTTTATTAATAAAGTCGTCAAAATAAAGTCCCAAAACACCAAAAAAGCTTTTTTTTCTCCTTAACATTAAAAAATTGCATTTTTAGAAGCATTCTAATGAAGTACTGCTGACATGATGATCTGTCTTTTAACGTCCGTCGTTGGACATAGACCTTCCCCAGGATTCGCCACAATTCTCTATCATTAGGCGTCGCAGAGCCAGTATTTCCTGAATTTGTTTACTTCATCTCTCCATCTTGTGTTCTGTCGGCCTCGGTTTCTTATGTGATCTCCGAGGATCCATGTTGTGAGACGTGATGTCTATCGGTTGTCTTTCATTCTTGCAATATGGCCAGCCCATTGCCATTTGAGTTTTCTAACAGTTTCTATGATGTGTCTGACTTCCGTTTTCTTCCTTATACACTGTGCTGTGTTGTGATCTCTCCATGTAAGGTTGAGCATGATTCTCTCATGCACACGTTGCATACTTCTCTGTTTGTAGGTCCGTCTCTTGGTTATAATTTCATGCTCTTCTGTAGAACAGCTAGATGATGTCCTTACTTGTTTCATTCGTAGCCCTTACTGTCCTACATTTTTCTATTCCTTACCTCTTTTCTAGTAGCTCTTTCAAAAAATCTCTTTCCTGGTTAGTTATTTTAGGTGTAACCTGCCTAGAAAAAGCAATCATAGTGTAAAACTTCTTTGGCGCCCCTTCGTCGGTTAATGGTTAATGAACTAGTCTTGCAAATTATTTCAACATTTTTACATGATACTATCTCAGCAATTTGATAGTTCGGATTCATTTTCTCGAGGATTTTATCACTAAGTTTCGTCAGCCGTACCCTTGCAGCCGTCCTCAGGAGTCTGTTATATTTCGAATTGTCAAAACCTGCCCGGAGGGGTTATCTGGAATATCGTTTATGATGTAACTGGAGACAATAGTACCATTTTTAGATAGGTGAAATTTTAAACTGTTATCTGATCTTAATTCATTTTATTAAATGAAGCATTTTCAACTATAATTAATTTTTTTTACTAGAGTTTTATTTCATCTTGATTTCAATTGCTTTTTGTTACAACTACTCGGAATATCGGAATATGGCTACGTGTAAGCAGAAACCTGTCAGTGAGGTTCAAATTTGGATCCTTCTTACCCTGATAAGCCTGCTTATGTACGCCGACTGTTCCACCGATCGAGCTACTAAAGCTTTTTTATGCCTGGAAGAAGATCAAATCAAACATTTAAACTTATCCTTCACTTTCCCCTGATCCCTCGGCGCCATATTCATTATTGTTTTCATGAACACAAGTTTCACTGGTAGACGTAATATTATCTCGATTTTTTTTTTATTAGATTAAGCACGATCAACCATAATGCGTTTTTGACGAGCATTTTCTTTCATCTTTATATCAGTCGCTTTGCTATGAACCGCAACCGAAATTGAGATGAAAAATACAAGAAAAAGAACAGACTTTTTTAAAAAAACAAAAAAACCCTGCAACGTTGTTTACATAATTTTAGTAAGATTTGTTTCTGTTATAAAACTGTTCGTTCCCAATTGATTTTTCAAGTTAATCCCGAAACAAAAATGAATAATCATTGTATCAAAAATACAACGAAAGAATATCGTCCGAAGAGCAATATAATTCAGTGGGAGGTTTAAGAAATTATATATATATATATATATATATATATATATATATATATATATATATATATATATATATATATATATATATATATATATATATATATATATATATATATATAAATGAAGTGTATACATTAATTATAAACCCTGTATAGTCAGCTTTCTTTACTTATTTATTTCATGTATCGTCTGTTTTCACTCTAGTAGTCTACTTCTCTTCAACCCCCAAGCTAAGTAAGCCAATCACGGTCAAATCGCATTGCAAACTCTGGTTCTCGTATGATCGCAGAAGTCAATCAACGTCGTGCCTGGTCAGTATATGTGTACTAACAGGGTATATAACATGCTGTAAGGCAAGTGATCCTGTTATCCTTCCTATCGGGAGATCGATCTCAACACTAGGCTTAATATCGCAAGATAACCCCCCGACCCTACTCCGAACTTTTAGATTGGCCTGGCAACGAGCGACAAGAAACGAATGAAGAAAATTGGTTCCACAATGGGTAATCTGTTAATTTCTATTTTTTTTTTTTTTTCATTTTATTGTATTTATTTATAATTTGGCACTGAAGGTGACTTTGTCAAAGAAATATGCGTGAGGGGCGTGTGAAAATGTCATGTCTATACCAAGAATTGAACCATGAACCAGATATCCTTCAGCTTCAACGGCTTACCTCTACGCTATCATCGGCAGAGAAAGAGACACAAAAACTAAAAGAAAAAGAACACTTACTGCATTACGTGAGGTCTTCCCAGTTGTCCGGTCCTCGGGTGTTGAATTGCTATTGATTTGACTTGAACATGATCAACACGTTCCGTTCTTACACACACCCACCAATCGATAGACTAGGGTCATTGGTGCTACCTACATGGTTAAAGCAATACAATTTGAACTGGCGAATGAATCTCTCAAGGGTGAGTGAAATCATTTCGGAGATGAATTGAATTTCCAAAGCATATCAAAACTTAGAACGAGTAAATTAAAAAATAGAGCAAGCGAATAAAAAGTAGATCGAGCAAATGAGAAAATAGAGCAAGCAAATAAAAAACAACAAGAAAACTGAATCGATGAACATGAATAATCAAATAATAACATTTGCTGTTTCAATCGCTGCATATGTTATTTTTAGAGTTGAATTAGTTGAAACTTTTATCTTTTAGAAGTCATGGGCCTTTTCAGTTTGGATCCTTCAAAAGCTAATGCCCATGATTTTTAAGTACGACACCCTCTCCCCAACCCAAAATTAAATTGCGTTTTGTTTTCTTGCCAAAAAAGACCCAAATTGCTTTTTAATTTGATCGTTCTATCTTTTAATTTACTCGCTCAAATTTATAACTTGCTCGGGAAAAGGTAGAGAAGGGCTGGGGAAACAGAATGTCTTCATTTACTCAGATATTTGTATTTCTTTCTATTGTGAGAAGAGTATTTTTTTAGTAAACATACACAAAAGAAAACATTGTTTCAAAAAGTATAATAAGTTTAAGATTGTTGTTTACTTACTTTGCTTTATCTAAAGTAGAAAGATTCTAATAATTGTTCTCTGTTAATAATTTGTCACACCCATCTCTCTTTACATATCCATAGAATGTTCAAAATCTTGCATAGAATAAACATTTGAGAAATGCCTTCATTTATGTCTTTGGCCAATGTTAAAAAATTAATCATGTGTGAAACTATACACTAGTGATATTTTTTAAAAACAATTAAAAACACAGGGACATTTAGTATCATCATCATCATCATCATCATCATCCTTTTAGCATCCGTCGTTGGACATAAACCTTCCCCAGGATTCGCCAGACCTCTCAATCACGGGTGTCACGGAGCCAATGCCCATCGGTTGTCTCCCATTCTTACTACAAGACCTGCCCATTCTATGATATCCCTGATTCCTGTCTTTTTCTCTAATATACTGCGCTGTTTTGTGATTCATCAATGTGATGTTGAGCATGATTCTCACTTGTACACGATGCATGCTCCTCGGTTTGAGGGCCAATCTTTTAGTTAGGTTCCATTTTGTTATAATCGCTAGAGGCTGAATGAGAGTGGAATAGTTCAAGAAGCCCTGATTATTGAAGGTTCCGATTTTAACCCATTTTCTGTCGTTATCAATTGGTTTTATCTGATCGGCCAAATCCGATCATTTGGAATGATTCACAATGACATCCACTCCAAGATGCTGTCCATCGTTCAGAGAGTGTAGAGCCGTGGCCACACCGTCTGGGGCGCCCCACCGGGTCGGGGGTGCAGTGGTTAACTAGTTGGCTAATCACACAGATCAGTATTAATTTAGTTCTATCCTAACGAAGTACCTCTTCTAGCCTTGTTCCAAAAATAGGTTGCGCTTAGCAGTTAGAAGGCGGCCTCATGACGAGCCGAGTTCAAATTCCGTCCGAGACTGTGCTTAGTTCGCACTTCTGGGGACGGTATGTATCTCTCACCCCTTCCCAGTACATGATCCAGCCTGATAAAGTAAGACCCATCAATCTGCCCCTTGAGTCTTCCTGTATGGAAAGGGGAAGGTCATGTTCGAAACCTAGACGGGTCTGGCAAACCGGAAGAGGACTGTGGTATTGGAAATATCGTGGAGAGTGGAAGCGGACGAACTAAAGTAATACAACCGTCGTCTCCACCCCCCCGTGACACCTCGAGTACAAGTGGGTGATAATTTTTTAAAAAAGTAATCGAGAAAATCAAAAGAATAGCACAGCAGACTGGGCTCTCTAGCAACCAGTCCAGGAGAAGGACCACTGATTCCAAACCAGGGAGTGGAGCTCCCTTAAGAGGGTTAGATGCCAACTCTAACATCATTCTGGTTGATCTCGCAACCGAGCTGGTGCCGAACAACACGCCTCGCACTCCTTTGACCGATCGGGGGATATCGTCGACTGAGAATCCCAGGATCTCAATAAGCTTTGTCCAGGCTCGCAACCTTGGATAGATCACTTTAGTATCTGTCGAGACAGAACGAAGCCTTCTGGAATCTGTCATAACATTATATCAATACGATATCACGAAGTGGACGCCAACCTTTATGAGATGGTGAACGAGCTCGTCTTGCAGATCGATTTGCAAGTATACTGAGGTTCTCTTCGGGTGCCCCTCGGATGTTTCTTTGTGCAAAGCTAAGCAAATATCAATATCTGGCTTTCATTATAGCGCGATTGTTAAGAAGCACGTCTCACAGACCGATTGGTTTGTGTGACGAGCTTGATCCTCATCCAGGGTACCACGGTTTCCCCTCGTGTTTGTCCAAGATAATCTTAGCAAATGTATTCACTGAACAACAACCAGTGAGTGCCAAAATTGTGTGTCAATGTGCCAGACGAAGTAAAGCCTCGTTGTCCAATGATTTAAGATTAACGAATTGCTTGTGTGATTATTTCAGTCCTCGCAAGATGCCCCACACTTGTTTCTTAGTTGACCTCCAGGGGAAGCTACCAGATATCACTGATCATAGACGGAAGTTCGCTCATCCAAACCAATGTTATATGCACAGACCAGAATCTCTCTTGAAGAATGAAACACACAAAATTCTCTGGGACTTCGAAATTCAAACGGATCACCCAATCCAGGCCAGAAGATCAGAACTATTGGTTGGAAACAAAGGAAAAAAAAGGAGTATTCAGGAGACTTGATGTCACTTGATCACTGCTGGCGTGAGAACTCTAACAATAATATTGTGATAAAAGGAAGAATTGAGACCATCCAAAGGACAGCACTACTAAAACCAATGAAGTCAATCAGTGATTAATAATAATAATAATAATAATAATAATAATAATAATAATAATAATAATAATAAGCAGCAGCAGCAGCAGCAGCAGCAGTGATACTGGGGAAAGTGTTTTGGTATTTAGGAGACTTACTGTCACTTGATACTCCGGGAGAGCCTCTAGATATTACTGGTGTGAAGACTTGATGATTACACGATAACGATAAATAGAACCTGGCCACGTGCATGTCTGTCAGACACGAGTATTTTTTTGTTTTTTGGTTTTTTTTTGTTTTGTTTTTTTCCTCAAAACACACGTCAAAAAGAAAGAATAAATAAAAGTTTCAATTCGGGTCGTGTTCCAAGAAGTATGTGAAAGAATCGGTTATTTGTGTATTGTGTTCAATCCAATGATGGTGGTCTTTCAAAGCAGGAAAGAGATAGAAAGAAAGAGACAAAGAGGAAGAAGTATAAATCGAATTAAGGAGAGGGAAAGAAGGCGTGAGAAAGAATACAGCGAAGTCTATTATGAAAGGTTGAACATTGACAGACTCGAGTGATGATCTAATCAGGTGACACACAGATGGATTAGATACCGTCTGGAGAATTTAAATACCTGTAAAACCAATTGATAAATTCATTCAAATCCCTTTAAGTGATACGCCGTACATAGAACTTGCGGAAGTACCTGTCTATGTCAGGTGAGAGGTGAAGATTTGTATTGCAGCGGGTCATAAGGGTAAAACGATTTTTTTTAGTACCGATGGTGAGTTAATAAGTGTTGTTTCAGTCAGAGTCAAGTCATGTGAAACTAATGGATATATATATGTGTAGTCTTGAAAAATCTCAAAGAGGATCGATCTCATGATAACTTTTTACGTTTAAACCTTATCCTGGGTCCTATCAGCATGCACACCAAATTTAGTATCTCTGCATCAAACCATTTGGACGTCTATAAAAAAACAGACGAACAAAACCCCAAACAATTATTAATATAGATCATAAAGATATGAGTCAAGATTTTCATAGTTTTAAATCAATTTTAGGTGAATATTTTTCAAATTTTTGCTTATTCTATCAATTAATTAATCTTTGTTGATTATCAGATTACAGGACCCCGCTAAAAGCGTCTTTATGGCCAACAACAAAATCGTGCATAGCATTTATGCTTCTGTCAGACGTGCCCAGTGTTAAGACTTACATCTTATAACCTGACCAAAAAGGGTTACTATATACATGATTGTCAGAGGTTGGGAATTAAGGTAAGAGTAACTAACACATCATTGTAAATGATTTTACTTAATAAGTGTATAGAAAACTGATGGATATTGATACCAATAATAAGCCCCGAAGGAGGCCCAAATTTCTTCTTGACAGTAAAGAATTATCGACAGCAGTAACCAACGACCCACAAAAATGGTTCAAACACTCTGGAGGCTTCAAAAATTTAACAGTTACCAAAGCATGGCATCTCAGGGGCAATTAGAAAAGTTGAAAAGTTGAAAAGATGAGTCCCATATGAATTGAACGAAATTCTTATTGACAGTTCCTGAACCCAGAACTCTCAGATGACTATGTTTGAGCTTATAGAATTTGTATATGAAGTCTTGCAGCATCCTCCACATTCACCTCACATTTCTTCAACAAAATACCCTCTTTTCAAACATTTTCAACTTAATATACGTAATTTTAAAAAAATCAATTATGGGTCATTCGTAACTCGTGCTTTTATCGAATTTATGAGTATTTACACTGAATAAGTATATAGAGATGGCATATTATCAGAAGTTGATCGTTGGAAAAGGGTTATTGCTTCAAAATGGTGTATATTTTGCTTACATGTTCTTTAACAATGCCTGTCTTCAAAGTAACATGTAGGTAGTTCTTGGTCACATCGTACCAGAGAGGGGGAGAGAGGGGGAGAGAGAGAAAGAGGGAGAGAGAGAGGGGGTATGTGACTGTTCCTTTCTTCTTTAGATATGCAATATCTATTATTAAATTTATTAGTATGGTTAAAGTTAACTATTTCATCAACCAAATCAGGTTTGCTATTGGCTAAATAGTTACCGACACAAAAGATGAAATTGGCGAACTGAGTTCAAATTCCGACTGGTACAGTTAGTGTTCACTTCAAACTAATAAGCCTGGTAAAGGCTTCATCATCATCATCAGTCTTTTAACGTCCATCGTTGGACATAGACCTTCCCCAAGATTTGCCACAATTCTCTATCATGGGCGTCGCAGAGCCAGTATTTCCTGAATCTGTCCAGTTCATCTCTCCATTTTGTGTTCTGTTGACCTCGGTTCTTCATGTGATCTCTCGGGATCCATGTTGTGAGTTGTGATGTCCATCGGTTGTCTTTCATTCTTGCAACATGGCTTGCACATTGCCATTTGAGTTTTTTTTCAATAGTTTCTATGATGTCACGCATGGAAGCTGGAGCCCTGTAAGGCAGTCCATATTGAGTGTCTGGCCCCGTGAAAACTTACGGAAACAATTATTGTGTTGTCTTTATGGATCGTTCGTGAAATAGAAACAAAATCGTTGCCTCGTATGTCATACGACACGGAAGTAATTGAATCTAAGTATATGGGATATCAGGTAAGATGAATGTGAGAGAATGATAAACCCAGAAGTTATTTACCGGGCAAAATCGGCTGACCTTGCTTTATCAAGAGAGAGAGAGAAGGGGGGAGAGAGAGAGAAAGAGGATGGAGTGAAATATTGTTAAAAAAAACTTGAAAGAAAATATACTTAAGAAATGAAGAGAGAGATGTGAAAAAGACAACCACCAATCAACAAAAAAAAACTTTCATGTTCGCTACGAAAAAACACCTGTGGTAAAAGTCCTTATCTCAGGTGAAAAAAAAATTCTGTGGGTATCACATTCATTCTTTTTTTTTATTTCATTTCGAAACAAGTCAGTATTGTCGAAGTTGTAACCTATAGGGTACCCAAATGCAGGAAGGAAAGAAAGAAAAGCCATCTTTTCTACCTGGGCTATCGAACCGACCCTTCACTTCATACTAATACAGGTGGAAGCGTGTCTACAGGGCAGGTCTCTCCCCTACCCGTTTTCTTCGGATTGCCCTCGCAGTGCTAGCATCCGGTTCCGGCTGTCTCAATTTCCGCCGATCTCCTTAATTCCCCACCATTCCCCATCCCTTGAGGATGTAATAATTGTGTAAAAGGGTGGATCCACATACCACCCGCAGGTTTTCATTTACAACCTGAACATAGAGGAATTTCGAAGCGGGTGGTTGTAGAAAGCGGGTGGCTAGATGGGCAGTATGCATCTATATTGAATTGGGTAACTAAGAGAATGTATCCCACTGTAAAAAAAGGAACAAATGAATTTCAACACGTGCGTATATATATACACATATATATATATACGGAGGCCTTTCCCATTTCCTTCCATGACGACTGCGATTGCACCAGCCTCAATCGTGTCTCACGGCAAACCTTCCAATCGCCCTTTCATCTTGTACATCTTTTCCAACTGCGTTTACTGTCACTTGAGCCCAAATCGGTTTTTCCTCCATCTGTCGTCGTATCTTTTCGCTAAGTGTCCAGCCCATCTCCATTCTTGCTGCTTACCTATTTCTATAATATCCTTCATTTTAGAGATTTCATTGATCCATGTTGATCTTCTTCCATGCCTTAGAGTTATTCCTTGCATTGCTCTATCTATGGCTCTCTGAGTAATTCTAAGTTGGTTCCCAGTCTCTTCTTTCGCATCCTTACACCATAGATGGTATTTTGCATACATTGTATACTTTACGCGCTAAACATGTTGGTAAGGTCTCCTCCGACATGTCTCTATTCATACCAAATGATATATATACACATATACATCGATTTATAAGAGTACAAACATATCAGCATACTTTACTATTTCATCGTATATATATATATATCATAAGAGTACAAACAGTACAGTATGCATATATGTTTGTATACCAGAGTACGAATATATATGCAAACTCCTCTACTTGATTTTTTACATACATATATATATATATATATATGTGTGTGTGTGTGTGTGTGTGTGTGTGTGCAAATTTTATACATGCGTGTGTATATATATATATATATATATATGTATATACATATATATATATATGTATTGATAAAATGAAGTATTAGAGTATGCATATATGCTCGTACTCTTATACTCAACTATTTCATACATATATATATATATATATATATATATATATATATATATATACATATATATATATATATATATGTATGTATATATATATACATAATAGATGCTTTATTTCATATATATAAATGATAAAATTGTAGAGTATGCACATATGTTTGTACTCTTATACTCTACTGTTATATATATATATATATATATATATATATATATATATATATATATATATATATATATATATATGATAAATGCTTTATCTCATTTGTGTATATATCATGAAGTAGTAGAGTATGCATACGTTTTTGTACTCTAATGGAGAACTATTCACTACAGAAGAAAAACAAAATTTTCCTAAAAGAATCTTCAATTTTCATAGGGTCTGAATCCACGTTCTTATGAAACAAAACCACTTTTATTTCTAAAGGAAAGTCAGTGAAAGTAAAGATAAGCCAATGTTTATAAACGAGACGATAAAAATCGGCAGACTGAGTTCAAAATCCGAAAGGGGATATTCAAATTTTTCCTTTCAATTTTTTCTCAGTTAAATTCGCGTGCTTCCAATCTCCCAGGCTTTAAAAATCCCAGGAAATTTGTTCAATTTTGAGAAAGGAAATATTCAAAGGTTTTATAAGAACGGGTTCCATTCATTATGTAGATATAATGCTAAACAGCACCATTACTTTCCATCCGTTATTGGTAACCGCTGATGTAAATTTCACTTTCTCTCAGTGAGCGTGCTGGCTCGAGCGAATGGGGTGCGCGCATGTTTATACCATAAGATATTGAGAACTTCGCAACTCTGAACAAAAACAAAGGCATATCCGAAATCAGTATATTCCGAATTATCTAAAACAGCAAACATTTCAAGTACGAATTATGAAAAAAAAAATCGTCGATTTCTACGGGGTGTGTGGCGTTCGTGTTCACAGAAAACAAGTCCGTCGAAAAAATATTCTTTGTGTTTTTTTCATCTACGATTTTCTCGAAAACTATCAGTTCTTTAGACAACATAGTATATGCATATTTTGAATCAACATCCTATGGGGAAGCTTTTTTTTTCACCATATATCCGAACTTTCTCACATGTTGGGGTTATCAATGATTTTTTAACAGTAATCCTTCGTTCCAAAGTTATGGCGGTTCGATAAACGAGTGGATAGCATCTTGGAGAGCAGAATTCCCAAGTTCGAACTAGCACGGAGAATTTTTTTTCCTTTTAATTTATATCATATAGCGTATTAAATTTGGATTCATTTCCTTTTAATTTTATGTGATTTCAATTTATTAGATCTTGAAATATTTCAGAAATGTTTAGAGCCTCGGAAAATTGAACTAGAAGACCAAGTTCAAACTCTGACATCGAAGTTTTTTTTTCCTTTCAATTTTATATGCTTTCAAAACTCCTGGAATTTGGTGAAAAATCAGGTTTCAGAGCAGGGGTCTATTTACAATGTATTTATAATGCTAAAATGGGCAATCACTTTCCATTGGTGATTGGAAAACTGCAAATGTGGATTTTTTTCTCTTGGTGTTGATGCAATTTTAGCTGTATCTATATTATAAAGTACCGAAGTATGGATATGTTTGTACTCTAGGATGTTGAAACTACGTATCACAGAACAGAAACAAAGGCATGTTCGAAATCAGCAGGTTCAAATTTCCTACGGTTGATATCATTAGCTTGTGGATTTATTTGGCGTATCTGTTCATGCTCTTTAGAAAGAGTATGTCTAAGGATTTTTTTTACCTTGGATTTCCTCCATACTATCACGGTTAGATTGATAAAACTATAGATATATGTTTTGGAATCAGCATCATCCATGAAGGGTTTTTTATGTTTTTTTTTTGCATTTCATCATCATCATCATCATCATCATCATCATCATCATTCTTTCAATGTTCGTCGTTGGACACAGACCTTCCCCAGGATTCGCCACATTTCTCCATCATGGGCGTCGCAGAGCCAGTATTTTTTGAATTCGTCTAGTTCACATCTCCATCTTGTATTCTGTCGGCCTCGGTTTCTCATATGATCTCTGGGGATCCATGTTGTGAGACATGATGTCCATCAGTTGTCTTTCATTCTTGTAACATGACTTGCCCATTGTCATTCGAGTTTTTTGATAGTTTCTATGATGTCTCGGAGCCCCGTTTCCTTTCTGATATACTGTGCTGTCTAGTGATCTCTCCATGCAAGGTTGAGCATGATTCTCTCATGGGCACGTTGCATGCTTCTCAGTCTGCAGGTTATTTACACCTAAATACATGTAAGGTGGGTCAACCTCTTTTTGGCACTAATTCGTAGGAGTCGAAATCGAAGATGTTCAATAGCTGAGACTTTAGAGTCAAACCCTACATATAACCCAAATCCGAACCCTAATGCAACAATAAAATATTGGCACATTTCGAATCTGACAGTTCCCTTTGACGTGCAAATTTCTGACGTCAACGGTAATCAACTGAATTCCAAGATTTGGGGCATAATATTTTTTTAAGGTTTTGGGAAGAGGTGCATAGGCCTGCCCATGATTGCACGCTGGTCCATGTAGGTCTGCCCGGGCGTGGGTGCTGGCCCAACCAACCTGACGAGGAAAGTTGGTTCGCGCACAAGCAACTCCACTCTTATCCGATTTCATGAAATTTTTTTCTTTCCAAAGTTTTTAGTTTTTTTTTCCAGGACAACAACGGATATATATATATATATATATATATATATATATATATATATATATATATATATATATATATATATAAACTTTTTTTATACCCGATCCAATATAAGATACACAACTGAATTAAAACATAAAAACACAGAAAGCAAACACATAACACAATTATGAATGATACATAGTTTTTATCAACTGTTGCATCAATTTTTTTTTCTTCAGTTTCCTCTTTGTTTCAAGCCAGTAAGATTATCTGATGTTGCCCAGAATGGGGCACTCATTAAGAGCCACAGAAGAGCTAGGTTATCGATGATAACTTTGAACTAAGCATTGAAAGAGCTTGGGGAAAATTGCAATGGAGTCATATGCTCTATATTGCAGTCAATAGTTGAACAACGGTAGCGTCAAAATTTGAAGTCGTTCAAAGAGATTCCATCGAAGAATAAATACAGTTCAGATAAAATCTATATATGACATTACTGGTGTTTTCAACTGGAAAAATTTTTGAATAATGCAGATGTTATTGATAAATCCTCAGAATAAGGCCCCCAATAGGTCAAAAGACCTTTTTTCTTTTAAACCCCCAAATATATATTTTTGAAAGTGCTGACGCCAATTTCCAAGTCTGTAAGCAACGTGATATGGCTCGAAAGCGCTGGAACGTACAAACTAACACACAAACACATGTGCATTAAAAAAAAAAAAGATAGAAGCCTTGGTCATCGATCTCGTCAGGTCATCTTACTTTCTGTCGGTCACAGACTCGCACCTGATCTCTGGGGATCCACATTGCGAGTCGTGATGTCCAGCGGTCATTTGCCATCCTTGCAAAATGTCCAGCCGATTGCCATTTGAGTTTTCTAACAGTTTCTATGATGTCCTGGACTACTGTTTCTTCTTTAATATACTGTGCTGTCTTATGATTTCCCCATGTGCGGTTGAGTATGATTCTCTCAGGTGCTCATTGCATGGTTCTCAGTTGGAGGGTCGATCTTTTGGTTAGGTTCCATGTTTCAGCTCTATATGTGACTATCGGTTGGATACATTGGTTATATACCCTTCTTTTTGGGACCAAAAGCTTATCTCTTCTCAAAGGCCAATCTTTCTCCACCGAAAGCTTGCCAACCTTGTGTGATTCTCCACATGATTTCTACTTATTTTGATGACTTCAAGAAGATTCACTGTGCTATGAGATTCAATCTCATCATCATCATCATCAGCAGCAGCAGCATAATCATCCTTTCAACATCTGACTTTAGGCAGATACCTTCCCCAGGATTAGCCACTCTTCTCTATCGTGGTCGTCGCGGAGCTAGTAATCTCTGAATCTGTCCAGCTCGTCTCCTCATTTGATACTCTGCCGGCCTCGGTTACGCATGTGATCTCTGGGGATCCATGTCGTGAGCTGCGATGTCCATTCGTTGTCTACCATTCTTGCAACATGGTCAGCCCATTGCCATTTGAGATTTTTAATGGATTCTATGATGTCCCTAACTCCTGTCTTGTATCGTGCTATCTTTTTGTATTGTGCTGTCTTGTGGTCTCTCTACGTGAGTTTTAGCATGATTATTTCATGCGCACGTTGCATGCCTCTCAATTTGCAGGTCTGTCTCTTGGTGAAGTTCCATGTTTCAGCTCCAAAAGTGACTACTGGGAGGATGCATTTATTGTATACTCTTCTTTTTAGGATTATTGGGATCTTCTTATTTTTGAAGGTTGAGCTTGCTCTGCCAAAGGCTTGCCATCCAAGGGTGATTCTTTGCTTGATTTCTTCTTCTTTTGAGGGTCTCATGGAGATTCGTTGTCCTAGGTAGATATAGTGATCTACTTTCTCCAGTTCTATGTCCTTGATCTAAGTATTTTTTGCTGCACGTGATTTTCGTCCTGCTGAAGTTCATGTGTAGGCTAACAGTCTTGTTCTCTTCATTTATTTCATCTAGCATCAGTTGGAGGTCGTGTAGGTTCTCTGCAAAAAAGGCAATGTCGTCTGCAAATCTGAGGTTGCTCAGATATTCGCTGTCTATTCTGATTCCTGTACTCTCCCAGTCTAGTCTTCTGAAGATCATCTCGAAGCAGGCAGTGAAGAGCTTGGTTGAGCTGATATAAGCTTGTCTTACCCCTTTCTGGAGCTGAAAGGGCGAGTCTTTATATAACCCAGGTGCTGCTGTGATTATAAGATTAATCTATATCTATTAAAACTATTGCGTGGTCTGAAGAGTCTGTATTTCTGGTTTGGGGGCGGGGGTTCTTGTTTTTTTTCTTTCGGGAGTGTGTCATCAGATATAAAAAGCGTATAGCTTTGAAGAACCTTTCTCAGAAAGATCACTTTTGATTTTATCACCATATAACTCGGAGACAGTCCGAAGTCTGATTCCGTCTACCTGGATGTGACTCATAAATTACCTAAACGTTGTTTCGAAACCAGATTGTACAAAGGCACTCCTCAACAAATCTAAAAGAAAAAAGGCCTTCCATGGGAACTACCCGAAAATTTTGCTTGTGTTTTAGAGGAATGTCTAAAATTAGCAATGACTAGTTTGAGCAACTGTTTGTAAGAATAGAATTAAATTCAAACTTGGTACTTCAACTGGATAAGTTGACTTCAAATAAGTTTTCTTTCGTCTTTATCTATTTTTATATTTATTGCTAGTTTACAACTGAGAATTAATTTTATGTGCAGTTTTGGTACCAATAACCTTAATGTCCTTGAGTGGGGGGGGGGGTGCGAAAAAAGTTTATCTGATTCTAAGGGATCAAGTGAAAATTGTTTGGGAAGCCCTGACCTGACCTGATCGCTGTTTCTTTTTCTCGTTTACTCATCTATTGTATCGTTCTTCTTTCACAACTCCCCCTTCCAATCTCTTTCAATCTCTTTCCCCCCCCTCTCTCTCTCCCTCTCTCTCTCTATCTATCTATTTATCTATCTATCTATCTATCTATCTATCTCTCTCTCAATATATATATATGTATACATATATACATATATGCATATATATATATATGCATATATATATATATATATATATATATATATGTATATATATATATATATAGATATATATAGATATATATATATATATATATAATACATATGGTACAGATCAGGCTAGCAGTATAACATAATAATATATCAATAATATTCTGATATGTAATGGATTTATTTCATAGAGAAACAGGAGCTAATTTGTGTAGCAAATCCACATTCTACTATATATATATATATATATATATATATATATATATATATATATATATATATATATATATATATATGCGCACTCCCTTTGCAGATCTGTTCTCCCGCAATATACCAGCTCCCTTTATATTTTCTATTCCTTCAATTCGATTATTTTTTATCAATCATCTGTCTCTCCCCACCCCCTAGCTTCCTCTTTTTATCTTTTTTCCATTCATTTTCTTATCTTACAAATCTTCAAATTTGTGTCACCAGTACAGACCGCTTCAATGTGCCTAGAGGGCTGAAAATGTAAACATTTACCCCATAGTATACTGAGAGAAAACATTTATTCCTGATTTTCAAATGCCAAAACCCTAAAAGGTTTTAATTGGGGAGGGGGTTCAATTTGCAGCGTGAATTTTAGCTAAATTGATTCTGTAGTTTGTGCCCGACAGCATTCATGTCTTTTTTTCTAAAATTAAGATGAGTACACAACCAATGCATCCTCCTGATAGTCACTTATGGAGCTGAGACATGGAACCTAACCAAGAGACGGACTCAAAAACTAAGGAGAATGCAATGCGCACATCAGAGAATCATGTTCAACCTCACATGGAGAGATCACAAAACAGCAAAGTATGTAAGGAAGAAAATGGGAGTCAAAGACATCATAGAATCTATTTGAAAACTTAAATGGCAATAGGCAGCCCATGTTTCAAGAATGACAGACAACCGATGGATATCACGTCTCACAACATGGATCCCAAGAGATCACATGAGAAACCGAGGCCAACACAATGCAAGATGGAGAGTTGAACAAGACGAATTGAAAAATTACTGGCTCTGCAACGCCCATGATAGAGAATTGTGGCGAATCCTGGGGAAGGTCCATCTCAAACGACTGACGTTGAAAGACTGATGATGATGATGATGATGAACAAGGAAAATGCAAGAGAAGTAAGTTATTCGTTGATTACCCTTTTTTTTTAAATTGATTAACCCAATGTTGCTGCCAATATTCTTTAGTCAATGACAGTTTATATAGGGTGACTAACCAGACCTATTTTATCTCCTCTTTATCCAGTCTCTTCTTCAGCCATTTTCATGGTATGAACTCCAAATAGTTTTCTAGGGCCAAATGAGATGAAATAGTAGTAGGAAGATTGTGAAACAGTTTTGTAGGATGGGCATAGCTGCTTTGAAAATCGGCATCCAACCCCTTGTTTGTTTTACCTGGAATCGATCACCGACCTCTGTTGTTGGCAGTTACGCAAATATTTCACCCA
Organism: Thysanoteuthis rhombus; assembly: GCA_963457665.1. Taxonomy (NCBI): domain Eukaryota; kingdom Metazoa; phylum Mollusca; class Cephalopoda; order Oegopsida; family Thysanoteuthidae; genus Thysanoteuthis; species Thysanoteuthis major. The sequence continues at coordinate 21,523,429 of OY735223.1, forward strand.
CCATGCCTCTTTCTTTCTCTCTTTTTTCTTTCTTTCTTTCATCTTATCTGCTTGCTTGTATTTCTCTCTCTCCCTTTTTGCCCGTCTGTCTCTCTGTCTTTCCGTCTCTCTCTCTCTCTCTCTCTCTCTCTCAATTTTTGTTATTTTTCTTCTTGTCTTGTCTTTTTTGTTGTTGTTTTTTGTTGTTACTTCACCACAGCCCATTCAACTGATTTCTCGTGTCGTAAACATGACTGAAAGGTTTCTTTGTTTAACAAACAACACCTGTGTCTTATTTGTCTTATGCAGGCATATATATACTTACGTATATACATACATACGTGCATATATATATATATATATATATATATATATATATATATATATATATATATATATATATATATATATATTCGTTTTTGTGTGGTCCCAGCTGTGTCCGGTATGGGCGCATTTTACCTTTTCAAAACGGCAACACCCACCACCAATCCTACACAAAATTTCTCCTTTTTTCACCCCGAAGATGTAGCTAAGTGTCAAAAGCATAGATCGAAGCAGCAAAAGGCATGGGTTCAATCATAGAAATCGATACAGGTAGGTATAATTCAGTAACATTCTGCGGAAGTTCTCAAATTTAGGGGTTGGCTAATTCTGTATTCGCCTGACCCTGGTCGGTTGTAATCATTGCCTACGAAAAGCTCCTCTAAAATGCGATCGGTGTAGTGATTACAAAACTGGATATTTCTTAGGTATATACCGGGCAAATAAGTTCGGAAGAATAAAACCGTTACCCATTACTCTTGTATAGTAGGTAAAAATGTATCAATGATAATTTGTATCAACGTGTATCTATCTATTTACGCTTTATTTTATAATATTGTTCACTATCACAACATATAAAGCTACCCCTGAAACAATATATATATATATATATATATATATATATATATATATATATATATATATATATATATATATATATATATAAAGCAATTTTTCGTCTCATTGATAACGACAAAGAAAGATTGTTTTATCATTTTTTTGTAAATTTCTTCTATTTCCGCGCGAGTAACGAATATTTTGCTTGAGCATGTGTAAGAATGGTTCGTAAATATGGGTTTTAAAGGTCTCATACTTACGAATTATTCTTAGATCATCACGAGAAATGCAGAGAAGTGCGGATGTTTACTGTTGCTTTATAGTTGTCTCCCGTCATGGGAGACCTATTTCCCCACACGACTTTCAAAATTGTTGCAGATGACGGTAAACTGTTGAATTGCTTCGATTCAGTTTCTGAACTAGTTCTCCAACCATAACAGGTATCATTTTCATCGAGTTCAGACAAGAAAGCAGGTCATCGCCGAACTCGACAGAACGACCCGTTCATGACGTATGTCTTCAGATGACGTCACTTTTCAATCCATCATCGGTAGAATCTATCCCATAAACGCTATGGATATTCTGATCTGTTTCTGCAACATTTCTACCTTTTCTAAACCAATGGAGCATTGTACGTCTCGTGCTCTGTAGGCACGTCCGTGTTCACGAGGGTTAAGTCAGTAACTTAGTTACTGACTAGAATGTATTGTTATAATTTGGGCATTTCAGAAAGAAATAGCGGAAATGACATTGAATCTATCGCTATCAGATTTCCGACATTACTTACGGGATGACCTGATATATATACAACGTTATCTTGAATTGTGCAGTGTTAAATAGTGTGATTTTGATTCGAGAGGGCTTTAAGGTAGTATAGTTACGGCATTGCTGTATTAACAGATGAAACTAAGTTTAAGAATGATTTATAATAAAATCATGAACAGTACGGTTTTGAATAACGCAGACAAATTTTGGAACGAATCAAATGCACTATTCAACATACTGCTGTTATATATCTATGATCTTAACATATATTATGTATTCATTCCTAAAAGAGAGATTCCAGTATTTATTCAATGATTTCTTCGAGTAATCATATCTTTTATTTGTTGAAACCATTGACCAGAGGAAGAGTGCGAGGAAAAAAACAAACATGGAAGTACGGTCTAATAGCTTGTTAGGGTTGTTTTTATTGAATCAAGTCTACCAAACCGTGGAGCATTGTCTAGCAAGTAAATCTTTAGTACGAAACTCTGAAAATGTCTTTCAACACGTTTGTTCATTAACTGTATTTTCTCTATGAACTACAAAAATCTTAATTTTCATTTTTGCGAAACCTGTTAATCTTTCTTGAAATAAAGAAGCTCTATACGCGGAAAATACTGCATAATTTTCCTTCATCTTCAATGTTATAAATAACCAAGAGAAATACGCTAATTTCGACTATTTCGAAAAATGCACACCGATAGAAAAGCCGCCAGAATACAATAAAAAGTGATCTTTTCTAACTAAATTAGTTAAAAGTAAACACTCCAAATGCCATGTATCGACTAAAACAGAACGAAGTTTCTGCCGAACAAATATTTTCATGATTTTTTTTTCCAAAGAATCGTACTACTGAATTTAAATTTCCTGTTTTAACCTTATTTTTGCATGATGGAGACGTTGATGCACATTATATATATATATATATATATATATATATATATATATATATATATATATATATATATATATATATGTGTGTGTGTGTGTGTGGGTGTGTGTGTGTGAGTGTATGTGTGTGTTTGTGTGTGTATGTGTGTGTGTGTGTATATATATATATATATATATATATATATATATATATATAAAATTGAGGTGTTTTCCTTTTTTTATCGGGAAAGTATCCAGCTATCTAATATAAACAAAAGAAAATAGTCTACCTCGGGTTATGGCGCCTTAGTCACCTTCTGGGCCTGAAAACTCATCAAAACATTATGCCAAGTCCGCTTTCTGGACAACTGCCTCATTGCATGTTCCCTAATCTTGTTCTCTGTCTGAAATCTGGTCTCTGTCAACGGCAATAATTGGTATGGGAAGAGCCAGAAGTCTCAGAGGATCAAATCTAGACTTGAGAAAAGCTGTGTCCCCGAATCCGTACACCATACTTGGAGAATGGTCAGGCCCGGTCATTCTAAAGCTCGCTCAATAACGTATCCCCGCAGACTGAGTAACTCTACAGGATTGAGTGTGTTCACGCACGCGCAAAAAAAGTTCGCCTTGATTGGTTTCAAAGATACATCAAGACTGTGCACCCGTTTCTGGAGATATTTAAAACGGCGGCTTCTTTTCTGGACAAACCTAATATTTCCTTACATTGTTTTACGTATTTGTCTAATCAGTGATTGGCAATACATTTCGAATGGTTTTCAAACTTCTCTTTAATTGTTATTGTTTAGGGTCTACTACCAATGCATCTTCCCGATTGTCACCTATGGAGCTGCGATATCGAACCTAACCAAAAGATTGGCTTTCGATCTAAGAATCATGCCTTGAGCACAAGAAAGGATTATGCTTAAAATCACATAGAAAAACCACAAGACAGCGCAGTATTTCAAAGAGAAAGAAACTGGTCAGGGATTTCATCAAATTCATTAGAAAACTCTAACAAGTATAAGAGGGTCGTGTAGGGAGAATGTCAGTACCCGCTGGACATTATCACTCACATCTTACATTGTATATGAAATTGTGGCCAGCACAAAATAAGATGGCGTGACGATTTAGACAAGTTCAGAAAATTTTGGCCCCGCGACGCCCATGACCGAAGGGTCTGGCTAGTCTTGAGGGAAGTCTATTTCCAACAACGAGCGTTAAATGCAAATGATGATGATTAACATAATATTTTACTTCAGAAAAAGAAATAAGTCCGTTGTTCAGTTTGAAAGACACATTGACCGCACTACATTCAATCCTTTACTTCCTATTTCTTTCATGAAATATTACCTGCTACAATGTTAAGTGTTCCCTTCACACGCAGAGACGAACCCCTTCTCATAGTACTTATAACTGGGGATGTAACACCTTCGTCAACCGATACTTTCATCAATAAGCTAAAATAGTCCACTCTTATAATCAATGAAAGAAAGACGCTGTCATGGTGATTTTTACGATTTTAGATAAATTTGTGGATCAGCTTTGAGACTTGTTCTTCTTTACCTGTGCCCACCAGATGAACAGGATGAGAAAACCATTTTGCAACTATTTTAGTAAGGACACAAGAGTGCTGGTTTTCAGCGCTTTGAACGAATCTTGAGTCCCTTGACTTAATTACACGGAGCAGTTCTGCGCCTCGTGAGGTAAAACCTAATTGGCTATAGCACCACATCTGCATCTGTCTGATCAAATATGGTCGAAACACAACAAAACAAAGTGTTGGTTCGATGAATTTTATACGTGTTGATCCCACTGCACTCCATTTTTATCCTTTTGTTTATTTGTCAAAATCCTCATTAAAATTAATCTAAGACAAGCATATGTAACCAAAACTGCTGCTGATATGTGATGGCTGCAGCTGTAATGTGATGAAATCGTGTCAGACGTTTCACCGACGATTGATTCTCCTACGTAAACGGATGTAGAATTTCTTTATATTTCTAAATGATTGATTAGCCAATTAGTTAATTGGTTACCTTACGTCGAAGTGACATGGATTTTACTTATTAATCAGTATATTTACTGTCTCGAAAGATGTATGTTTAATATCGCGGAAACTTAACCTTATGTCGGTTTGTTAGAATAGAAAATATCATTTCAGTTTTATTTAGAATTAACTGAATAATCCGTCCGTACGACGTGTATTGGGCTAGTATAATCACAATACTAAGAGACGGATCACATGCAGAGAGACAAATCCTTTCTCATATTACTTATGACTGGAGCACCCACCCAAGAGAAAGTGCAAAGTGATTACCAGTTTTTTCCTTTTATTCACATTTACTAAATGTGGAGTGTAAAAAGATCTCAGCATTGCAATAAAAAGCAGTAAGAAGATGAATCTTCATCGTTCTTTCGACCTGTCTCGCGTCCCCACCCACCATCGATCCCCCTGAGCGTTGTACCATTCAGGCGTCGCGGGCCATAGACTCCTTTAGGAAGTTATAAGATAGGGCACTCTGACAGAATGTGATGGACACACTGCACAGCATCTCCACTTACATAGTCTGTTGTGTCATGAGTGCCAATCTTTTGCAAGAATGCTTCAATTTGGTCCTAAGCAGTCTGCAGCCTCTTCAACAGGACAAGTGATTTGCGTTCCAGGTTTTTACCACTTGTCTTAGCTGAGAGGCTTGTTAATGAATTGATGGAGGTATGTGCCCAACAGGGACCACTTCCAACTCCATTTGGCCAATTTTTTCGACAGGGGATGCTACTTCTTCAGCTTCATAGCTTCAGAGGCAAAACATTCTCTGTTTAGCCAAGTTGGAGCATCACCCGACTCCTTACATTGGACAAGGCTGCATGGTTGAAGAGACATTTCGTCTAGAGGATCTTATTGTGCACCTAAGTATGGTGACCCCCACGCTAGATAGATCGAGACGAATCGCATCGCAACAGCTAGACTCAACTTAATATGCCAACAAAAGTATCGATCCAGTTATGAATTGAATGATAAAGAAATCAGAAATAAATTATATGCCTTCGCTCATCCACTGATAGATTGCTGCGATGTCCAATAATCTATAATACTAAAATCTGATTCTGTCTGTCAGAGAGACCTCTAAATAGCCGAAGCGGTTGTATTGTAGCCAAGGGTACTGAAATACGGTATCCCTGAGAAACGCTAAGCTAAAGAAAGTCAAAAAATTCAAGGTGATTTGCAACTGAACAACAATAGTGTGGGGCCTGTATTTGTGCTCACACAAATATTATTATGATGCTTATTATAGAGCAAGTCTACCTTAATTTTTATTTATTAGCGAAGGTGTAAAATTTCGAAGTTCAATCAGGATTCATCGGATCGTAATAATTTTCTCTTAAAGGGTGATTCAATGGGTTACAGGTTTGTCCATTAACTGATCAAATTAAAGTAATTAAAATGCAAGTTTTCCTTTCCGTAAGCAATGATGTTGAAACGCCGCCATGGTGTCAATTCATATGATTTGAACGACGAAATTTTGTTCACATCAATTTTTATCGCTAATCTGGGCATGCATCTTGTTATTATTATATTTTTCAGCGGAGCCGTGGCGCTATAATACTGTATCGTAGGAATTTTGAGTTTACCAATGAAACCAACTGGACCCTCTAAACAGTCCTTCAGTGAGTAAATGATTTCATTTTATAACAACGGTTTATGATATTTGATTGTGAATAGCTTCAAACCTACTTGCTCTGAAGCATATCGTTCCTTTGTGGACTTTACTCTGTATAACATTTATATGCTAGCGATGTACAATATGCCCATATTCAACGGAAAAAGTTTTGGTTTTTTTCTGGTTAGGGCACCACAGCGAAGATCCGCCATTATGGAAAATGGTGCAAAAATCTTTTTGCAACTGGTCTGGAATGTGTAACCAAAGTTATTCTTACACATTGAGGGCCTAACAAGACTAACAACATATCTTCAATCAGTTTTAAATCGTCTGAATTGCTTGAAATAAGCTTCTAAACTATAATTTTCCTTATCATGATCTTCACAACGATACACTCTAATTGGTCAGTTGATAAAAAAAATGACCAATCATGGGTGAGAGAATTTTCAAATGCAGAAATTTAAATAAAGTAGACGACGGAACCGTTCGTTTCTTTATTACTTAACGGAATTGAAAAGTTTGTAAAATATCTGGGTTAAGATTTGGTCAAGCTAACCAGATTATTTTTTCGTGAGAACATATTACTTTTTATACTACAAATTAAATGAATGAAAATATAACTCATTTTATCAAGATATGGTATTTCATCACTAAAAATTAGATGAATTAAAATATCACTTACTTTAATAGAATATTAGTTTATTACTGTAAATTGAATAAATTGAAATACAACTTATCTTATTTAAAATATCCCATATATATATATATATATATATATATGTATGTGTGTATATATATATATATATATATATATATATATATATATATATATATATGTATATATATATGTATTTGTATATATATATATATATATATATATATATATATATATATATATATGGGTATGAGGCGCGAGAAGATTGGAGCTCTAAACAATCTTAGCTTTCAACATCCGAGGAAATATTGCAGATCTAGCTTTTTTCATCGTTAACTTTTGACTACTTTTTTTTCAATCCTTCCTCTCACTTATTTACCAATCGTAGTCGTAATAGACATAATAGTTTAAAGTTGACTGAATATCTTAGATGGAGCATTTTCAATATCAGTTTTAATTTCTTTCTTTAATCTTGTTTTTGTTGCCAATTCATTTACAATAATAGTCTTGAATTGTCTGAATTCCTCATACGGAGCATTTCTATTGATAATTTTTGGCTAGTTTATTTTAGTCTTTTCTTGTTGCTTGTTTACACCCACTTGTCATAGTCGACTTAATTGTCTCTAGTTGTCTGAATTGGAACCGACATTCAAATGAAAAATCCTGCAAAGTCCTCTCTTGGAATTGCAATCAGCAACTCCCTGGTATGGCCTCCTTAATCTCATTCAAGCCCTGAAACCTCGACGATGATTTTATCAATGAGAAGAAACAGAAGTCATAGATCTTGATCGGATGAGGACTAGACCAGGGTGAAGCCTGCAAGAGACGTGAAGAATGGGTACTGCGAATGCGACTGTCACACAGTGCACTATCTCACTCAGTGACATCTTACTGCCGACTGAGTTAACCAACAGGAAAGCGTCTGTTCCCTCAAACTCAGTAAGGTCTCGTCAGATTGGTTGTCAAGTTACATCAATGTCAGGCTATCAGTTTCCGAGATATTTAAAATGGTCTGTTCCCTGCCCGGGGGACCTAGTATTTGTCTAATTGAGTTCACATCTTCCAACAGAACCTGGTGACACGTACCAAGATCTGAGACCTAAGGTCTCAAAAAATCCTATAAAAATCACAAAGATCGAAGAGTTCCATTCAAATCTCAAATATCACAAGAGAAATTCGAAAACCCATTGCAAAATCTTTTCTTTCATACCCAAACTGTAACTGCGTTGTCCGTACACAAAACATTAACATATTTAATAATGTGTTGATATCTTCAGTAAATTGCAAACGGAGATTCTGGTACTGAACCGAACAGAAGGATCATTGTCCAGTTTGTCTCGTATGAAATGCAAGGCTTCCCAGTTGAAGCTTTATTAAAGAGTTTGACATCATCATAGTTCACTGAATTACATTACTGTTTATGATGGTCTTTTTTATTCAGTTTTTAATTGTTAGAATAACCTTCCGATGCAGGGTTTTGTTTCAATAGATTTAAATTTAGATTTAGATATTCGTATTTTTCATCTTTTATTCGAATTCTATCAAACTTTAAGCTGTATGAGGATATTAAATTGAACTTTTTGAAATGCATCAAATACTTTTTGCACCAACTGAGTACATATATATATATATATATATATATATATATATATATATATATATATATATATATATATATATATATGTATGTATGTATGTATTATTTATCTTATTTATTCTATTTGTCGATGTATGTCAGACTTACATGTATGTTCAAGACTGGACCATAGGAAAGTCCATTTAGACAGGTATGAGTTAACAAGCACACAGAGACACGCACGCACAAACGTACATATTCACGTATACACGCACGCACATGCATAGGCACATGCATAGGCACCCGCACACAAAAGTGGTTGTTTATGTGCAAAATTGGCACCTGCAGTCCACACCTGCATCAAAAAAATCACGTGGCACACCCTGTCAGTCACGTGTACAGTGCGTGATTCTGTCTTCGAGTATTGTGTGCACACCATGGTTTCAGGCCCAGAATGCAAATAAAACGAGGTGTGGGGTGCCTGAGCCGGTAACGGTATGGAGAATGGCCTCGCCGAGTCGGGTTCAAACCCCAGGCGAGATCGTTTGCATTCACTTTGCAATAATGCCCTAGGGAAAGACATAAATCCGACTTTTCTTCCCCTTACTATAGGTTAATGAGCTGAAGTGAATGACGCCACTTCGTGCGATTGTCGCATTTGAGTCTATTTTGCACAAGGCAAACAGGAAAGAGTAAGTTGTAATGTGATGTGGAGTCCAAACAGGAATAGGTGAAGTCGTTGCCGGCGTAAGGGCATTAAAAATACAAATACAGTTACTTCCACTTTCTATTCCTATGATCCTGAACGTAGGGTGCACGCCCGACAAGGGAGCAATTCTAAGGAATTGGGAGGCAATTTTCAATTAGGGTGCGAAGTGCGAGAAGCTTCTGTGAATCAAAGTCATGTTAAACCTTTAGTGATCAAACTCCAAAAGTACAGTCTAATTCTAATTTGTGAAATCTCTGTGTGCCTGTGTGCGTATGCACCAAGATATCTCGACAACTGGTCATTGTAGGAAATTTGATATTTAACATATATATTAGTAAGAACATTGTAGCGTCGAATTTGAAGCTGTTTTGATCAATGGTTTTCAAGAAATTTAATGAAAATATATTTTTTTTCAAATTAGAGATTAAAGATATTTCATCTAAAATTATAGTTCTAAATTTAGATAGAAAATATCTAGTTTGGGAATGGATCTGAATTTAGAAATGACATATCTAAGTTGGCAACACTGGGGAAAAGTAAGTGAAATACTTCGACCTGTCGTTTCGTTTGATGTACGGGAATTCCTTTTAATTGACTATTATGGCAGGCAGTCCCACACACGCATACTTTTCTTTTTTGACCTTTTCGGCATGGATTAAAGAGTAGTATCTGCTCCACGGCATAGACCAAAACCAAAGTCGCAGCGGCTGGAGCTGTTTTTGAAGGGTGTCTCCTTTTTTTCCCCCACGTAAAGCCTTGACCTTGCGTTTTGGTCTGATGGGAAAGTGAATGGATGGGACACATCACGCATTTCAAACATGCACCTTTGAAACGGATGCTGTCCTACTACTACTAGCTCCTAATAACACAATACCAATAATTGCTGATTTACTTTTCCAAAGTTACAGATGCTCAACGAATAAACTGTGTTAGGAATGAAATTCATAAGGTAATCACATTACAACTAGATTTCCCACAATAAAAAGAATGCAAAATTTTAGCAAGAGCCCAAATTTCAAATATCAGTATTTTTTTTTTTTTTCGCAAACAATTTGCAGTACTATATATGATTAAATCATTTTTCTGTTATAGTAAAGTGGGCATAAAAAAATCTTTGAGATGTTGAGGTAGGGCGTGGAAGAAAAAAGAACCACTGCTCTAGTCTGTTTCATTGAAGAACATTCCAATTTTATCAAACTCCAGTCAAAGCCTTGAGCTGCTTTCAAACTCAATTCTAATTGTGGAGTTGTTGTCAACTCCAGCCAGTACTGGAGTTGTCAAAGTCCTTTCCAAAGTTCCATCGAAGTCTGGAGCTATTGTCAGAGTTCTTTCCAAGTGTGGAGTTGTTGTCAAAGTCCTTTCCAAGTGTGGAATTGTTGTCAAAGTCCTTTCCAAGTGTGGAGTTGTTGTCAAAGTCCAGTCCAAAGTTCCATCGAAGTCTGGAGCTATTGTCAGAGTTCTTTCCAAGTGTGGAGTTATTGTCAAAGTTCTTTCCAAATGTGGAGTTGGTGTCAGAGTTCTTTCCAAGTGTGGAGTAGTTGTCAAAGTCCCATCCAAGAGACCTCGCTACAGAAAGTTCCGTCTTATTTTGTTTCATTCCATCCAAACTCATGTGTGCACATGTATGTTTATATGTGTATATGTCAGCATGTATGTATTCAATTTGTGTATGTATATATGCTCTATGTATAAGTTCATATATTTGTGTATGTGTGTATATGTCTTTTCTATGCATGTATGAGTAGCAAGGCCTGCACAGGATTCTGCAAATGGTCCTCTTTGAGTGTTTGTGTATTTGTATGTATATATGCACTTGTAACCGAGTATTCATCTGTGTATGAGTGTGTATATGAGCGAATATGTAAGTTTACATGTGCATGCAAGAGTGTATACAGCGAGTGAAAAAAAGTACCCGACACCTTCTGAAAAGTTTTGTTTTTTTTACATCTTTATACAGCTTTAGAATTGACAGAATTTGGGCGAAACTTTTCTTATTTTTGCACATAGATTTTCAATATTTGAATTTGTTTGAACAAGTTTTTCGATTTTTACATTTTTTTAATCTTTGGTCTAATTTCTTTTAATTCTGGAGCTGCATAGGGATGTTAAAATCACGCTTTCGAAATGTATCGGATATTTTTGCACTCACTGCATATTTATGACTGCATGTAAGTGCATATACGCGTGTATGCATGTATTTTTGCACATTTATTTTTCTATGTGTTTTATGTGTATATGTCTATGTATTTCTATACGTGATTATGCGTATGTAAATGTTTACCGGTTTGTATGTGCTTGTATATGCGTACATATGAGTGTGTTCAAATGTATGCAAACATTTATGCATGTGTATTTCTGTATGTAAATGTGTGCAGGTATTCGAATGAATGTGAGTATGTATGAGTATGCGCGTGTGTACGCATCCGCCCGGCACACCTGCATGAATTCTGTTTAGCTCCATTCCCGACAGACGGACACAGATATATAAAACAGACAGACAGACATATTGACATTGACAATCGGAAATAATAATAATAATAATAATAATAATAATAATAATAATAATAATAATAATGATAATAAAAAAAACTTGTTACTCCATGCCTAAATCTATCGAGGATGGTCAAAAAAGGCACTCCCATTTCATATGCACATAAGATTCTTAGCATTTTTTCTTATTTGAAAGAAAAAAAAGTAGCATTTTATGTTTTGACGTTTTTCAATTTTATTCATTTGAAATGTCTTCGAAATAAATCACAATATTCTGTATTTTTGAAGAAGTTTTCAACAATGGGGACATGGTGACAAAAATCCATTTGACTTTCTCTTTCCTTCTCCTTCTCTTTCTCTCTCTCTCTCTCTCTCTCTCTCTCTCTCTCTCTGTTTTTCTTTCTTTCTATAAATATATAAAAACGAAAAAAATCTTTGCAAAATGATCGGTGGGAAAGCATTTGGCATGAATAGAGACATCTGAGGAGCATCTTGCATATGTGCTCAAGGCGTAAAATATACGATGAATGCATAATACCAGCTGCAATACACCGATGCAAAACATAGAAATTATCAAAACAAAATAAGAAGCAACTAAGAATCGCACAGAGAGCGATGGAAAGACCAATGCAAGAGATTCATCTAAGTGATAGAAAAGATCAATATGGATCAGAGGGAGGACTACAATGAAATGTATTGTACAAATAATTGAGGTGGGCTGGACACAAGAAAATGACATCAGATGCAGCAATAGGCTAAGCGATTGGTGCCCATGAGATAGTTTACTGTGGAAAAAGGCCAGACAGGATGGATGGATGAGATAGAAATGATTGCCGGTAAGACCTGACAGAGGCTAGCACAATCACGGTTGTCATGGAATCAGGTGAGAAAGGCCTTTGTTCAGCAATGGATTCATAATGGCCAATGAGGAGAAAGATGATATATATATGTGTGTGTGTGTGTGTGAGTGAATGTGTGTGTGTGTGTGTGCGTACATTTTGACGTAACTTGGCAAATGGGAATAATCTCCAATGAGGTAACTCATTCGGTAGTGGGGTACTATTTAGTGAACGTGCATGGTGGGACTGGTTTGTTAGCCTGTCCAGAATTACCTCCCTGAAACTCCAGACTTTTCCCAAAATTAGATTTGCCTTTGGAATGGTGGAAATTTCGGATCACAGAAGCAGCGGCGAAACAGATGAAGGCAATCCCGAAAAAGGACAATATAGAGAGTTTGTTTTTGTTTTTCAAAAATCGACAGGGTGCTGCGATGCGGGTTAATCGCTGCTTCTATGATCTGAAAATCGAAGCGGACTATGATGCCATTACCATAGTTGAGCTATTTCTCATTAATTTCAAATGGTTCAGTACTTTCTGGACAAAACTTACTTATTGTTTGAGTCACATTAATACGAAATGCTACCCAAAGATCTGTGAAAGACGTGGAATTGCTTCAACGAAGTGAGAGAAGATTTATGTAAAATGTGCCTTATATACTGGTAAAGTAATCTTGAGAAATATTTGGAATAAGCGATGAGATCCAGAAAACGATGGATATCCTGACAGATTGATTAAACTGTTCATATTCCCCTAATGAAGTGCAATAAGACATTTGGGAACATTATGGAAGTTGCCTATGCTGAAAATTCCACCCTGCATATGATGAATGAAAATCCAGCGCAAATAGCTTTCCGTGGACATCTGCTGGTTGACAGATGTCTCTATCAACTGGTTGAGTCTTATCTGCTGATGGATAACCAGCAGTCTGTGCCATTGGTAGACCAAATGGGAGAAACGTACACATCTTTGATGGCGAAAGAAGCTACGTTGGGAAGTGCTGCAGCATTGGATTAGTCGACGCAAATCGAAGAAAACACTGGTGCAAAGGGGGTAGAGCTTGACATAAGGTCTAAAACCATTCGTCATTATCGTCATTATCATCATCATCATTCTTTTAACGTCAGTTGTTGGACATAGACCTTCCCCAGGACTCGCTACAATTCTCTATCATGGGTGTTGCGGAGCCAGTATTTCCTGAATTTGTCAGGTTCATCTCTCCATCTTGTGTTTTGTCGGCTTCGGAAAAATCGAAGTCCCAAGAAACAAAGTTAATCAAGTTGTGGTACTGAATAGTGCTTTTTTCATACCGTTATGATTTTTTTTATTTTCAAATACATCGATTTTTGTAATCTCCAAAAATACACCCCCTTCGGCTCTTGTTCATTTTGTAGTTTTAAATTTAATTCTTTTAAATCGATCCAGTTCTTTTATAATCTTTGGAAAAATAAGTTTTGTTTTCATGTAATAAGTTCATTACAGAAAATACTAAAATTATAACCCCATGAGGATAATTTAGAACGTGGCTGGATACCTTCCGACAGACCACATACATATAATACACTTGTGAAATTTACCATGTAAAATAATGGACTGACGGATAAGGTTACAGAAGTGAAAGAAAAAAAACGGACAAGAGAGAATTTCAAAATTTGTGAAGAAAAGATACTGTTCTGAGGTCCTCAGACATAGTGCAGCGAAATCTAACACGGAAATATTTTGAATTTAAAGTAGAAAAGGTAACAATCACTCAACACTCGTCCTGAAATGCGAGACAGCAAATTATCCTGAAGTTGAGATAGAAAGGTCTTTTACGTGTTACATATATCCGGGCTGTCATTTTCAGTCATTCGTTCGTTTTGATCCATGCAAGATTCATTGTCTGATCAGCGATACTAACAATATCAATACAGTTACACAATTTCTTATTCGAAATTCTAAAAACGAAAAAGCTCTAAATCTGGATATTTTCTCAATTAAATACGTTGGGTTTTCGGAGCCCATTTTTACTTGAAAAGTCCGAAACACAACTGTTTGAATATAATTGAGTAATCCTCAGTAACAATGTTTCTTTTTTAAAAAAGTTATTTCCTTTGACAATATTCTTTACCCCCATACAACGTTCATCAGGAGAAATAATTGCGTCTGCTGCAACAATATGTTAGCTCAAAATTACATTATTTTCAAATTTCCGAAGAGACCCGCATGACTAGCGATATATATTGAGCCCAAACCCAGAAATAAATACATCCGATTTGGTTGACTTGTTTCAATTATTAGTAACAAAAATGTATTAATATTTTCTTCTAGTTTTCAATTACAAAAAAAGTATCCCTGTAATAATGTGGTTTATCTTCTTCCCATTTCATTTACCACTGTACAAATAGACTCTATTATTATTTATAGTCTTTTATGCCCAATATGAGCATTTACAAGATTTACTGCAGAGACATCACCATTCTCTAACAATCGACTGAATTGTCTATCCTAAATACCGTACCGGCACTACCATTCCTAAATCCGAAAAGTTCTGGACTCTGAAGTGTCTAATTCCAAAGGTTTTATAAGGAATTGTATATCTGTATATGGCAGCCGCTTCAACGTAGCGACGCTCTTACCATTGAGCTAATGCAAAGGCCAAATAACTGCTTTCAACCCAAATTCTCATTTCGTTTAATCTCGGGCTATTCGTTTCTTTCAACGCGATAGTTATGTATAAAGGAATGGACATTCAATCGAAAAATTTATCTTATTAACACTGAAATTGTTCTTCCATGATGGAACAGAGAAATTATTTGAAATATTTCCCAAGATGGAAGGTCAGAGTGAATGAATTACAAGGAAAGTCATGTTTTTTTATGGGTCGTGTAAATGTTGTATTTCTTTTTGAAATTATCTACTGTTTTTGTTTCTAGTATATTTCAATCATGCTGTGCTAGTGAGTTCCAGTTGTATATCATTCTTTGAAGGAAAAACTTTTTTCTAACGTTTTTCCCCCTTTACAATATTCATCATATATTTTGTTGCTTTTTCATCATTTTACGTGTAATTATTCTTCCTTTCTTTTTTTTTTTTTTTGTTTGATCTATTCTCCAGATTAAAAAAAGTAGGAAGTACACAAAAGAAAGAAGGAAAGAAAGAAAGAAATCAGACGATACAGTGTTTATAACTAATGTGTGGAACTTTTTCATTCATCCTTAAATTATATTGCATTTGCGACGACATTTCTCATTTATTTTTGATGCAATGATTACCTTTTTTTTTTTCGGGTGTTTTAACGGGGATTAACTTGAAAAATCGATTGGAAATAAACGTTTCAATCTAAAGAGCAAAAGTCGACAAATGCTATCAATAATTGTAATACAATGTCGCAACTTTTGAACGGAGTCGGTTCCTTTTCTTATTCCATTAATACAGATTTGATTAAAGGTTACAAACAAGGACTTTTTATTAATCTTTATTATTCCCTTACAAATGATGGTTATTCAGTATGTAGAACATACAAGAACTGTACATGACCTTTCGACCAGACGCTTTCGGCTAGTCCTCTAGGTATTTCCAAGATTACAGACCACAACCAATATTTTTTGTAGATGTTTCTAATCTTTTTTCATTTAGTTTTCAAATTTCGGCATCAATCAAATCTATCTATCTATCTCTCTCTCTCTCTCTCTCTCTATATATATATATATATATATATATATATATATATATATATATATATTGATACCAGATGGATGATCGTCTGGGAATATAGGGTGCCGTATACGGCAACAAAATTGTATTACAGCCGTCTCGGCAAAAGCTCTGTCGCCAATTAACAGAATATCTCGTCAAGCTAGAACTGGTCTGCGCATCCTGTATTTGCTTAAGCACGCGATTGTGTATGGAGAGCACATCAGAGAGATCTCTCCCAGTAACCACCATACTCGTAGGATTGAGTGAGGTAACTCATCCATTGTAAGCTTATGCAATGCTCTTCTATAGAAATGGTGCACTCTGGTGGATGGGAAATCTATGCGTTAATAGATATATCGCTTAAATTCAGCCTTACTAACCGTCCAGTTCTGTACCTCAGAGGTAGGATATTGGCCTTCGGGTCTGAAGCGAAAGTTTTTATCCTGCCTCGTGGTACAGGATGAGATAATGGAAAGTCTATAGCCACCCTGAAGAGATGTAATACATTGAAACAGCTGTCTGTGGATGAAACAATAATATATATATATATATATATATATATATATATATATATATATATATATATATATATATATATATATATATATATATATATATATATATATATATATATAAGTGTGATTGGTTTATTTCGTAAATATGTAATAGAATGAACAATTAAGAAAATGTGGCTGCTGTAGGAATGAAAATGAAAGAATCTTTCTTCAATTGTTTATTATGAATTTTTTTTTTATCATCTATTTACATTGCCTAAGCCAAATAATACATTCACCGTGTAATAACGAGGGATCATTTAAAACAAGAGTTTCGATATAATATAATGCAATTTATAGTTTTAGTAAGACCGGAAGGGGAGGTACCTCAGCCGTACAGATACAAACACCTCATGTATATATATAAATATATATATATATATATATATATATATATATATATATATATATATATATATATATATATATATATATATGTATGTATATATATAGGGGGAACTTACGTGTGAGTGAGCGTGTATGCACATATTGTCATTTAATTTTATGTGAAGTTATTATTGATTTCTCTCAATATATATCACTTTATCTATCTACATATATAAATATAAATGCACACACACATATATATATATGAATGATACGAAATCATAAGTTACAATAATTCATTTCATGACCTGAAGTCTGCATTCAGCGGGTGAAACTTTTTCTTGTCAAATATACGTATGTGTAAAAAACTTATTTGAGATGATCTCCCGTCGTTGTACGGTTAATATATCATTCGCTTTAGATAACGTGAATAGAATAAACAATCAAAGAAAATAAGTCCTCTCCAGGAATCCAGCATATGCATATGTATGTGTATGTGTGTGTGTGTGTGTGTGTGGAGAGAGAGAGAGAGAGACAGACAGACAGAGACAGAGACAGAGAGAGAGAGAGAGAGAGAGAGAGAGAGATACATATATACCTGAATATAAGAAAACGACGATCGTTTTTTCCATAATTCCCTTTAAGAAAATAGAAAAAAATTAAAAATCTAGTATAATAATACACCACATGTATTTGTATATTTTTTGGTCTGTAACACCCCTAACGAGAGGGAAAAGAGGTGACGAGTGATGAATACATATATCAGCTGATATAAGAGTTTTGTTCATTGACAACCGACATGTTTTTGTCTAATTCATTCCATTTCTACAGTTGGTATAGTAAGGTCTTAGCAGAATATCAATTTCATATGTGCTGTCATTTTTGACGGCACAGGTACATCAGTATCAGATAACAATCAACTCGGCTTGCAATCTCGTAACATCATCTTCGTGTTTCCCAAATCCTGGTCAAAGGTTAATAATTAGTAAATCACTCGGAAACCAGAGAATCGAATTTGCAGTTGAAGTTTTACTGACGATAAAGAGGTGCGAGGTGGTTACCTGTGAATTTTTGCCAGTCACTGTGGGCCGGTATCAGGGGCAGTGGGGGGTCCTGGGTGGTAGGGGCAGGTGGGCCCTGGGTTGTAGGGGCAGGTGCGGTCTTGGTTTGTAGGGACAGTCATCCGCGCTAATCAGTGAGGAATTTAATACTTCAGATACCAGGTGCCAAGACTGACAGCCTAGTTATCTCTTCATTCATTCTTCAGACGATATCCACTCACACATACTTAAGAGATATACACTCTGAAGAGACACACACACACATACACGTGTGTGCATATATAAATACACACACTCACACATATATATGTGTATATATCTTTTTCTGCGCCACCTCTCATAACGATTGACTGTTATAACAAAATTTCACTTAGCGAAAGGTGAGATAAAATCACTTCAGCGAAGTACTTTCAGTTACCGAGAAAAAAAATACTGAATTTAATGATTATCCAAAACCATCTAGTTTTTATCCATATCTATCTAGATTTATATCCAGTATCTAGGTGCTTTTTTTCCAAGACAAGATTGGCGGACAGACATTTTGGGAATTGTGATAATATTATTTATTACAATATTAGATTCAGTCAGACCAAATACGTTCAATTTTTTTAATATACATAACAGTCGCGTTGAAATAGACGAATAAACCAAGAATAAACGAGATGAGAAGTCGGGTTGAAAGAAGTTATTTGGCCTTTGCATTACCGGCGGCTGTTTAGCTCAATCGTAAGAGCATCACTATATATATATATATATATATATATATATATATATATATATATATATATATATATATATATGCATGAGTATGTATGTGTGTGTACTAGTTATTCATTGTTGAAGTTCACGGATATATTTGGAATCCAATGAGATTATTTTTAGTAACGAAAATACTGGAATTGTTCCAATGGAAGAGTTCTTTGATTCAAATGGTGGATGATAGATATCAGCAAATTCGTTATCTTCAAGTGGAAAAGTCCATTGTACGTACAGAGAAACAAAAGAAATTACACTTTTCATTATATATATATATATATATATATATATATATATATATATATATATATATGATACACTGTACAAATTAGTAATATCATAGTATTATGAGACAGACCCCAAAAAGGATAAAAACTAAGCTGAATATTGAAAATCTTAGCTGGCGGGGGGTAGTTTGATCCACACGGCACGGGAATCATGTTAATGTAACTGTTTTGTTTTTAAATCCCACGGACAGTTAACATGATAAATTGATGATGGCCCCAACAAAAAAATTCGCTGATGGTACTTCAATATCTAATTCTGAGTAAAACATGAAACTCACTGAAAAGGTTATGAAAATTGGATAAACAGATAGTCGGAAATGATTGACTGAAATAATATAAACTTTGAAAAAATTTTTCATATATATAAAATAGTTGTTTTATAGCCTTGTTTTGATTGGAAAAAACTTTTGATCAGATCAAATACTGCATTTATCCATTTTATATATATATATATACTCTTCCATAGGAATAGAGCACTCTGCTTAAATTCAGCCTTACTGACCACTCTGTTCCGTAGTCCAGAGGTAGGATATCGGCCAATGCGAGGGTTTCAATTCTGCATCGCGGTACTGGACGGGATAAAGTCTATAGCCACACTGAAGAGATGTAATACATCGAAACAGCTGTCTATGGATCACACAATAATATATATATATATATATATATATATATATATATATATATAGGAGGGGTTACGTGTGTGCGTGTGTGTGTGTATGTGTTCTGATATATGCATCTGTACAAGGTGTTTGCTGTAGTGCGATGATCAGCAAGCCAGTCCTCTAAAACCAATCAGCCTGTGTCTAATGTTTAATGGTCTCTGGATGCTCCTACCCACACTTGTGGCCCTGAGCAAGACTAAGTATTTTAAATGCGATGGCTACACCGTACAAAAACCCCATTGAACGGTATCTCTCTGCTGACTGAGTAACTCCCATGGGAGAGTGTCTGCCAGGCCCCCTGCTGCTTGGTTGCCAAAATACATCAATAGTTACGCAACCATCTTTTCGAGTTTAGTTATTCAAAATGGCTGGAACCCCTCTGGGCCGACCTTGTAGATTAGAAATCCATTCCAAGGCAGTAATGATAACAATTTCGAACGATCCTTTTTTGTAATTATTATTTAGTGAAGTATTGTAACAAGGAAAGTCTTCTTAATAAGGAGAGAGAGAGAGTTCGTATTCTCACCGACGGCTTACTTTTTATCCCCGTTATTTATCTATGTAGGAAAACGAATATCTGTGGAACCCACAAAAGAAATCACGCAGAGAATCATTCTTGGATGGCAAGCCTTCGGCAGAGAAAGCTAAACCTTCAAAAACAAGACGATCTCAATAATCCTAAAAAGGAGTATACAACCAATGCATTCTCCCAATAGCTACCTATGGAGCTGAAACATGGAACCTAACCAAGATACAGACCCGCAAACTGAGGAGCATGTCACACGCACGTAGGAAAATCATGCTCGACCTCACACGGAGAGATCACAAAACAGCACAATATATCAGAAAGAAAACGTGAGTTGGTCATGTTGTGAGAGTGAAAGACAACCGATGGAAATCTCGACTCACAACATGGATTCCTAGTGAACACATGCGACATCGAGGCCGACAGACTACAAGCAGGAGATAAAACTAGACAAATTCAGAAAATACTGGCTCCACGACGCCCATGATAGAGAGATATGGTGGATCCTGGGGAAGATCTATGTCGATGATAATGAATTGTTACCCGAATTTAGAATCGTACAAAAACAACCAAAATTAAGATGTAAGTAAAATCTAGTGAAATTTAATTTCGAAAATAACCTTGAAACTCTGATTGCACCAGGTCATCATCTACTTGATCCATTTATTTATCACTATCGATTACCGTGATTCATACTATTGGCAACGTCATCATTGTGCTCACTATCAATGCAATTATCATCTCTGACCCGATACTTCAGAAGATTTCTTCTGTTATCGAAGATGAAACAGCCATTAAGAAAGAGTATTATACATTGGTACTCATCTGCAGTTGAACATGATTCATGCATAAGATTACTAATCTATAAATAAAAATTCTTAGAAATATAAAGGTCCTCGGCAGGAAACGGTCGAAATAAAGTGAGAGTTGGGGGTGGGGTTAGTTGTTTAATAGAACCATCAAGATACCTGATTTTACTTTTATTTAAAACATAAAATCTTTACAAAAAACGTTATGTATTTTTATCAATTAACTTTCCAAGATTCTGTCTGAGAATTTTCATTTTAATTAGTTCAACACTTCCGAAGTTCAATATTTTTTTTCGTAGTAACGTATGGTTATTTACTTATAAAATGTAAACAAACAATTGGATCTACTGTAACTAGCCATTTTTCAATACCTGGCTTTTTGTCAAAATCATTGCTAGATTTCAGTAAAATCCGTGTAGATTTGAGAAATGTTCCTAAATGTAAAGAAAAAGAACATTTTTGCTTATAAAATGTAAACAAATAATCGGCCATAACTCACCACCCACGTGCAGAAACTCCCCACAAGCCGACATCAAAATTCCATTGAAATATGCTGAGGGATTGCTAAGTTATCCAATTGAGAAAAAGTCGCAATGATGACGATAACAACGACAGACACCGAGCTTGGGACCAAAATTAAAAATGTTTAATCTTATCATTACTAATAACACCATGTAACGCGATTTTCGTTCCTGGTATGAGTGTTATTTTGTAATTGCTTGTGTGTAAAAAGCAAAGAAAAGAGCTACTCTTCCCTTCTAAACTATGTGATAATCATATGTAGTTGTTTTCCCTTCATGTGATTACAAATGTGCAGATTCATCTGTTGTCTTACTGGAAATAGGTAGGTTTCAAACTATTTTCGTCCTGGAAACCAAAGCTAAAATTCAAGGGAATCGTCATCATCATCAACATCATTATCATCATTCTTTTAGCGTCCGTCGTTGGACATAGACCTTCCTCAGGATTTGCCCGACCCCAGTATCATGGGCGTCCATCAATCGTCACGCTATCTTATTTTCTGTCGTGACAAACTGAGATGACGTGATTGGTGTTTTCTATCCTTTTAGGTATAATCAATTAGAAGAAGAAAAAAACACTTATCCAGGAACAAAAAAAGTAAAAATATCTTGCGCAATCAAATGCTTGCCTTGGAAAACCTTCCTTAAACAACTTCCCCTTCTTTCTATCCTCTATCGTTCTCTCTTACTCCACACCCGACTCTCTTTCTCTTACCTGTTCGTTACCTATCCCAAAACTTTTTTAGTCACGGCCAGACCAGTATGCACCTACTTGGACTGTCACTTGAGATCCGTAACACACGTCCTTTCCAAGATATCATTTTACCTACGACTTCTCAGTAACAAAATCAGCTGCTAACAACCAGTGATATCAGCTCCATGTCCTTCTGAGTCGGGTCGATATAACCTACTTTCTCTTGTTAGGAAAGAATAATCTCCTAAATACATGGGGATAAAGTAACACCCCATTTAGCGCAGATTCGCTATGGCACTCCTTTTGTTGAACTTCGGTCCAAGATGGACGCTGGAGTTCACTCTATCCTGATTCAACAAGAACCACAACAACAATCCTTATCTAATTCAAGGGAGTAAACCCATCTCTGTTTGCTGTGTCATCACATTAAACCAAATCGAAATATAATATTAACATTTCCCTTCAGTGATTTGGAATCACGGCTGAGTGATCGCCATGCAGCTCTTTTACTGTCTGAGCCAAACTCACAAATTTTATACGACAACGAAAATGTATGCTACAAATACGAAAGGGCTTATTTAATTCTAACAAACAAATCAATTTATTTTTAAAAAATCGTAATTTGAAAACACGACTACGTGATCGGTAGGCGTCTCTCTCATCGTCTGTGCCAAACCAACAAATTCAACTCATCTACCAAAATTCATGTTACAGATACGCTTGAGCTTATATCACTCCAATTTTCAAAAACATTTATCAAAAAATATTTTTTTGACGATCTTATACTTATTGTATATACACTACGAGGGTTGCAATAATCACCCTCAGTCGGAATACTCGTAGGAGTAGAGTTTGACCCTGCCGTAACAAAGCTTGTTGAAATATTTTTCGTAATAAATCTAATAATGTTAAATTCCCGAAACAAATAATTATGTAAGAAAGCATCAGGGACGGTCTCCGAAATAACTGTATATTGTACACTTTAATTTCATATGAATAAACAAAGTCGTATACACAATAATTTATCATGTCGTTGCGAGCATACATCTTGTGATATATCGCCAGTTCCAGAAAGTAACTACCAGCACCAATCCATTCCATCTTGTTGAGGTTCAACAACGATCTCATTTATTGCAAAATGATTGACAGGACAATATTTCCATTGGGGTAGCGCACGTACATTATTGTTATGAGGGCCCCGTATAGTGCCGCTTGTTTTAGTTCCGCATTTTTAGGGATCTATCGAAAACGCTAACCGCGGTATTAGAGTATTCTCACTTCTAGATTGGGAAGAAGTTAACGAACTATTTGTAGCATGCATGAAATATGATTATCCTGCTGTTGTAGCGCAGAATGATTGTTTACTACGCCTATATTAGCATAGCACAAGATCACTGTGGTTGGGCCCTCGGTGAAGAAATAACTCTCTAGATCAGTAATAGTTTTATAGACTAGCATTTTGGTAAAACATACTTGAAATATAATTAAACTACGGTCGTTATAACACAGAATATTTACTAGGCCTATATTAGTTTGACACAAGGCCACAGTAATCGAGTACCGAGTTAGGATAGGACTCTAAATCAATTGTGATTTCAGAGACCAACATTTTAATGTAACATGCTTGAAATATAATTGCTATACGGTCGTTGTCACACGGAATGTTTACTAAACCTATATTAGCCTGGCACAAGGTCACTGTAATTGAACTTATGGGGTATAGATTACCCTTTTTGGTGTAACTTCGGGTTTGGCTTGGGATTGATTACAGACCATGATTAAAAGATGTTCAGTTTGCTTAGCGTCATTAAACAAGCATAGTAGAGAGGCTTGTGCAGAGATCAAGACTCAGATGATAAAGTAATTGCTAGAATCAATGATAACAAATGATTTTTTTACCACCTGGTACATTGGTTAAGTAGCTATCCTCTTGATGCCAACAATAATATCAATTCACCAGAAAGTTCGTTGGCAGGTATGAAGTTCTCAGGTGTGAAGTACAGATGTGGTGTGATGTTTTAGTAGGAAGGAAAGCCGGATCTTTATACTGCAGTCAGTGAATAACTACGGTACATCTGTCAGTTGCAGCTTTGGGCGAGCCCCTGGGTTTACCTTATTGAGCATCTGTATTAAAGAACCGTGGCGTATCTCCAAGGCCAGTGATAGAGTCCCTGGTGCCCCAGCCAAGCTGAATTTTGGTGCCCTTTTGGGTATAGTATTATCTTTTTTATTTATTTATCTTTTACAGTGATACCAAAGAGATAAACCTGACTGCTACAGGGTCAAACTCTACTCTATTTCTATTCCGACGGAAGATTATTAATAAAACTTTTGTTATGTATACATAATAATTTGCTCTGTTGGTATAAAAGACTTGTGAGTTTGGTGTAATGTGACGTTATAGTCAAACAGTCAAGCGTTTACTCTCTTAAATTAGGCCAGGATTGTTTTTGTTGTTCTTGTTAGAGAGGAAAATGAACTCAAAATAAAAGGGTCATTATAATAATCAGACTGAAAAAGCAGTTCTGACCAGAGTTTCAGATAGTAATAAAAATACGTTGAGTTCTGGCAGGGTAAGAGCTCCCTTCTGGCTATGCAACTGCTTTGGGTGCGTAATTCGCATGCACCCCTTTGTTCGTTTCCGGAATCAGATACGTTCTATGGCAGGAGTGGCTCCGAAATGTTGTGGGGTGTATTTGATCATCATACTGCGTTCCTGGGTTGGTCAGGCCTGAATTGCTGTGGTCAGCACTGGGTGTGTCTGGGTGGATGTACCTTAAATTGTTGCGATCTGCTGAAATGGATATCCTTTTGGAAACGACATCGGATTGGTTTAAATGAAAAAAAAAAGTCAGGAATTCAGTTTAATTTTGAATGTTTCTATTCTATCTAATTTATTCATTTTCAAATTCTCCGTCTGGATTTTGACTGCATATCATTTCAGACACCTGACAGGCATCCCTTTGTACTTATCGCCGGGATGACAGTACCTAGGACCGACCCTTAAGGACAAGTGGCGCTCACTCTCTGCTAATGGATTTGGGAAAAGCATGTATTCATCTATGCCCATGCCAATACATTATGGGCCAGCGTGGCAGAGTAAGACCCATCACTGACCACACAAGCGTCTGTCGTTCGATCAGCTACTGCTCATCAGAGACATGGTTATTATCAGTAACTTTTTGTGAATGGACCAACTCCTCCTCACTAATATCCTTTCTGCGGACCTTTTGAAGACACAAGAAGGTGTTGTGGAGATAAGACCTGCCTGAGCGAGTTTGGGACCATGTTCCCATTCTTTTTGAAAGGGAAGCCTACATCCTTTTGACGAGCCTGGCAAGCAGGGAGTGAACTATGGCACATTGCTCAGCAGAGTGGAAGAGGACAGGCAAAATGCGAGCGCTGCCTCTACATTTTCATGACACTTCGAGTATAGAATGAAAGATTTTTTTTCAAATAAACAGATAAAAATAACAAATAAAGATCCTGAAGAGTCTATAAGTTTTGAGGCCAAAGGTAATACTCGGGTGTCAACAGATTATTGGGCATGTCGAAAGAAATAAAATTTTGAGGTTCTAAGCCAGAGTGTGGCAAGAGGTGGTAGCTGCATGGCATTTAGTGGTACACGAAAGAAGATTTAAAATAACCCTTGAGTTTGTGAATAACTCACAGAAACATACGTCAGTTGCCGCTTCTGGTGAGTCACTAGCTTTATACTTTGATGTACATCTGTATTTGAAGACCCCAGAGTGAATCGTGCGTTAAGAACCAGAAACTAGGTTTTGAATTGTCATAACTTGTAAGAAAATTCGTTTTGTGTATTGTTTTTTTTTCTTCTGTCGAATTCTGGTTGTCGGTTGCTGGTGCCTCCCAGGATTAAAACAGTTGAACAAAATTGGATTTGCCATTTGTCTGACTGTGGAGGATTAGAATGCCTCCTTCTGACTCTGTGGACAATAGAACGACACTGAAGGGCCCAAGCCAGGGTAAGGTGTATAGAGATCCTGGGATGCCCCGTTGACAGAATCCCCTCCCTCGACCTCACCGATGTATTCCTAAGGAAAGCGGGGCGTCGTATTTTTTGATATCAGCTTAGTCCCCGGAGCTGTCGGGAAGGATGTCAAAGTTGAGGGGGCTCTACTTCCTAATTTGGAATCAGATTTGTCCTTTTCCTTAACTGGTTGCCAAACAAGTCAAGGGAGCCCAGTCTTCTCTATTATCTTAACAATACTTAGGGGGAAGAAGAGATTCATACCTTACCCAATGGTATTAGTGCGAGGTAAACGTAAATAGCCACAACCAGAGTTTGAAAGCAGCCCGCAGACTCGTTAACTGCTATGCCACTATAGCCTGATAGTAAAATTGAATCAGAAATTTAATTCGCCTCCTCCACTGATACGTCAAAGTTTATTTTTTAAAGGTGGAAGAGATTAAAAATATTTTTAGATGCACGAGTATCACTACCAAGGTTGCGGAGGAGATTATGTTGGAAAATAAATATTTGTTGGGTAAAGTGAATGGTTTTTTTAAACATTATGCTACAGACTTATTGATGCACATACCTGAGTAGTTATTTTCAGTTGTACAGACGTTAGGCAGTCCAGTGTTGACAATATTTAGATTTTTTTAAAAACGTTATTCATGTTATCACATCTGAACAGGCAACCATGATCTTTACAAACAAGTGTTTTAGAACAAGTCGGACGTAAATTTTAGGACACCCAGTATAGATTTCACACTAATGCTACAAGCGGTGGACTATTTGGGGCTCATCTTTTGAGCTGGGTTTGTCATAAAGCTTCGAAAATGAAGAGCAGTTTGTTTTTAAAGAAAATATCTCATTAATTCTGCAATTTCCAAAATGTTCACTCGAAGTTGTTGACGAAATCAGGTTCAGCACTTATAATAGTTTAGACATTCTGGGCCAAGACAATTTTGGTTTATACAATCTGGGTTTAAACATAGGGAACGGTCACCACTTATTCATTGATCACATTTTTTTTTCAATTTTTTAAATTGATCACCCCCAACATGACATGACAAAAGAGGAAGTCACATGACGGTTTCTATTGATTGACTGACCAGATTTATTTATCTATAGTTATATCTATATCAGTCTGTTTATATCTATCTATCTATATATCTATCAAACAATGAATCTATTCATCTTTATATCTATCTATCTATCAATATATATATATATATATATATATATATATATATATATATATATATATATTTATATATATGTGTGTGTGTGTGTCCAAATTTATCTATCTCCCTACCTATTTTCAATCCATCTATCGATCAATCTATATATATATACACACACACACACACACACACACACACACATATATATATATATATATATATATATGTACATATATATATATATATATATATATATATATATATATATATATATATATATATATATATATATATGTCCAAATTCATCTATCTGCCTAGCTATTTCCTATCTATTTATCTATCTATCTATCCATCTATCTATTCTTCAAACACTCCATGATACAAGTTTTACAAAAACAAAAACAAAATAATCTGGAGATGATACAACCTCTTTCTTTCTTCCTGTCTGCAATCTATCGTTTGATTCGTATGTAATACTCTAAAGCCGAAGATTTCGAGTGAGTAACAAAGACACAAAAAAGCATTTAAAAAATCCATCGACCAACCCACACGTGTTTGCTGTCTCTAGTTAAACCGGGACTCTAGGTGTTGCCGGCTCTCACAAGAGGATCACAGCTACAGTGACAATTTCCTTTTTTCCGGTAGACGAAGCGGGTAGGAACCGGGTATAGGGTGGAATACATTGTTTGACAAAATATATCTATTCAGGGTTTCTTGTATCGTTGAAAGGAGAAAAAATTGCGAGCAAACTTGAGTGTAGCTTTCTTTATTATCTCATTTTATCTTATTTTTTTTGGTGGGGGGGTGTATATCGCGAATTTCAATTTAGAGAGATAATGAAACGAATGTACATGCATACATACTCACATACATGTGTAAGCATGTTTTTATCTCTGTCTATCTATTGACCATATGTTTATCAGAATGTTCATGCCTTTGGTCAGATCTATCTCAGCCTGCTTAGATCTATCAATCTAGCTATCAATCGATCGATCAATATTTCCATTCATTTATCATATTCTATTTTCCTCTGTCCATCTCTCTCCCTCCCGCTCCCTCTCCCTCCCGCTCCCTCTCCCTCTCTCTCTCCCTCTCTCTCTCTCTCTCTCTCTCTCTCTCTCTCTCTATATATATATATATATATATATATATATATATATATATATATATATAATCTAGAAAGCTTTACAACTTCAAACCCTTAATATATAAAAAGAAATTCGAAAATTTATGCCATTTCATTCAATTATTTCCCAATATCTGTTAATGTAATAACTATCTGTTCATATTCACATACCTACCAGAATATTTCCATAAAAATGCTGGGGTTACTGATGTATGTATTGTCACTAAGGAGCCCAAAGCTATTTCATCAGGTAATTTATTTTTGATAATTTAAGTATTCTAATTTTCTGTTGTTTTTTTTTCTTGTCACAACTCATCTCAAGCTGTTTTAACGTGTGACATGACGTCTCAAGAGTTTCTATGACGTAATTCTTATTATGCCATAATAGGGAGGTAGATCAACTAATAGAATCATCCTATTGGAGCGCAAACACACAAACAAGCAGAAAAAATGTATGTAAGCTCATTATAAGGTTAGATGTATCTATCTGTCCATATGATCGTATCAATCCCAGTCTTTTCATAACTATCTATCTATATATCTAACTATCGATGTCGGCTCATATCTATACATCTACGTACCTATATATATGTTCATATTGCATACACACACACACACACGCATATTTATATATGATTATGTGTGAGTATATATATATTGTATGTATGCATGTGTTTTCATATCATTTAATCTTTGTATGTTTTACAAAAATGCATGTATACTGGCATAAGGCTAGTAAACCCATGTTCATAGAATATACCAAATCGATTAGACCTGCTTACCTTGAAAACATGTATTCAAAATTATTATATTTTACCTTGGTTTGAACATCAAAAGCAAATTTGCAGCAATCCCAACCCCACTAGAAATTCACAAATGTCATTATTTATCTGAACTGGCACACAAGTAAACTCACACACGTATGCATGCTCACCTATAGTGAAATACTGTTGAAGCTGCATCATATTTAGAAAATATTTTATCCTTATAGATTCATAATGTCATTATTTAATCGTCGAAATATGTTCCTTATTGTGAATTGAATCATGAAACAAAGATCCCAGTTTTGATTCAAAATTATTCTTCGAGAAATTTTCGATATTAGAAATCGTTATCCAAACCTGGCACCAAAACTATCAAAATATGTATTTTTTTTCATTTTTCTAATGGGTTTGGCTGGCTAACTGATTGGCCGGCTATGTAGTATCACGCGTATAATCTAAATATTTACTTTTTAATATGTCCACAAAAAACATTTTTTTATTTTTTGAAAATCTCCCCCAAATAGGTTTCGATGAGGACTCAATTTGCAATGTAAGTTTATGCTTAGTTAGTCCCTTAGTTTATTCACGTTTGTTTTTGAAAATTTGGACTGTAGGAGGGATCACAGCCGAATTGATCACCCCCAATACGGCATGTAGCAAAAAGACGTTGGTCATGTGACAATTCCTATCGGGTAACTAACCAGGCCTGTTTTTAAATGTTTGGAACCACTGGCCAGACAACGAATGTTCATGGAACGAAACAAGTGATTGTCTGA
Source organism: Thysanoteuthis rhombus (assembly GCA_963457665.1). Lineage (NCBI taxonomy): Eukaryota > Metazoa > Mollusca > Cephalopoda > Oegopsida > Thysanoteuthidae > Thysanoteuthis > Thysanoteuthis major. Next base: position 21,553,543 of record OY735223.1, read on the forward strand.
AAGTGAAAGGTCTGGAGCTACATGATCATTTACAACGTGGCAATGGCGATAAAAGGGCGAACTCTGTAACCTGTCAGCTTCTTTGCCCACAAAAAGGAACATATTTGAAACGAGTCACTTGTTCCCTATAGCGGTAATTACCTTGATGATGGGATTATCATATTCTTTTGAAAAATTGAAATTCATGAAGAGATTGTTTTAAATAAACCATGGTGGTATTTTATAACTATTTTAATTTGGAGTTTCTCTCTTAATGACGTTTGTATATAGATAAATCAGCGCGTAATCCCCTTTCTTCAATTCAGTGAAGAATGTTAATCACATCGATCAAACATTCTTCAGTGAACATTTCAGATCAGAATTTAGATAATAATTACATGTCAGGATAAAGACTTATTGATCAATCTTTGTATATCAATGTTGTATTTCATTGGAAAAAATAAAAATTAAAACTGAAACTAAAATTAATAAGATAATCAATTTAATTGGGTCTTCTGTGAGATATTAGTCAGATATTTGAATTCGCATGCTTTGATATCGACTATTTACTGCAGAATTTTAAGGTTCTTGTTTTCACGATAGGCCAACCAGCAATTCTGAACGCAAGACTCATGCCTGACAAGGGGCAATTTAAATATGTTGGTGGGGTGTTGGAATTTGGTATGAAGAGCAAAAAGCTTTCCCCAGCTTAAAGCAAAATCGTTTTAAAACTCAACTAATTCATAACAAATTAGACAATACTATTTATTCTAAATAACATAACACTATTCATTACTAATTTTACTATAGATTCCATAATAACCAATTCTTAACTTATTGTCTTAATCAAAGTTATGTATGGCATCTATGATATATATGCTCTACATATAGTATTGTTCGATGATTCTGGCTCATCTGAAAGTCTTCAAATACTGGTGGTCAGATTCTCTTTTGCCTTATGTTTTCATCATAATCGACAACTGATGTTCGTCTACTTTGGGGCTTTATTTCAAGGGCCAAGTCACCACCCTTAAAACACTTAAACCAGTTTTGAGCAGTATGGGTAGATATTTTTTTTCACTTCCTTTCACTTCCCGAATTCAGCGAACAACTTCAGTGGTACTGAAACCAAGTTTGAAATAACACCTCCAAATTACCAGAACGTCGACACTTTTATCCGTTAATTCAACATCTGGAATAAAAAAGAAAAGCTAATTAGTATTAACAACAACAACAACAACAACAACAACAACAATAATAATAATAATAATAATGATAATAATAATAGAAATACACTGCACTGCTAGGGACTGTACGGATACTGAGGAAAGTGTTAAAAATAGAAGGACTGCAACACTAAATGTTGGCAGTGTCCCAGCAGAGGAAGAAAAATGAAAGCGGAAATGTGAACCACAATACTGGCATGATAGACGAGGGAAAGAAAAGATGTTGGCTAAAGACCTTACGAGACTTATTGTCACTCAGACGTCAGCAATGACCACCGGGCAACCAGTGTGAAACTGTAAACCACAGTATTACTGTGCACTATAAGAATGAGGAGAGGATGGCTGGAGACTTGAGGACACTTACTGTCACTTAACCTCCAGAGGTAACCATCAGGCAACTGGCGTGAGATTGAATAATAATAATAAGACCAGACTTAGTAATAGTAGACAAAAAAAGGAAGGCCTGCCAAATAGTAGACGTTGCTGTGCCTGCAGACCATAGAGTAAAAAAGAAGGAGAGTGAAAAAAGGGAAAAATACCAGGACCTAGCAAGGGAGTTAAGGAATATGTGGAACATGAAAGCCAGGGTAGTACCGGTCATAGTGGGCGCACTAGGAACTATCCCCAAAACGCTGAGGGAGAGACTGGAGGAGATCGGGATTAGGGGAAGGATAGAGACCGTACAAACCACAGCACTACTGGGAACTGCACGGATACTGAGGAAGGTGCTAGAGATATAAGTACTGCAGCGAATCGTAGCCCTGTCATGATATGCGAAAGAGAGAGGAGACGTTAGCTGAAGACCTGAGGAGACTTATTGTCACTCAGCCTTCAGCGATAACCACTGGGCAACCGGTGTGAAACTGTAAATCGTAGAATTACTGCGACCTATGAGTACTAGGAGAGGAGGGCTGGAGACTTGAGGAGACTTGCTGTCACTCAAACTCCAGCGGTTACCACCAGGCAACTGGTGTGAGATTCCAAATAATAATAATAATAATAATAGCGGTTACCACCAGGCAACTGGTGTGAGATTCCAAATAATAATAATAATAATAATAATAATAATTGTGGAATCATAGATAATCTTTAGTTGTGTACATGAAAAAAAATTTGGAGAAGAGGTTCATAAAAAACAAATCTACTGGGCATTTGAAAATCGAAGCATGAGTCTTTTTGGCCACTTCTATTCAAACTATTCTATATCTAAAAAAAAACTATTCTTAAGACAAAAATTAGAAAAAAAAAATAAAAACGATGCTAATCACACATATAGCTCAATTCAACAATAAATGTTGAAAGTGATTCCCTTTAACCAGGATGCTGGAGTACCTGTTCGTTTCATGAGCGTCCCATCATATTAGAAAATCACCTGAGAGACACAGCACAAATGAATGGATACTAGAATGAGGCTAGTGTATGATGCAATCATTTCAACTGATAAATGCTGTAGTTTCTGAGTACAGTGATGCCACGTGACTAATAGTGCAACAGAATTTACGTGCACGTAAATTCTAGCCTCTTATCTTTGAGGTTGCGATCTTTATAAAACACCCTGTACTGATGAAATGTTGACGCAAGGTCTTCTATCTTTTTCGACCCTTAATCTTCTCCCCTTCGTCATTTCTCTCTCAACCAGTTCATCGTTTTTTGTTTTGTTTTTTTGTGTGTGTATGTGTCTTTTAAGAAAGTAAACATGGCCAACGTTTGCTGAAGCGACGGGGACGCCGTTCGTCGCTCAGGAAATAGAAATCAAACAAAGACGCTTATAATGGCGTACACCGAACGGTGAACTCAATTTGGCGGCACTCGTTCAGATCGTATAGATAGGTAATGTAAGTAATTACTTACGGACACTTGAGTACAGGGGTAGGAGATTAAGTGCTTAAATGAATAGGCATATACATATGGATTCACTGAAATTACATATAACGCATAGTTATGCCTTTACATATATATATATGCATATATACGTACAATAAATACATACGTACATAAATATTTGCATACATACAGGGGCGTCACTTAATTTAGGGACACAAGTATATTGGCTTAAAAATTGAAATTATTTCATTATATTTAATTTATCTATCATCTAAACCAGTGCTCTTTTAACTAGTGCATGATTCAACCGAGGGTGAATGAAATAGTTTGGAAGGGGGTGAATTAAACTAGAGGGTTGGACAACGGATGAATAACTTGATTTATTCAGGTATTTATATTTTGCTATACTTAAAAAGGCAATCCCTTTAAATTGGTTAGTAATCTTTTATTGCTTTTTAATGGCTGTGGTGATAATTGATACGTTGTTATTTTTTTCTCTGTCCACCTACAGTTTTCTAATTTCAAAGAAGCGGGATATTTCCTAAAATGTCATCATCATCAGCTGCAGACTTTCAACGTCCATCGTTAGACATAGATCTTCGCCGAGAACTGTCAGACCTCTCTATCAAGGGCGTTGCAGTGCCAATATCTCTTGAACCTATCCAGAACGTCACGCATTATATTCATTTTATCGGTCCGGTGGTTATCCGACATTCTTTCAAAATGGCTTCCCTATAGCAATTTTTAGTTTTCTATTCGATTTTATATCTCAGACACCTTTTTTTTACACTTGTCTTTTTGCAATTTACTGTGGTTTCTTGTGGTCTCTCCCTGTGATGTTAAGCACGATCCTCTCTTAAGCGCACAGCATGGTTCTTAGTCAGTCAGTTTTTTGGTTTGGTTCCATAATTCAGCTCGATAGGTGACTATTCGGAGAATTCATTGGTTGAAGATCCTTCTCTTTTCGAAACTAATGGGATCCTTCATTTCTTGAATTTAGTCGAATACAAATTTTCAGGCGAGACAAGACGACCACATAATTCAAAAAGAATGCATAAATAAACACAGGAGAATGTGACAAATGTAATCAAAAACATGAGAAAATTTAGTCACAGGTGGGTGAAATTTTGTGATAGACTCTCGAGGGTGAATGATACTGAAATAGCCTGAAGAGTACTGATCTAAACAATAAATCGATTAGAGCATATTTTCCGCTATTCTAATTAACATGGATTTTAGCGGAAATGATTAACCTAGATTAAGATAATTTGTTTCAAAAAATGTGGTCAAGTACTTTTGGTAAATTTCAATTACCGATCAATTTTTATTTGACAAGAATAGTTCGTAAGTAAATAAAAGAACTCCCATACTGACTGAAATATATATATATAGATAGATAGATAGATATCATAATAAATTGCGTTGTATGATTTTGAAACGATCACCAGTTATTACAAAGTGAAAGTATAATTTGGCCCAGACATCGTAAATAGAACAAACAATTAAAGGAAACAGGGCTACCATATAAATTGAACCTGCGACCGATAGAGTAGCCGCTTCAACATAGTGTTGCTCTGACCATTGAGCCAAACAGTCGCCGATAAATCAAAGGCCAAAATAACTCCAAATCCACGTTTTGTTCATTCGCTGTCTATATCTATTCTATTTGTTTCTTTCAACACGGACATTTATATTATTAAGAAATGGACAAAGAATCCGCCAGAAATAATTATTAGAGGGAGTGAGGGAGAGGGAAGCTGTACATTATCATTAAAGATAATGTCACCAAATTGTTATTTTCATCAAAATCAGCTAGTCACAAACACTTGAAATAGATTTAAATGAATCCAAATTGTTTCTAACAATGGATTGATAGAAAATTATGTGAATTTATAGCAAGGAATATAAGTTGTTCTATTTTTTATATCACTTGCGTTTTGTCAATAGCTAGTTATTGTTATCTAAAGGATCCTGTTCCAAAGTGATAACTTCTAATATTTGACTCGCGTTGATTATGGAAAAACATCTGGCACAGTTGAAAATTTGACAGTTTTCAATTCTATATGGTATCAAGGTATTAACAACAATTATATAAAATCTGTACTGTCTTGTGATCTCTCTATGTGAGGTTGAGCATGATTCTCTAATGCGCACATTGCATACTTCTCAGTTTGCAGGTCTGTCTCTTGGTTAGGTTCCATGTTTCAGATCCATTAGTGACTATCAGGAGAATGCAGTGGTTGTATACTCTTCTTTTTAGGATTATTAGGATCATCTGGTTCTTGAAAGTTGAGCTTGCTCTGTCGAAGGCTTGCCATCCCAAAGTGATTCTTCGCTTGATTTCCTCCTCTTTTGTGGGTCTCATGGAGATTCCTTGTCCTAGATAGATGTAGTAGTCTACCTTGCAGAGTTTTGCATTTTCTATATCAACAATTATAAGGAAGAAAATGGGTGTCCGTGACATCATAGAAGCTATTAAAAAACTCAAATAGCAATGGGCAGGCTATGTTGCAAGAATGAAAAACAACCGATGGACATCACGTCTCACAACACGGATCCCCAGAGATCACGTAAGAAACAGAAGCCGACAGAATACAAGATGGAGAAATGAACTGGACAGATTCAGGAAATACTGGCTCCGCGACCCCCATGATAGAGAAGTGTGACGAATCCTGGGGAAGGTCTATGTCCAACGACGGACGATAAAAGACTGATGATGATGATGATGATGATGATGGTGGTGGTGGTGGTGGTGGTGATGATGATGATGCTGATATAAAAGATGTTAAGAATATATACGAACTGTGATAATTCGACGTCATAAAGATACGAATCAGATGAATGTTGGGAAAGGAGTTTGACATGTTTAGCCGAAACTATTTACTGCAAGACTTTGAAGCATTTTACGGAAAACTGATCGGGGAAAGCGGGGTTAAATATAAACGGAGAACATTTTAAACTTTTACTATTTGTTGATGACATCGCAATAAAAACAGTAACATTAGATGAACTCACTGTAATGAAAGCCTCAAAATAAGAATAAAGATGAACAGCATTAAGTGTTATTCAACAATAACGTTCCAAATAAGACTATGAGAACTGAAGATAGAAATTTGAAAGAAGTTAAGGAATGCTTTTGCTTATGTCAGGCGATAAAGTTAGAGAATGAAAATAAAAGCGAAATTAAAAAGCGCCTTGCCAATATGCTTAAAACGTATAGCGTATAACGATTTCATAATGAAACCTACGACGTACGAATATGGAACATTTGATCTAACTAAATCACTTGAAAACAAACAAGAGATGGAAAGAGCAATGTTAGGAATGTCTACCAAGAGGTAGAGACAGATCAGTCCGTATGGATCAGAGAACAAGTCAAGGTAAAAAAATATCATAGAACTGATTAAGAAACAAAAGAAAGGTGGGCTGGATACCTAAGCAGAAGTAAGGATAGCGCAAAAGGTTAATGGATCGGTGCCTTAAAGATAGCAAAACTTAGTATGAGAAGACCTGGCATGAGATGGAGAAATGATACGGAAAAGTCTGTGTATAAGATGTGGCATAGGTTAGCACTGTCACGATCAGCGTGGTCAGGGATTGAGAAAGGCCTTTGTCAAACAGTTGGTAGCGAGTTGGGGGGTTTCTAATGGCTTATGTGTGAAAAGTATTAAGAAAATGGCTATCACTCCCTTCAAACTTAGCTTTTGTGATCGGGACAGTGATATTCATATGCAGTTGTTCTGAATATGATTTAAAATGTACAAATCCGCCCGTTGTTCGATAGCAGATACATTTCAAAGTATCACTGTCCTGGTTGCAAAAGATTTGTTTGAAGGGAATAATTGATATTTTCTTTACTTCTTAGATAAAATCAATTAAAAAACCAAGCTTAATACACAGGAACAGAAAAGAGTAAAAAAGTATGTTGCGCAGTGTTACATAAGTAGATTCCAACATTGATTGGACGCTTGGGGGTGGCGGGGTCCCTCGGCTCTACGTAATTCGTTCTCGTCCACCAATCGGCCACACCTGGCCAGGTGTAATGTGTGATGATACTTGATACGGGCGGTAGCCGTCCAGCTCTGTACTACTCCGATTCGCAGTCACTATTCGATACGGGTCCTGGTAAGGCGATACTTGATGTCTATTTTTTCCAGTTTGAAAATGTTGATTCACCTGTTGACAGGTAAGGAAAAGGAATATAAATTGCGATAGATAGGAAGATATTAAACACATAGATGAAAAAAGGTACTGTGTGTGTGTGTGTGTGTGTAAATGGTAGAAGAGAGAGAGGAAGTGAGGGAGAGAAACAAAATTAGTTGATATAAGCAGTGAGATATCTGAGGAAGTCAGCGATAAGGACGTTTATAGATACGAATCGTACTGATAGATAGATAGATAGAGAGAGAGAGAGAGAGAGAGAGAGGAGAGAGAGAGATACGAACCTTGCAGATAAATATGAACAAATGGATAGATAATGAGCTGACAGACAGATAGATAGATAGATAGATAGATAGATAGATTGATAGATATAATCGGTCAGATACATAGCTAGATAGATCTGACTCACAGATAGATAGATAGATAGATAGATAGATAGATAGATAGATAGATTGATTGATTGATTGATTGGTACGAACCTTGCAGATAAATATGAACGGATAGATAGATAATGAGCTGACAGACATGCAGATAGATAGATAGATTGATAGATAGATAGATAGATAGATATAATCGGTCAGATACATAGCTAGATAGATCTGACTCACAGATAGATAGATAGATAGATAGATAGATAGATGGATAGATAGATAGATAGATACGAACCTTGCAGATAAATATGAACGGATAGATAGATAATGAGCTGACAGACATGCAGATAGACAGATCGATAGATATAATCGGTCAGATACATAACTAGATAGATCTGACGCACAGATAGATAAATAGATAGATTGATAGATAAGAATATTTACAGATGTGTATGAATAGATAGATAGATAGATAGATAGAAAAGAATATTAACAGATATGTATGAACAGATACATAGATAAATATACAGGTATGAACCGATAGATAAATAGATAGATAGATAGGATAGATAGATATGAGATGACTGACAGGGAGAGAGTGAGAGAGATTATCTGACAGACTGGCAGATGATAGGTAGATAAATAGATAATGAACATTAACATAGGTAAATATCAACAGATAGACAGATAAATATAAGCAGATGAATGATACACAATTTTATCATTGAATACCTACGATTCACATATTTCTGCTAATCAGTATAAGCCATGAAGTCTCATTTATCCAGCGAGATCTATTTAAATTTAGATCTATACTTTTAGATAAAACATATAATCTATTATTTTTTTATTAGATTCCCCGAAGAACCACTGATTAAAAAAACCCTGTAAACTTGCTGTACATACGCACGAACCAAGATTTTTTCCGATTGTAGTTATATATCTGAGTAAAGGGGATATCTATTTAATCAAACCCCGTACTCTGGCAATGGCCTAATAATACTTACTTGCGAGGATCGAATTTCATAATTAATGAACGACCGGTGACGAAGTCTTTGCTTCCTTTGTATGCGTTAGATTAATGATCTCTGCAAGTTTCAAGTCTAATTCCCAATACTTTTTATGATCACCCTTATGACATAGCAATCACCTTCGCACTAATCACATAACTCAAAGTATACTCAATTAGTTATTGAGTGCACATTGACATTTGCTCTTATAAAGAGTTTTTTTTTACTCTTTTCACGCGACTGCATTGAGACTATGTTGAATTCGCACAACAGCGTGGAGACTATGTTGCCAAGAATATCGTACTCATTCTTGAACGGCATAATATTTATATTTTTGACAACAGTTTCAATTCTTTACAGTTTAGTCGTAATACTCGATAATATCCGGGATGTTGTCTAACGCTCCACTAAAAATAATAAAACCCTGCTTTACTTGGAGTAGAAGAAATTTAACTTTCTATAAAAAGTTGTTGGGCGATACTGTATGTTTGTATGACTAATTTCTTAGTCCAGATTGATCTGACACTAGGTGAATTCAGTATGGATTGAACTCAGAACACAGTAGTAATAGAATACTTTACTAATTCACTAACTATTATCCCACGATGAGGTACTCCAGAGGTTTGTCCGGAAAGTATCCAGCCGTTTTGAATATCCCGAGAACCGGTTGAGCGGCTGTGACATAACTTGACAGCCAATCAGAAGGTACCTTACTGCGCAAGTGTTAACACACACTCTCTAAGGAGTTCACTCATTCGGCAATGAAATGCTATTATTTGAGCCTATGTACTGCGTGATCATCTTATTCACAATGATCGAACTCACCCATTTCTCATGTAGGATTTGGGGCAAAAATTACCCAGGGCTTTCGGTACGCCTAGTTCCTAATTTTGGCTCCCTGCGACTTTTTTCCCCTCCAAAAAAGATTTCGGACCGTAGACGAGGTTGTGAGTACACTACGATGATCCCGTGTGGTGATACCGAAAGAGGCCTTTGGGACTGTTGTTAAAAGTGGAAGTGCAGCTGAGATAAGTGTGTGGGGGGCCTTAAAGTAGAGTAATTTAAAGGGGCCTGGGGCAGCATTGCTATAAGTAGACTATTCTTTCATCAATATTGAATAGACGGGTACTTTCCGAGCAGAAATCGTATACACGAGTACGTCTTAAGAGAGAGAAAGCTGGTGGTGCACGCGTGTGTGTGCGTGTAGGTATGTGTGTGTGTTAACTAAAGAGATAGAGAACGATTAATAGAAGCATAGCACGAGAGATGTTGATATAAACAAGGAAAGGTGTAAGAAGACTGAGGAAAAGAGTGATAGGAATGTGTATTGATACAAAAGGGTCGCGAGAGGAAAAAGAACCAATGAACAATCAAGCTATGGTTTTGATAGATAGATAGATAGATTGATAAACAATTTTGGGAATGCAAAAAGGAAGTTTTGCCGGTATGTACCTGTACTTATCTCATCATTCAGGCAAGACTATCATTTGAAATGTAGAAGGTCGTCTCTCCGCCTCGGGAGAATTCAGTCCGCCCCACAAGGCTCGTTGACAGTCCGAAAGACAGAGGAGACAAAGTGATAGATTTTTTTTTCATCTGACCCTTCAAGTGTAGCCCCGAAGAGGCCAACCCACCTCTTATACGAAACTCTCCTGCTCAGATTTTCGTGAGTTTCTCAACAGTGGGCGTCGTTGGCGTCTTTTGTGAAATGTGATTTATATGCAAGACAAAAAAAAAACAAGGATTTGTAAATAAATTTGCTCGTGACAACCAAGTGATTTTTTTTAAAGATTATTGAAATTTGATGTTACTGTTTTCTGAATTAGAATCCGAAAAATTGCTTACACTGTAGAAAAAAAACATCATATTGACACAATTGGTTGTTCGGAAAATATACCATCATCTCAGCCACTACACAGACATTATATATATATATATATATATATATATATATATATATATATATATATATATATATATATATATATACATATATACATATATATATATATATATATATATACATATATATATATATATATATATATATATATATATATATATATATGATTTGAACTATACGAAGTGAGACAGACTCGATAGTGAAAGTGTATGAAAACTAGGTTTATTTATCTGTAAATGTTTTCATTGATGGTCTAGACGTGTTTCGGAAAGTATTCCCATCTTCAGTACTGTGTGCTGTGTGTGTGTGTACCATTTAATGGTTTTAAGTTTGCTGTGAAATATAAGTCCCCAATCTGCTTTGTGAGCAAAAAAGGGAACCCGTCTGCTAGGGTGATCCTTCCAAACTATCATTAATTGACGGCCATAATCAAATAATTTTGCAAATGCATTGTACCTCCCTTATCCCCCTTGACAAATATGACAGAAGAAATTAAAGACATAGTCATGGCTTGTTATATAAGCAGATACATTATATGTATATATATATATATATATATATATATATATATATATATATATATATATATATATTTATATATATATATATATGTGTGTGTGTGTGTCTGTCTGTCTGTCTGTCTGTGTGTCGATCTGTCTGTCTGTGTGTCCGTCTGTTTTTGTGTGTCCTACCATGCGACAAGGCATATTGAACAATGATTTTGTTTCTTTGCCTTATTTGATGAGGATAAGCAGGAATTTGTTCAACTAAGATTCGTTGGTTTATATGGAGCCACGGTGCTGGCCCGATGTCCCACTCCCCCATTTCATAATCGGGCTTGATACCGGCAATGGACATTGACAACTGCTCCGCTATTCATCCATAGCTGGGAGGAGGAGGGGAGGAGTGGAACCGTGCCTTTTCCCTTGGGGATTAGTGCGAAGCGAACCTTAGCAACACCAGCTGAATCTATTTTCTGTGCTGGTAACCGCTACGCCACTACACACCTTTATTTCACACACACGCACACACATACAAGTACATACATAAATATCATTAGATTGAACAGTGGAAGCATGTTTCGTTTTACGCGGGTAGCATAAATAGAACAGCCGACTACGTAAATTTTTTTTTTTAAATGAGTTTTGTGTGGGACTCGAATCCATGTTCAATAACTAGCAATCTCAACGTGACTTTGCTCTAGCGATTGAGCTAACAACACTCTTGGTAAGTGGGATTTGACAAAAAAATTCACTCAAACCACCCATCTTCCAACTTTGCAGTCGTGGGCATTATATAATGATAGACTCTCCCGTCGATTTCAACGTATGAGGGTTCCACAAAGTGGAACGACCCAGTCACTGAATTATAGTGAAGGCAGCTGACTAGACTACAGTCACTCGTACCCTTCACGCAACTACAACGATGAACTCAGCGTGACACAAGTGTGACAAGGCCGCAACATTGCAGCAACAGGGTCTGTCCATCCGAAGGGCTTCCGCACAGTTTCTTCTCCCAATTTCACTCGCAAGGCTTGGTTGACCCGTGGCTGTGGTAAGGACACTTGCCAAAGGAGCCCCCCGTGTTAGAATCCGAATCCCACCGAAATTTAAATTCCACCAGGATTCGTACCTTGCGAGTCCAAGTCTGCGACTTAGACAACTCAGCCACACGACCACATATATATAATTCTAATACGTGTGTTCGTATTTGCTGACAGAATGTATTGATGAGACATTTTATAGTGAAACATATATCGTCCGGCACCGAAATTAACCGAGCGGCCAATCTTCACAAAATGTTTTCTTACGCCACACAACCAGTTGGGCTGTGTGGCGGGAGCCGAACCATCGTTCTAGTGATTCATCCTGTGTAGTAACTGTCAGGTTGTGCTGTCAAATCTTGGTATGGGTATCACACCCGCTTGGGCTGGAGCATGCACGATGTGTATAACTGTGCAGGCACTCATGCACCATCGAACGGTTATTAAAATGTTCGAAAGCAGAAATTTGGGTTTAAGATTCAGATAATATAAAATTTATAAAAGAATTTTTTTGCACCCTAAACAATAATTTTTTTTCTTTTCGAAATAACAGTCTAGTTTATCATTATAACTACAATGTAAATTTTTAAAAAAAGTATTGAGGGGTTTATCGGATGAATTGAGGACAATTGGCCAGTTCTAGTCGGAAAAAACTAATCCAACTAGTCTTAGGACCGTCGGGCAAGCCTTTCCCCCACCTGTCTCATTAAAGGATCTTCTGCTTACTCTCTCATGCATCGAGTCTTATTAGCCTTATCTTTATGATAATCAAAACAATTTGAGATTCCCCTCCACGTTGTAAAATTACTACCACCATATATATATATATATATATATATATATATATATATGTGTGTGTGTGTGTGTGTGTGTATGTGTGTGTGTGTGTGTGTAAAAGAGGAAATCCCAACTTTTTAGTTAAGGTTTTGAGGTATGAGAGTTTTTAATGAGCCTCAACCGGTTGCGTGCATGTCTTCAGAAGTCTGATGTGATCCTGTTTGAAAAGTTTGCCTTCCCTATCTGACACTTTTTTACGGATCACTCGACTATTACTTCTAAAAGAAGTAATCAAATGTTGTGCATCAAAGTAGTCTCGTCTAGCTTATTATTATTATTATTATTATTATTATTATTTTCAATGTCACACCAGTTGCCTGGTGGTTACCGCCGGAGTTTGAGTGACAACAAGTCTCCTCAAGTCTCCAGCCCTTCTCTCCTAGTTCTCATAGGCCACAGTAATTCTGCAGTTTACAGTTTCACACCGGTTGCCCTGTGGTCATTGCTGACGTCTGAGTGACAATAAGTCTCCTCAGGTCTTCAGCCAACATCTCTTCTCTCCTTCGCCTATCATGCCAGTGCTGTGGTTCACATTCTCGCTTTCATTTCCCTTCCTTTGTTAGGTCACTGTTAACAATTAGTATTGCAGTCTTTATATTTCTAACACTTTCCTCAGTATCCGCGCAGTTCCTAGCAGTGCTGTGGTCTTTACAGTCTCAATCCTTCCCTCTATCCTGATCTCCTCCAGTCTCACCCTCAGTGTCTTTGGGACAGTTCTTAGTGCACCAACTATGATTGGCACTACCCTGGCTTTCATCATTATTATTATTATTATTATTGGTTTGAAAAGGATACCCCTAAAGATTAGTTAGGATACTCATATACATAAATTTCGAAAATATATATGTTGACATCTCGTTGCTAATTTTCACCATACTCAGAAATGCAGTTTGTTAATGTGTGTGTGTGTGTGTGCGCGCGCGTGTGTGTGTGTGTGTGCGTGTGTGTGTTAAGCCACGTCCTATCTTGTTAGTACCTGAATGGGTGGGTGTCTGGGGATAGTAAGTGCCGTAAGCAGCTCTGGATCACGTAGAGAGACTCCCGTTACAATCTTGCTGATCCTCCAATATCAGACCGATCTCTACACTATGCTTAATGACGCAAGCCGAAAGCCCCCATCACTCTGCAGTCACCTCGTACCCGCTATTTGACTGCGAGCAACAAGAAATGAATGCACATCTTCCTTGATATGTTTACCGGAATCACTTTTATTCCCATTTCCTTGGAAATCGTCTAACGGAAATTACTTTTATACCTTCGGCTTGCAGAAATTCGTAAAAACTAATTCCTGACTGACTGCCAGGGAAATGGGCAATTCAAACCCTGCTTTGGGGGTTTTAGAGTGTTGTTTTTTTCTTTTCCCTATCGTGTAGATCAAAAGCCATATCGACAAGTGCGTGCGTGTATGCTTCAATAGGACATATTAACTTTCCTCTCCCCTTGTTCTCCTCCCCTACAGCCGACCCCGCCCATATAAAATCCAATTTATTCGTCGGTTTCTGCGCTGAGGGGTGTCAGGGTTTATGGCCCGTATTCCGTGGGATTAATAGTTCAGTTTATGGGTTCTGAGATAATCGCCCAAGATAAAAATCTGTAAGCTGTGAAACCGCGATTTCTGCCGTTGGTAATGACCTCAAATTTTACACGCTCGTAAAAATAATGACCTGTGAGGGAATATATATATATATATATATATATATATAGTATTTGTGTGTGTGTGTGTGTTATGCTTCAAGGGAAAGTTACACTGGTTCATGAGTTACGCTCACTCCTCTAGCTCTTAAAGCATTAGACGCGATATTGAAAGCAATATATATATATATATATATATATATATATATATATATATATATATATATATATATATATATATATGTAAGGGGTGTCACACCATCTGTGCGTCTGATAGTGTGTCACGCTATGGATTCTCCCCAAACATGGGTGCAGTTCAACCAAATTCGGCATTCATACTTAACGGACCTAGGGTAAGTTTTTTAACTAAAAAGCTTCGAGGAAAAAAGATATAAGGGTTTCAGAGGGATGGTTCTATTTACAATGCAACTATAACGTTGGAATGAACTTTGCTTTCTTTTTGACATACATATTTACAAATGAATATTATGGAGAATATAATTCTATAGGCGATCGATAGTGAAGGGAGACTTTTCCCCTTTAAGGTGTCAAAAATAGAGGGGATAGTTTCCCCCTTCAAGGTGTCAAAAGTGGAGGGAGAATTACCCCCACCCATGTAGTCAACCGTGATGGTTGAATTTTTTTTTCTCTCTTTTAATGGACTAAAAGTGACTATAAACATTTCCCACTTTCAAGTGGTCAAAAACGTAGAGACCCCCCCCGTAACAGCTCAAAAGTGAAGGGATGTATTCCCCCTTCTTAAGAATCCAAGAATGAAGGGAGCCTTATTCCACCTCCAAGAAATCTGTGTAGAGAATCTTTCCCCCTTAAAGGGTTCCAAAATGCAACGATACTTTAATCCACTCCTTCAAAATGTCGAAAATCAAGGGAGACTCACCCTCCCTCCAAAGGATCAATAGTAAACAGAGACACCACCACCGAGGGGTCGCAAAACTCAGGAACGACAAAACATGTCCCTATAGAAGTTTATATGTGTACAAAAGGGGCATGTTTACTGCAATTTAGAGGCAGCACTTCAGTTTTTTGTTGGGAATTGATTTTTTACAATGTAATTATCACGCTAAGCTCCCTCTGAAAACAGCTTTGATCTTTTATTAGAGCCAAAGATCCTTTTGGTCCTCAACAGGAACTACATTAAAAAAATGCCAATTGAGCAGGTTTCAGATATATCTATAGCCACACCAAAGAGTTGTAATACAACGAAACAGCTGTCTGTGGATGACAAAATTATCAATTATTATATATATATATATATATATATATATATATATATATATATATATATACATATATATATATATATATATATATATATATATATATATATATATATATGCGTGTGTGTGTGTGTGTGCGTATGGAGAGTGATGGGGTAGAAAAACGACTGATGATCTCCACATAATTAACATAACAATGACATTTTTTTAAACGCGACTATTAAGGTTTCTGATTTTGATAAGGACTGAATTGATAGTTGAAAGCACTCGATCAATATATACACACACATGCACACTCACACTCAGATTTCTCACGAGAATTCCTATCATTATCATCAGAATATGATTGATATATATATATATATATATATATATATATATATATATATTTTCAGTATCAAGGTGTAGTTATACTGTTTATATACATATTTACAATTGGAGGAGATAAACACATCCGATTGTAAATTATTGCTCATTAGCTCAGCCAGTAATCCCCAGTAACCATTATCGACACACACACATATATATATATATATATATATATATATATATATATATATATATATATATATATATACATATATATATATATATATATATATATATATATATATATATATATATATATATATATATATATATATATATATATATATATATAAAGAGAGATCCTGTTTTTGGAAGTTTGCTTTGCACTATTTTGCTTTTACGAAGACCAACATTCATCCGAAATTATGTAAAACGAAGAAGCTTGTTATTATGTCTGCCTGCTTTGACACTAGAGGTTGATTGAGTTCTCTCGTCTGTTATAGCTGGCGTGGAACGCTTTGAAAATGACAGTGTGCTCGACAGATCAGCCACTTAGATTTTCCCATCATACATTCTAACTTTTCTGCAATTTTTCAAAAATATCACTCTACGGTATTTTGGGGTCCCAAAATAATTCCCTTTGTAAAATCATGCTAATTGCTTCTTTGCTTCACGCCATTTAGGTTTACGAATAGATTTTTTTTACTTCCCGGTAGTTGAGGAAACCTGCATTCTTCTTTTTAAATTAAGTTAGGTGTAAGAAGAAATTATTTCTTTGTTTCCACGCCTGCAGCCACTTTTTCAGGGTGGGGCAAATTGATATATCCTAGGGGTAGAGGGAAAAAAGTATAATCCGCTAACAGGGTCGTGAATATATTCGAAAGGGGGGGGGGGCAAAAAGATATATCCAAATGTTGGTCGTCAGGTATGAGACTAAACCAGGGGTCAGCAACTTTTTCTTTTAATGAACCACTATTTGGGGTTGTTTTTTGCCCATGGCCCACTATATTATATCATATCTTACATATAAAGGTTTGCCCTTGAGGCTCATGAATTTCAAACGTTTATTCGTTCCAGAAAAAGGTAATATAAAAACCTGCTTAATTTTTTATTTATTCATTCATCTATTTATTTATACATTTTTGGCAGAATTTTTAAATTAGGTGTTTAAACATATGTCACGATTTGTGAAAGGTCTGTGGGAATACCTATAGTAAACAAATTATACAATGCAGTACTTATGTAAGTAAAATTAAACCAATCGGGATACAAAAGACCATAAAAAAACAATAATAATAATATAATACCAACTGCTCAATGGCCCCAAAATACATGAAATTCGAATTTTTTTTCTTTAGAAAAGGCTCGAGATCCACAGAGAACACCTAAATGGTCTACTTATTGCCGATACCTGGACTAAACTGTGACTCGTCCCAAGCTGTCACTGGTCATGGGGACTACGTGATCCCCAGCCCCTCTGTTCTCGAGGTAGAAGGCCTCATTCAGGGGAACTCAGATTCGCAGACGACATAGCCCTTTTCGCAGAGAACCTACACGACCTCCAACTAATGATAGATGAACTAAATGAAGAGAGCAAGAAAGTCGGCCTACACATGAACTTCAGCAAGACGAAGATCATGTGCAACAACCACATTGGAGATAAGAACACTAAGATCGAAATCGAGGACACAGAACTCGAGAAAGTAGACTACTACATCTACCTAGGGCAACGAATCTCCATGAGACCCTCAAAAGAAGAAGAAATCAAGCGAAGAATCACACTAGGATGGCAAGCCTTTGGCAGAGCTAGCTCAACCTTCAAAAATAATAAGATCCCGTTAATCCTAAAAAGAAGGGTGTATAACCAATGCATCCTCCCAATAGTCACTTATGGAGATGAAACATGGAACTTAACCAAGAAACAGACCCGTAAGCTGAGAACCATGCAACGTGCACATGAAAGAATAATGCTGGGCCTCACATTGAGAGACCACAAAACAGCACAACACATCCGGGAAAAGACAAGAGTTAGAGACATCATAGAATCCATAAAAAATCTCAAATGGCGGTGGGCTGGCCATGTTGCAAGAATGGCTGACAATCGATGGACATCACGACTCACAACATGGATTCCCCGAGACCATATGCGCAACCGAGGCCGGCAAAATATTAGATGGAGAGACGAACTAGACAAGTTCAGGAAGTACTGGCTCTGTGACGCCCATGATAGAGAAGTGTGGCAAATCCTGGGGAAGGTCTATGTCCAACGACGGACGCTAAAAGACTGATGATGATGATGATGAAATGCCTTGCCCCCACTGAAATTCTTTTTATAAATTCATCAACTCAAACTCTAGTTCCAGTTGAAAGCCGAAGTTGACTTTGTTTTCCAACTGTAACAAGAACAATCCTCACTTAATTTAGGCGAATGGATTCTTCACCGAGTGTGTTTCATCACGTTACAACAAAAAGATATAAGAAAAATAGCATTCATTTGAAATCACAACAAAGCAATTGGAAAGCGATGCTCTTACCCACCAAGACAAACTGACTAGTCTGATGTAGCTACGATGTTTTTCTCATTATTCACTCATTTTGAGTTTATTTAAAGCTCGGTGTCTTAGCTACAATATATTAAAATTTCAGCCCTCTAGGTCTGTTCTTGGGGGCTTTAGAGGAGAGAGAACGAATATGATAAATGTTAGCAGCTCTCAGTTATCCTTGCTTCCGCTAATTTGGGTGGGGGTGTCGGTTTAGCGTGTATAATCCTGACCCAAGTTCAGTGTACGATAGAGGCTTCATCTTCATTTCTTACCCATGCTGCTTACTTAACGGTAGTGGAATGACGATGTGGAAGTTGCGATAAAAAGCGAAAGAAATAATGTGAAAATAGCAGCAGCAGCCTTTTAGTGTCCGTCGTTGGACATAGACCAACCCGGATATTCGATAGATCTTTCTATTGCGGTTGTTGCATCGCCAATATCTCCTGAACCTGTCTAAATCGTCTCACATTCTTATCTTCTGGCGGTCACAATTTCGTTGGTGATCTCTTTGATCCATGTTGTGAATCGTTATGTCCAGCGGTTGTTTAGTGTTCGTGCGACGTAGTCTGTCAGTGAAAGCTTCATGTACGAAAATCGTCCATAACTACACGACTACGTTTAAAACGTAAACACATTGCTAATAATTTTACTCGAGAAATGCATGACAAGAGATGGCAAATTCAACACGAGGTTGGTTTAACGTAGGACCTTATGTGCGATTGAGAGGTGCTACTCAAAGGAAACCGTCACCCCGTCCCGAGATTGAGAGTATTTCACTACTTTTAGGCCACAGAATGAATCATGAGCCATGTAGTTTTCCCTCTCACTCCTACTAAGAGCCCATAATACAGAAATCTCCTCACTTTATTCCTCAAACTTCGAATATGAACATTGCAGAGTTAATCTCTGCAACTGCTACAAGTTCTCTGGAAAATGTGATTAGCAACCGTCGAACTGCATCAGAACATACCCACGTGATAATAAAAATGTCATTGATGTAATAACTGTTTTTCCTCTCAAATTTCACTTCACATTCCAGTTGTCATTTTACCATTTACCACCATTCTGTTGGATCATCTCACATCCAGACAATTCTCTCTCTCTCTCTCTCTCTCCATATATATATATATATATAGAGAGAGAGAGAGAGAAAGAGAGAGATAGATAGATAGAGAGAGAGAGAGAGAAAGTTTATATATATATATATATATATAGAGAGAGAGAGAGAGAGAGAGAGAGAGTGTATTAGGCTGAAATTCCTCTTTTATACATGTTTTATAAAATAGCATTGAGATTTCTTATCGATTCGACCTTCTAGTGAGTATCTCAATGTTTCCAAATAATGGTGGCAATTCTAATTGAATCCAAACAACCCCGAATAGACAAAATCTCGTATGGAATTGGCGCCAACAACTTTAAATGCCTATAAACAACAATACAACAGCACATATATCAATGATAACCCAAAGAACACTTCCATTAATAAATCAAATATAACTACATTTCGCTACAAACGGAAGTGACGTAGGTAACACTAGATAATAAATAGAAAAAGATTTGAAACTGGGATTTACAACGAACCTTGAGAAAGACAAGCGATGGTCGTAAGTACTTGGATTACTCAAAACAACACATACAACTTGAACTTTGGAAAAATTCATCGAACCAGATATTGAGGACAACATCTGAAATAAGAGAAACTCACTTGAAGGTCGAATCGTCAAGAAATATCAATACCATTTAACGGAAAATAAATGAATATATATATATATATATATATATATATATATATATATATATATATATATATATATATATATATTGTGCCATCCACAGATAGCTGTTTCGTTGTATTACAACTCTTCAGTGAGGCTCTAGACTATCCATTATCCCACCCAGTACCACGAGGAAGGATCGAAAACTTTTGTTTCAGACTCGGAGGCTGGTATCCTCCTTCTACTCCTCGGAACTGGACGGTCAGTGAAGTTAATTTTAAGCGATATATCTATTTATCGTATATATTCCCCATCCACCAGAGTTCTCCATTCCGTGTTGGAAGAGTATATATATATATATATATATATATATATATATATATATATATATATATATATATATATATGTGTGTGTGTGTGTGTGTGTGTATGAATTGCGATATATTACATAGACACTTATTTGAAATGAGCTCCCATCAATACACGCTTATTATATCACTCAATTTAGGCAACGTAAATAGAATAAACAATTGAAGAAAATTGATGCTAGTTCAGGAAATTTTCATATATATATATATATATATATATATATATATATATATATATATATATATTGTATATTTATCCCTGAAGCAGCCCCATTTTCTTCAATATATAACGAAACCAGAGAAAGAAGCTATTTCAAGACCACACACACCTAATATTGATTTATTTAGTACTAGGTGTCATGTTCCACGCGGTATCACTCAAACATGGACGCCTGTCCAAGTCAATCTTCATCTTGCGCACTTATCTTACTCTTTTAACTTTTTCAACCAACCACCTCCCACTTCGTCCTTTCAATGACGCATTACAAGCAGCCTTTATTCATTATATTCGCTGATCAACCTTACTCTATTGCAGTTTGATGAATTTTCCAGGCTAGGGGTGCCATTTTGGCCATTTTATGGCCGACTTTAACGAATCTGGCCTCTTTGGTTTGACCATTCTTGATTTTTAGTCTTTTGGAGGGGGTCCGAAAATTTTATTCTAAAAAATAGAAATAACGATTTTCAACAAGAGATTTGGGGTTTTTTAATCCGTAAGACCTTCATGACCCTAGGAAATTTGTCAGTTCGAAAAAAATCAATCATTAAAGTTATGTGGAGACTCAATTTACAACATTGTTGTAATGCTAAACTAGACTATCTTTTGGCCAATTGTACGGAACGAAGATGACGCTGACAAGGAAGTACTTTTGATAAATGCTTATTTTTGGTTTGTCTGCTGTGTTGCAATGTTTTAGAAATAGTTGTGGCTTTTGGCCATTTTTGTCCATTCTTCTGCTTTTTTTTTTCCTTTGCTCATAGTGTCTCCAACTATCTAGCAACCCTGGTTCCCGACTATTTATCCCTTATCTATTTGAGAAAGCGGACCTGGAGAAAATCAGTTGTAAATGAGGCAAAGGCGGCGAGACTGACGTGGGCAAAGCTTAGGGAGTGTTGCTCATAATCGAGTCTACTGGTGCTGGTGTGGTTGCGGTCCTGGGCTCCACAAGAGGTCTATAGGGATAAAAGACAATAACAACATTTGAGAAAGAGAAAAAAATCGGTTATCAGTAAACATGGGTGATAGTTCTCTACAGTAGATTCAAGCTCAAATCACAATAAAGAGCATTATCAGTGAAATGGTTTTTAAATCACTTATGCTGCTCAAAAACAGTAACGAATTTAGATTAGAGATTTTCGGCAAGGGTATCGTGACACACTATTGTGTTGTGGGTACCAAAAGCTTTTAAAATTCAAATACCAAGTTTTTCATTCTTTCTCTTTTTCTATCTTCCTCAGTATAGTTGGAGGTAGAAACGGTGATCGCGTTATTTTATTTTTATGCTCATTTATTTCATTTGAGAGATTTACAATTTGCTGTGCCTGTCGAAGCTTCACCAGAGCTTTGTTAACGGTACATTTTGTAAAAAAAAAAAAAAAATTTAGTGTTGTCAATTTAACGCTTCTTGCACTAAGCTTGGCGTATTTTTTTGTTTTAGCTGAGAGAAATCGTTAAATTGATGGAACACTTGGTCCATTTTTGTAATTGTGGTAAGGGGCATTTTAAGCATCTTTTGTTGGTTTTTAGCCATTTCGGCAATTTTTTTAGAATTTAGCGCAAGAATATTTTTCAAATGTGTTCTCTAATCTTTTCTTTGCTTGCCTCTTACTATGATCGGACTTTTCCATTTCGGAATCAAAGTTTGTCCGCCTTCTACACGCTTTGCTATTCACTCATAGCTGGGATGGATTCATGTCTTTCCCAGTTGATGCAAAGTGTCAGACTGTCCCAGCCGATGATTGAACACAGTTTCCCGATTCCATTCTCTGTGCTGTTAACTTCTAAGCTACCTGCACTTCAAAAAAGCAAGTTTCATGAAAAATATCAGCTCCAAGTAGCCAATGCTTTTGCTTATAGATGTAAGCAATCAATCGAATCACCATTACCCATGTATAATCTCTATACACGCTAATCAACAAAATTTCATTGAAATATACTTGAAAATTACGAGGAAGACGAGTGTCCGAACGCTTACCGATATTTCTTTCATTAAGTTCAAATGGAATCCATTTTCTTTTTCTGGAAGATCACATGGGACCTATTTTCCTGGCTTTTGAATGGTCCTACAGCTCATAAATGGTCTACGATGGATGACTGATTGTAGAAGCAACGATTAGCTGACGGAACTTCAAAAAAGAATCTGAGATTTCTCTAAAACTGTGCGCAAAAGATATCGATGGGAACTTTTGCATCAACCTGATAATGGAAACAGTGTTTTTGCCATAGGTAACAACCGGAAGTTATCATTCAAATCTACAAAATATTTCCGCCAGGTGGGGCAACAGGAAATGTTTTATATGTATCTATATATATGATATATACTGGCAGGTATATATATATATATATATATATATATATATATATATGCGCGCGTGTGTGTGTGTGGTGGTAGGTAGGTATATATGTAAATATGTGTGTATATATATGTGTGTGTCTGTGTGGCTATGTGATTATGTTCTATTACTTTTACTTGGCGAACACAAGATTGACAGAAAAAATAATAATAATAATAATAATAATAATAATAATAATAATAATAATAATAATAATAATAATAATAATAATAATAATAAAAAGAAGAAGAAGAATTATATGGAGCAAAACGAAGAAGATTCGAGAAGTGAACTAACCGCAATATTGTACGTTTCTGCTTGTATCGCAAATGCAGACGAAAACGATAAGCTGGTGATGACTGAGAATTTAAAAGTTCAAAGTCATAAAAGTGTTTGCCGGTGCTATTTTTTCAGCAGGCTCATAAATCTTTATCTCTATAATATATATATATATATATATATATATATATATATATATATGATTTTATGGAGAGTGAAAGATGGCTCGATATGTGCAAATGTGAGTGTATATGTACATCCTAAATACTCGGGTCATATATCTGTGAGTTGCTAACTGCAAACGTCCATGACAGAATAAGGCTATTTTAAACTCTCTCTCTCTCTCTCTCTCTCTCTCTCTCTCTCTCTCTCTCTCTCACACACACACACACACACACACACACGGTTTCATATTTTCCCGTGGAGAAAATGCCAGACTTTTGATAAAGTCCTAAATGACGAAAGTGTCCGAGGATGATACTGTTTACTGTTTTGAGAAGGGTCGTTAAGATCCAATGAGTTATTTTTGTTTTGTTTTTTTCGGATTATTAAACTCTTTTCCGTTTGTGTTGCATCATCCGAAAGTGAAAGATAAGGCAATCGAGGCCTAACAAGGGCAGTAAAAGAAGACACGAATCCTACTTGATAAGCGTTGCTACCAATGGAAAGAAGATTTCATTTTACCTTCATCGCATTCAGATGGCACATCCGAAGAAGGGCGGAACGTCGTTTTATAACACATATAATAATAAAGAGTTAAAGGTCAATCGTCCAAAAAAATTCATTGTGCATCAATGAATGCCCCCCCCCACACACACACACACACAGCAACATACTGCAAGATCCAAGGAACAATAAAAGGGGGTATGGGGAGAGAAAGAGCGAGATGTAGAAGGAAGAAGAATAATACAGAAATCACTCACTTTTTGAAAGTTCGCTCAATGCCACTTTCCCGCTTTACGAAAAAAAGGCGAAGAGCGAAAATATTGTCCAACGTTTATTTTGCAACGAACTGTTAATGATGCAGCGCAGACCTCTCCCGCTTTCCAGCAACCAAGTCTCCCGTACTTTTCACCGTCCAAACCCCCGACGTCTCAGTCCAACATACCATCATTGCGATTTTGAGGGTCTGGGAAGACTCAAGAAGATTCAGAAAAAAAAATGAAAGAGAGGCGGGGGAGGCGAGACAAGATAAAACGGTCATGGGAAGGGGTGTTTATGGGAAGTGGTGTTTGTGGGAAGGGGGGAGATAATTGAAGAATGTGTTTTGTTGAGAGAGAGAGAGAGAGAGAGACCTAAAGACAGACAGACCTAGGGAGAAAAAGAGTAAGAGAAGTGAAGAGTGTGTTGGGGGGGATGAGAGTCTGGGGAGGATCAGAATGTGGCAGTGTATAGAGGGGGATACGAAATACGCATCTGCGCATGCGTGACATGCAGTTGCAGCCTGCTTTATGTCCACTGGGTTGCAATAAAAACCGACAGACCCAGATGCTCTCGTCAGATGTCAATAAATCAGACGCTGAAGGTATCAGTGCAGGGCGAGGGGCGTAAATGACCACACACATACGTACACACACACACGTGCACGCACTCATACACCCACGCGCGCACACACTTACCAATATATATATATATATATATATATGTATGTGTATATGTATGTATATATATATATATGGAGAAAGGGAAAGATGGCTGAATATGTACAAATGTGTATATATGTACATATATTGAAAACTTCTGTGGCGTGTATCTACGAGGTGCGAACATGCGCGCGCGCGTGTGTGTGTGAGTGTGTGTGTGTATGTGTGTGTGTGTGTGAGTGTGCGTGTCTGTGTGTCTATGTGTGTGCACGCGTGCGTGTGTGGGGGGGAGAGAAGGAGACAACGCGAGGAAACAGAGAGAACACACACGAAAAAGAGAAAGAGTGTGTGAGATAGCGGTTGAGAGATAGAGAGGAAGAGAGAAGGAGACAAGGGGAGTAGAAAAAATAAAAATCAGGAACAGAGATAATTTTGAGATATTTCGGTAGGTTCCAGAAATTCGCACACATACTGTCCCACCCAAGATTATGTCTACATTTTTGTAACCATCACTGGCACATAAAACTGGGTGTGCTCAACATATTAGGATTGTAAGATAATAATAATAATAATAATAATAATAATAATAATAATAATAATAATAATAATAATAATAATAATAATAATAATAATAATAATAATTGTAGTTGTAGTGATAACAATGATAATAATGATAATAATAATAATAATAACAATGATAATGATAATGATGATGACGATGATAGTAACAACAACCTCACTATGATTCCTCAAACGTCTATCCGTGTTTGTAAAACTCAGGAACCACAAAACATATCCTCATGAAATTTTCTTCATGCACCTAATGGGTCTCCAGGACATGTTTTTAGCAAGTAAGTTTTTGGAAATTCCAAAACTTCTCAAGTTATCAGTTGGGAGCTTCGATCAACAATGTAAATCATGTCTGAACTGAATCCTTATTTTGAGTTCAGATACGTTTGCGATCTCTCCGGTAATAATGATTTGATTTGTATGTATGTATCTATCTATCTATAATACTAAAAGTCTGTTTCTGTTGATCTGTATGCGACATCTTAGTTGCCAAAATGGTGTATTCTGGCCAGAGATACACAATTAAGGTAACCCTAAAAATCAGTTTTGATCTCATACTGGGTCCAAAGGCTCATTAACGCCTTCTGCAAGAACTAGCGAAAATGAAATAATGATTTATTTGTATATATTTATCTATCGATATACGACTAAAGGTCTGTTTGCATTCATCTGTATGTGACCTTTTTGTATCAGAAATGGTGCATTCTTACCAGTGGTATACAATTAGGGTACCCCTAAAAATCAGTTTTGATCTCATATTGGGTCCAAAGGCTCGCTTATGCCCTCCGCAAGAACTACCTATTAAAAGGACGCTCGTAATGCAGGTTCCCAGCTAATGAAAACCCGAGTTACATAATATGCATTGTGTGTTGGTTGGTTTGCCCCGCGTGTCACGCAAGGGTAATAACATTTATTCCCAAACCCAAGAGTCACTTCCTTAATACAATTATCAATATTTCGTTATTAGTAAGAGAATGGTGATTTTAAACAATACTATTTGAATTCCATGACAGTTTCTCCATTGAAATATCTTCACACCCTCTCTTTATAGCATTTGGATGTTTTGATCCCTCTCTCCTTTCCCGTTTTACTCGTCGGTACGTACGAAGTTTGGGGGGAAAGATTGTGGACAGCTCTGGAAATAATGCAACAAGAAATATGTCGCAAATGAAGGGGTAATTAGATTCAATAGGATCCAATGAGGAGAGATAATTGGGGGAAGAAAACAATCCAAGGGGAATTTTAAAGACAAATATAAAATATCGCGTACGAACAATCATGGACATAGCTTCGTAGAGAGCACCTGAAGAGAGAACCCAGAAAAAGTGCATCCACACATACTACACCAAAGCAAAGATTAACAAAACCCACAAAAAAAGTAAATACCGCTTCTGCAGAGCCAGAGACGAGGCGGCAAAATACATAATCAGTGAATGTATCAAACTGGCCCAGAAAAAAGTTCAGAGAAATAAGGTACAATAGAATAACCACAGTTCCCTTTTGTTTTTAGCAAAAATTTTGAGGTCATCCGTATACGTGAGGTGATACGTCTTTTCCTGCGACTTTGTAAATCTATATCTTCCGTTACATTTTTTGCAACGTTTAGTTCAATGGTATCATTGCTATGACGAATAGTATCGGAGATACTGAGTCACCTTGGACGATACCTCTTTTTGTTTTGACCTCGGCCAGGTATTTTTCTCCTGCGGTTAGTTTCATTCTACCTTCATTAAGAAGTCCTTTTCTTGGTCTAAGATTTCTTAACGTCCCCAGGTACTTTATTACGTTAAGCGTCGTTTTTTTGTAACTTTTTTGTCCTTGGGTAATGAGTGTTATTTTCTGATTGATTATGTCTAAAGAGAATGGAAAATGCTTATCATTCCCTTCAAACACTGTCTTGGTGATTAGAACATTGATATTTTGTATTTTACCTACATTACCTCAGACAGTTTTGGGGAAGTATTTCAAGGCTGCGAACTCTGTATTTAAAACGAATTGTTTCAAAAAAGCCTCATGTGCAGTAGTGATATCAGCATCTCTCAGGGATCGACCAGTGGCCACTCCCGCCTTTGGTAGTGCTTCACGGTGTTCCTGCTGTCTGAAAGATGCCAGAGTAACAGTGAAACTGCCCCAGAGAACCATCAGATGAGCCATCATCATAAAATCTCTGATGACTTCCCAGCCGTACTTGTCATACTTTAAGGCGCCAAACAAGGTCTTGTTGTTTTACAGATTAAATGAGGTACCCATGATTTGTCTTGATGCCGATAGGCACACTGGAATATGTAAGAAATATGTATGTGAAATACGTTTTTGTGTCTGGGACAAAAGACAAAGCCGGTGTCTTCGTCGGACCATAAATAAAGAAGATCCTGGAATGCAAGGGATCACAGGAGAAGCTCAGAGAAAACAGCTTGGTAAAGCTTTGTCTCGGTGGTTCGGATCTCCAAGGGTAATCAGACCAAAAATCAGCAAACAAAAAATATTGATACGCATGTGTAACTGCTTGAGTGTTGTTAAGAACTACGTTAAAATGGGCTGAATGCTGTCCATCAAAGTTCATATCCTTGACACTAACCTTGATTAATTCAAGGAGAATAGAGGAGCGTATTCGGGAGTGCAGGACGAAAGCTTTTACTTGGATAAATTGGACTTCGAACGCTGCTACAACGAAACACAATGGCAGATTATATTTTGGGGTCTGGTTTGAATTACAGTACGATCGTAAATCTCGAAAAACAACTTACTTCTAATCCATTTGTATGCCTTTTGTGCAACATTAGTATAAATACATGTTAATTTAGATCCACGTGTTGCTTTTCTAGAAAAATATGATTTTTTAAAAATGTGAATAAAAGATATGCAAACTCACTTGCTGTTCAACTGGGAAGAGGTAAACTTGAAAATGTCATTGTCCTGGTAACAAAAGCTAAGTTTGTAGGGAATATTAACCATTTTCTTGTTTGGGTTTTTTTTTCATGGCATAAGCAATTAGAGGATAGCTCTCGCTTCCCAGGAGCGAAAATCGCAGTGTTATTCATGGTTGTGAGGTCATATCGTAAGTCTCTTTGTAGTCTATCCATGTCTAGACTTGGTTCTTCTGTCTGGTTTCAACTTCATCCTGTATTTTGGATCGATGAATAACGGATCACCTGTTCCTTTGATTCTCTTTCGGCAGCCTTTTTGTTCTTCACGGGGGTGGGGTTCTCGGTTTTCTAACGAGTGGTGGATGTCACCTATCTGTGCAGTTAAACCTACCAACATCCATGGGAGTTGTTGTTGGTATGTGATTACTTCGAAGTGTTCTTTGAGGGGGTCTTTCTGAATCAGGGTAGTTTTCTTCTTCGTCATCCATGCAAGGATTTTTTAAGCGTATTCCAGAAAACTGCCTGGGATGAAATGGAAATAAACATAGACGGAACAAATTTAAACCACTTGAGATCCGCTGAGGATGTATCTATGATATCAGGAGCTTCAGAATAAACGTGCTGACTGATCTAAATAGGGAAAGTTTTAAAAACATAAGTTTAAAGATGAAAAGAACAAAGATTAAAGTAACGTTCAACGATAGAGTCCCCAGAAGACCAGAAGTATAGGGTGTGTTGCTTTAGAAGGGGTTGAGGAATACGTTCACCTAGCCCAACTGATAAAGTTAGAGGGAGACAAGGAAAACGAAATAATACGACGCATAACGATTGCCTGGAAAGTGTTTGGTATGAATAGTGATATATTGAAGATCACCTTACCAATGTACTTAAAGAGTAAAGTATACAGTCTATGCGTAATACCTATTATGATGAACAGATGTACTACATAGAAATAAACTAAACTGAGAACCAACTCATAATCGCAGACAGCTATGGAAAAAGTGATGCTAGGGTTAACTCTGAGGTAAACAAAACTAAACATGAATCTGATGGAGGACTAGGGTGAAGAATATCACAGAAGTTATTAGGCAATACAAATGGAGTTGGGCTGGACATTTAGCAGAACGAAATGACAACAGATGGAACAAAACGTTGACTAATTAGTGTCCATGGAGCAGTAAATGCAATGACAAGACAAGATTGAGGGATGAGATAGAAAGGTTTGTCGATGTAAGACATGGAAGTGATCAGCGCAATCACGGTCGTTATGGAAGGAGATGGGAAAGCAGTGGCCTCATGATGGCTGCTGATGATGATGATTCAATAAATGAAGATGGTATGTGTTTGCGTATGCTTTTTAATTGTTGGGGTCTTTCGAGTTTCCTTTTTTTATATAACAGCATTATAATCGCAGTGTTCCAATCCTCTGGAACTGAACTTTCTTTTAGGCATAAGTTGAATAGAACAGTTAGTTTCCTAGTGATGATCTTACAAGCTTTTTTTAGTAGGTCGATGGTGATGATATCTGGTCCAGGGGCCTTTCCTTTGTTCGACTGCTTGTTCGATGGCTTGTTTCACCTCCCATGGCGTAACTTCTGGGAAATACTCGAACTGATTGCTCGTGTCTTGCGTATCCTGTTCGTTGTTTTGTGGTCATTGTTTGGAGGAGCAGAGTTTTCTGGTTGAAATTTTGTAAACATGTGACAATCCTGTCTCTGTCTGTTGTTAGGCTCCCATTTTCCTCAAGTATACTAGTTATTTGTTTCCGTCTTGTACTGAGAGCTTTGTTTATAACTTTGAAGTCCCGACTTTTTTTCAAGAATTGTTTCGGTGGTCGCTTTTATGTATCTCATTTTGTCTTCTCTTCGTTTGTGTTTGGTCGCTTCAATCTCCTCTCTTGTTGTTTCTGTCATTGGCTTGGGATTTCTGCGTTTTTCCATGAGTTTTTTGGTTTCATCTGAGATTTCACCGATGGTTTTTAATTGGTTGTACAGTATTGAAAATAATTCATAAGATTCAGGGAAAACAATTGATAAATACATGTTTTATTGGTCACTTCAAGCAAAGCCTTACGACACCTTTTCTCACTATAGGATGAGTAAAAAAAAAATTTTGTTTTTTTTGCCACTGAAGAGGATCAGTGAATATGTTAGAATGGTGTATGGATGTTAAAATTGTAGAAATTAAAAACATTAAAACATGACATGTCTATAATGAAAGTTGAAAAAGCAGTAAAGGAGTTGAAACGACATATTTCGAGTTTTTCGATTCGTTGTCAAACTGCCATTAACTTTTTACGCGTGTGGTTCAACGAGTCGGTTCGTGAAGCTCTGAATCACGGTCAAAACTGCGGGGCTCAAAACCAATCGAAGAAATCAAATGACAGATCCGCAAACGAATGCGGATGAACTCAAAACATTCTGGACAATGGAGATTGCCTGACACCGAAACACCGGATTAAAGAGCTACATTATGTACGAGCAATGGCTTGCAGGACCGGTTGGCTCAGTATCGCTCTACGGCAAGTGCCCAAATGCAGATATTTAGTCAGCTTAGCCTCGTCTGGTACAAGGGTGCTCTATCGGTACACCCAAGAATATCTGGCGCTCAATACAAGTGAATTATCTGCGAGACCGGCTAGTTGACCTTCACTCTACGGGAGGTGTCCTAATGTATGTGTGTGCGTATGCGCATATGAGCGTGTTTGCAAGTTTTCATTTGTTTCTCTACGTCTTTCAGTTCTGTGATAAAACTATTTCAGGTTTTTTGAGACTGTATGTATTCTGATTATCTGAGAGTATGTATTTAATTATCTGAGTGTGTGTGTGTGTGTGTGTGTGTGTGTGTGTGTGTGTGTGTGTATGAGGGTGTGCATGATAATGATATGTGTACGCGTTTGTGCGATTATCTGAGAGTGATAATGTGTTTGATTACGCGGGTCTATGTGTGTGTAAGTAAAATATTCATGCATGTTTCACGCACGCATGTATGTAGGTGTTATCGAGTGTATAAGTAGTTTTGTCAGCACTCTTGGGTGTGTGTGTGTTTGAGAAAGAGAGAGAGAGAGAGAGAGTGTGTGTGTGTGTTGATATGCAGACAGAGGAGCGACCTAACAGGTGTCCGAGTCTTTTTTTTTTCCACCCTTTTCCCGTTGCCACCCCGACCATCTAATCTCCCACCCACCGTTACGTCTTTTTTACCCTCCATCCTTCCACCCGTTTCTCCCACCCCGCCCATTTCTTTTTTTATTGCAATTTAAACTGTCGACTTCCTACCAACCTGATCTCTTTTTCTTTTTCTTTTCTTTCTTTCTTTATTTATTAACGTACTTCCTTTTCTTTGATTTCGTTTCTTCCCTATTTCTTTCTTGTTTTTTTTCTTTTTACTTCCTTAACGTTTTTCTTTATCTTCCCCTTTCTTTCCTTTTCTTTCTTGATTTCTTTATTAATGTTCTCCCTTTTCTTTCGTTCTCTATCTCTTTTAGTCTTTCTTTATCTTTCTCTTTCCTTTCTTCTTTCTTTCTCTCTTTTTTCTTTCTTTATCTTTTCAAACTGAATATTCTTCCTTTTACATATATTTCTTCCTTTGTTTAGTCTATCTGTTTTTCTTTCTTTCTTCATCCTCTTTTCTTGTTTCCTTTCTTTATTGTTTGTTTGTTTCTTCCCTTCTTACCCAATATTCTTTCTCAATATTCTTCTTTTGCTTCTTCATTTTTCTTCCTTTTATTCTTTCTTTCTTTCGTTTATTTTTTAATTTCTCTCTTTCTTTTTTCTTTCTTTCTTTCTTTCCTCCTTTTTTTTTTTCGTTATTTTTCCTTCCTTAACGATCTCCCTTTTATTTATATTTTTTCTTTCCGCCTTTCTGCGTCTTTCTCTCTGCCCACCATTGATTTTCAATCCTTCCTTATTTCTTTTTCCTTTCTTTCTTGTGTTATTTCAGCTTTTTGTTCTTCTTTTCACATACTTTCTTTCTTCTTTTTTTGTTCATTTTACTTCTTTTGTTTTTCTTCTTGTTTTGTCTTTTCTTCCCTAGGTCTCTTTTTCCCACTTTCTTTCTTTCTTTCTTTCTTTCTTTTAGTAATTTCCTTTCACCATCTTCTTTCTTTTTCCCGTCCTTTATTCTCTTTATTTTTCTATGTTTTCCTTCTTTTTCTCATTTTCTTCCCTTCATTTTGCTCCTTTTTTCATTGTCAGATTCTCTTCTTTCTTCGTTTCAATAACTAACGTGTCTGTCCGCTAGTCCATCTGTCCGACTGTCCACCCAATATCTCCAAAGGTTCTCAATAGATTTCAATGGAATTCAATGGAAAGGTTGCTCGTGTGCTGCGGTAGAATTGATTAAATACGGGTACAGGAATTCGTTTTAATTGAGAGATGTCTTTATAATTCTGTCAGAAAAAAGATTAGAACGAACAGTTGATAGAACGGGTAGATTTGAATTTCAAGTGAAGTAACTCCATATCTGAATATTCAAAGTTCTCTCTTTGATTTTCTGAACATTCTATCTCCATACAGTTTTCAGTTTGTGTACAGCGCTGTCTGAGTTATGTTTTATTTTCATCCACTTTTTCGCCTTATCTGTTTCGTCTCTAAGGGCTTCTTTTTAAATATTTGTAGCATTTGGGTTGGATCCATAGAAAAAACGACTTTACGTGACTCTTTTTCTTTATCATCATTATTGTCGTCTTCTTTCTCCACTTCTCATTCCTTTACTTGGTCTGTTTTCTTTCTTTATCGTTTGTTTGTTTCTTCCTTTCTTACCTAAAATTTTTCCTTCGCCTTTTTCTTTTTTTCCTATCATAACGTTCCTCTTTCTTTCTTTTTCTCGCTCTTTCTCTTTTATTAATGTTTCTGCATTTCTTTCCCTCCTTTCTTGCTTTCTTTATTAACATTCTTTTTCTTCTTTTTTTTTTTTTTTACTTTTCTTTCTTCCCTGCTTCACGTTTTTCGTTCTTTTTCATAATTTTCTTTCTTTCTTTCTTCCCCTCTTCGCTAAGTTTTTTCCCTTTTTCTCTTTTTTGTGTTTTTCTTTTGAGTTGTTGCTTGTTTCTCTCCTTTTTTTAACGTCCTTACTTTTCTTCCTTTCTTCCTTTCCTCCCCATCATTCTTCTTTCTCTCCTTTCTACCCTTTTTCCGTCTTCTCTTACTCTCTTTATTTTCTTTTTTTATTCGAATTTTTCTCCTTACTCTTCTCTTCTTCTTCCCTTTTGGATTTTTCCGATCATATGTGTTTCTCTCCTTCTTTCTTCCCTTCACACTTCATTTTTTTTGTTTCTTCTTCTTCTTCTTCTTCTTCTTCTTCTTCTTCTTCTTCTTCTTCTTCTTCTTCTTCTTCTTCTTCTTCTTCTTCTTCTTCTTCTTCTTCTTCTTCTTCTTCTTCTTCTTCTTCTTCTTCTTCTTCTTCTTCTTCTTCTTCTTCTTCTTCTTCTTCTTCTTCTTCTTCTTCTTCTTCTTCTTCTTCTTCTTCTTCTTCTTCTTCTTCTTCTTCTTCTTCTTCTTCTTCTTCTTCTTCTTCTTCTTCTTCTTCTTCTTCTTCTTCTTCTTCTTCTTCTTCTTCTTCTTCTTCTTCTTCTTCTTCTTCTTCTTCTTCTTCTTCTTCTTCTTCTTCTTCTTCTTCTTCT
Organism: Thysanoteuthis rhombus; assembly: GCA_963457665.1. Classification (NCBI taxonomy): domain Eukaryota; kingdom Metazoa; phylum Mollusca; class Cephalopoda; order Oegopsida; family Thysanoteuthidae; genus Thysanoteuthis; species Thysanoteuthis major. Next base: position 21,587,674 of record OY735223.1, read on the forward strand.
TCTTCTTCTTCTTCTTCTTCTTCTTCTTCTTCTTCTTCTTCTTCTTCTTCTTCTTCTTCTTCTTCTTCTTCTTCTTCTTCTTCTTCTTCTTCTTCTTCTTCTTCTTCTTCTTCTTCTTCTTCTTCTTCTTCTTCTTCTTCTTCTTCTTCTTCTTCTTCTTCTTCTTCTTTCAACCCCCCTCCCCCATCCTGACCCCCGTCCACTTACCTCAAGCTGCGACTATAGAATTCAACCTAGACTTCAAATAACAATTGAGTTACACCTGCAAGAAATCCGAGACGTCGGCTACATAAATTTGCATACACTTTACTGTCAGTGATTGAGTTCAGCTCTCGGCCAGGTGAGCCTCACAACGTCGTCGTCTACACAAGGCGACCTGACATTTTCCTACCTGAATTGATAAGCCAGAAGGTAACGTGTGAGCCGAAACTGGCATAATAGGTGAGAATGAAAGAAAGAAAAAAATATTTCAAAACACGAAAAAGAAAAAAAAAAAAAAAAAGAAAAACGTCCGCTTTCAACACAAAGTACAGAAACATTTAGTGATTCTGTAGATCTTTGAGAACTGCTTAAAAACCTGACACCCGGCACAGTGGTCCTCTGATCGGCGATTTGATCCCTTGCCTAAAAGACACCCGTAGTTGTAAATGAGCGAACAGCTTCTCAAAGTAGGGGGCCCTGCGGGTATCGCGTAAAGATATTTGCGGGCCGCAGAAATATTTGAAAATCTTTCTCTTCTTTTTTTTTTCAAGAATAATTATGTAACAAGAGTTTTTCTTTTTTACTTCAGCTATATACATATATAGATGTACTCCCGGTACTTATTGTAAAATTGCTTAAAGTTATTTACAATTTTTCTTCAAAATAAATTTCGTTCTGTACACGTTTCAGTAATTTAAATTTTAAAATGTTTTCATTTCCTTATCATAGTCACCGTAAAACTTATGTATAAATATGTTACAATATTTCCACAAATTCAATTCCATTTTATATAATCAGTTACTGTTATTGCGACTAGATACTAATAAATGCATAGTTTCCGACAAGACATTAGAACTAGCATTAAACTATAATACGCCCGTAACTCGTCTTTCTCTACCTCAAATTTTTTCTTCCTTAACTACACAAATACTTGTATTTTTTATTGTTGACCCCCTTTACAGATATCACGAAACTCTATTAATATTTCATAACTTATAAACAGTTCCAATAGTATTCAAATTTTTGTCAAGAAGCTTTTATAACTAGAAAATGACGGGCTTATTTATGTATGTATTGACGTCAAGGAGCTTGAAGCTATTTTATTTGGCTATTTATTTCTTATAATTCAAGTATCCCAATTTCGATATATTTAAAAGAATTAACTTATCTAAAGCTGTTTTAATGTGTCATCAGCATAATATGAGATGGCGTGACGAACTAAACAAGTTCAGAAAGTATTGGCTCCGCGACACCCATGATAAAGAAGCTTGGTGAATCATGGGCAAAGTCTATGTCCAACGACGGATACTAAAATGATGATGATGATGATAATGATGATCAGACATGAAGTCTGATAAGTTCCTATGAAGTAATGTCTATTGTCATAACAGAAAGTTAAATCAACCAATGAGATTATCCCATTTGAGCGCAAACAAACAAATAAATAAAACGAAAAATTAGCATGTAAGCTCATTATGTGGTTAGACTAGCTGGACCCGTGGAAATTCCACGGTTGTTGATTAATAAGATATCATCATTACTCTCAATGATTTTGGAGTATTTTTATTACCAATGGAATATATCAAATCATAATAACATGTAGAAATAAATAGAACCAATACATATGTTCATATCATTATTGAGTAATTTTGCTATTTGCCTGTATTCCTGTAGTCTACAACTACAACGAGGAAGGAATAATGAATGAATAAATTACAGTTCTAACGAAGGTTGAGTCCTATTTGCTCCCATTCAAGCATAAACACCCTCTTCAATTCTTACCTTTGACTATTACATTGCAAGGGTGGGTGGGATTGGAGGAGAGAATGGATGAAAGATATGAAGAGAATGAATGATGGTCAGAAAGCGTAACGGTAGGACATAAAAAACAAGCTGAATAATAGTATAATTTTTGACACGTATTTATTTCGTCGTATTTCTTTCCCTTTTAAGTGAAACGTTGTAGTATTGGACGTAATATCTTTCGAACTTCTGAGCTGAAGCATAGTTAATCATTATTGATTTTGACAAGCATTTCTTTCATTTTGGTTCTGTGGTTTTTATCACCACTCTCAGTCTCTCTCTCTCCCTCTGTCTGTCTGTCTGTCTCCCTCTCTCTCTCTCTCCCCTACATCCTAGTCTCTTGTAGCTCTCACCCTAACTTCTGATGACACAGCCTAACATACTATTATCATCATTTTGAGAGTCTGGGAACGCTCAGAGATTTATCACACATAAACTAATGATGGTTACCCCTTTCACTGCATAGCATCTAAGCTCATACAAACGTTGTTTTTTTTATGGAAATCCCCTACTTTCGGATATCGGGGGAAACCTTTAATGCCTGAGAATTTGAGACAAATCGCCACCGTACACAATAAATATTCCGAGAGGAGTTATAGAAGGCGGCGCATTGCCTTTTTTTGACACCCCTACACACACACAGAGTACAAACAACTTCGTCCTGTTTACATCTGCTATAAGCCTTCAAGCAAACCATATATTTTCTCTCCGATAAACGATGAAATCAACCTATCTTATTAATGGACATATCGTATCAATTTCGAAATTCCTATACACAACGCGGCTATACCACAAGAAACTTCCCAGGCTCCTATGGTCCTCCGGGTCCTGGAGCGATGCACCGGCTGCACCCCCATCTCAAATGACCTGTTAACAAAGGATTTAGTGACCGCTATGGTTGAAGCTTTTGGATTACAGCTCGCCTCGTTGAAGCAAAATTAATGACAAAAAAGTCATTCGTGTACCTGTCAAAGCTGTGATATTTGAGAAAAATGGACAAGGGTGACAACGAACCTGTCAGAAAACCTGCTAACACGAGAATCTTATTTGGATTACTTACTGTTGTCGTTGTCGTTTAAGACTGATATAGTATTTTGGTCAAATTGCAGTAAAAAGGCCAGAAAGAAAAAAAACAAGCGGAAGAAGGAAATACATTGTATCAAATTTCCAAGGATATATATATATATATATATATATATATATATATATATATATATATACGCGTAACAGCCGCTCCTTAGCAGCAGCCACTGGTTGTCAAAGGCCTTTATCATCTCTTTTCATGAAGACTGCGATTGCGCTGACTTCTGACATGTCTTACTGGCAAGCCTTCCTATCTCATCCCTACATCTTGTGTCTAGTCTCTTCCTAATGCGTTTTCTGACCCACAGGTCAAACGTTTTCTCCATCTGTTGTCATTCCTTTTTGCTAAATGTCCCATCCATCTCCATTTTGTAGCTAATTCATTTGTAAAATATCCTCCACCCTAGAGAAAACTTGGGTCTATGCTGATCATTTTCTCTCGGTCAGAGTAATTGCTAGTATTGCTCTTTCCATGGCTCTCAGTCGGTTCTCGGTTCATTTTGTAAATTTCTGTGATTCGCGTTCGTACATCATAGCTGGTATTATGCATTGGATTTATACTTCACGCTTCAAGTACATTGGTAAGATGATTTCAATACGTCTCTATTCATGTAAAATGCTTTCTAGGTTGCCGTTATGCGTCGCATTATCTCACTTTCACGGTCTTTCTCTAACCTTATTAGCTGACCCCGGTAAACATATTCCTCAAACTCTTCTGAAACACCACTCTCTATTCTTATGATTTGTTTGTTTTGTTTTTTTGTTTTTGTTTTTTTGTTGTTTGTTTTTGGTGGGGGGCTCCATTGTTGGACATTGCTCTCGACTCTCTATCGAGATACTCTGGTGCAGTCGGCTCGACTCACTCATTCGATTTTCCATTTTTTTTTTCACCAATGTGAAATATTTATATCAAATATATTCGCATATTCGAACTTATCTTAGCATCATCGTATAACAAGTTGGCTGCCAACAGAAAATCATACAACTTATTGGAAACTGAAAACTCTCCATCAAGATATTATGGTGCAGCCGGCTGTATGCAATTCGACAATGTTCACTAATGTTGAGTTATACCATGTGTGTCCCGGGAACAAATATGCGGTCTATGCCCGTGAGGGCACACCACAACATTAAAGCCAAACTTGGGCGGAGCTTATTAAAAACAACTGACATTGTCAGATGTGATATAAGGGTAAATTTTTATATTTATATTGAAATAAATCTCAAGACGAATGGTTGGATAAAAATCTGACTGCAAAATTATTTGTTCCCAGTGTTTAAGATCAGATATTTTTTGTCGGTGGAAAGATTGTATATACCGTGTAAAAGAATAGGACATAATCCATTTTCGAAATTGTATTATTATTTTTTATAATTATAATGCATTTTTGGTCTTATTCAAATCTCCGGCTTGAAAACTGTGACTCAAGTGTTAGTGACAAATACTGGCTCGCATATCACTAAATTATTTTCCATGTTGGAAATATATTTTCTGTTTCATACATTTATTTGTTTGAAATGGTAATTCTGAAACAAAAAAATCTTGAAGACTGCTCACTTGGGAGGAGAGAATTTTTGGTTCACTTCGAATTTTCACCTTTCGTATTCTACACTTGTGGCTTATTCGTTAACTAAATTAGAATCGCCCCCCATGGAAAAGTGTCATGGTGGCGATTAGATTCCCTAAAGACAACTGCTTTGCGCGTGAGTGTGTGTGTTTACTATAACTATTAATAATGATGCTTACTAGTGTTTCATTGACGAAAAAACGTCAAACTTGTATAAAAATCAATTTTATTGTTACGTAAATGAGTGCCAGTCGTAAGAATAATCATGGGAGAATATTTTGATAAAAAAATCATTTGATAATGTTTAGGACCAGCAATTGGTTGAAAAATTACCTCCGTGATCAGTTTCGAATAGCCTTTGTGAGAAGTAGACCTCTTCATGTAGAATATTAGGACGATAGGCCTTGAAGTTTTAGCGTAAAAAAGGCACGGACAAACAAAAGGCTCAAATATTAGTATAAATGGTATATATAGAGAAAGATAAAGGAAGAAGGGTGTTCGGGTAAATCCAAGACAAATTGTACTCGTGAAAGACCTTTTGATTCTTTCATTCTATTATTTCTCGTTTGATAAGTGTGACTCTTGCTTACTAGTTTCCACCATTGGCTATCTTCAGAGATTAGCTTGGAATGGGTGGTGAACTTTCATCTCATTATTTACCCTATCATCGTTTGTCTAAGCAGAATAGGCGTCTTCAAATGATAGGAACCATTTTGGACCCTGGGCCATGGTGCTGATGTATTTTTCATCAATTCAATGTTGAGTAACTTGTCTGTGTATGAGAGAGAAAGCCCCACAGAGAGAAAGAAAGAAAAACTGATTGACAGATAGACAGAAAGAAAGAGAGAAAGAAGGAGTCCGTATTTATGGTATGTACTTATCTTGTTTTTCACCATCAATATAGTATTCAATAATAGCGAATTACAGCATAATTTAATACGATTAAAAGTCATCCCTCATTGGTTTGCGTTCAATATTCTGATGACTTATCCATTTTAGTGTCATGTTTTATCCATAATGTTTACTATTTTTAGAATAATTAGTATTTTATCATTTTTAGACAAACATTATTGGCAGTAGCCTGACCTTTGTGTTTCACACTTTTCTCTGCTCCCGTGCCAAGTCCTGGTAATTTTCCAGCTCTTCACTGTCTTCCAAATTCAGTCCGTAGTCCACAGCAACAGCCACTTTTTTAATTTGGTAGGTTCTCTCTCCCTTGTCAACGAAAACTAGATCAGGTCTAATTATCAATATTAAAAACCGTAAACCAAAACTGTCACCAAAGCTGCCAACATAGTTTTCTTCGGTTTCCAAATTGGTCCGACAGGCTGGCTATGTATTTATGCCCCCACCCCCGCATACCAATGGTGCTAGAGGGCTGAAATTTTGAACATTTATGTCAACAAAAAACATTGCTTTTGTTTGAATTTTTTTAATCCTCCTACCACCAACTGGTGTTTTAATGGAAACTCAGATTTATGCTAAAGGGATCACTATTTGTGACCACTTGATTTTTTTTTATACTTCAGATTTTCTATTGATCACTTTCCAAACAAAGGACGGAAAATATTTATTGATAACCCCCTTTTCAATATTTTTTTTTAATTCATCACGCCCAACGCGGCATGCTGTTGAAATATATTGCCCAAGTGACGATGACCATTATTATTATTATTATTATTATTATTATTATTATTATTATTATTATTATTATTATTATTATTATTATTATTATTATTATTATTATCACTACTACTATTACTACTATTTCACAAGACGAATATCTTCGTTTAGCGCCTAACTCCAGATGACTAGAAAAGGAAAACGCTCATACTAAACAACTGGATATTAATCATAAGTCGTATACAATGCTATGATGCATTAATATTAAATAACATTAAGTGCTTACCCGTAAATAAACTTCTTAATATTCCCTGCTGAATTGTGCGTGTGGGGAGAGGGGTCTTATATGCCCGTGGGTCATATATGTCATCAAATACGGTTTTGGTGTTTATTCAGACACTTTGGGCGGGCAACTAGGTTTCTGACGAAACTCTCGCGTCCAATTCCCACAGCGATCACTGCATTGGTGCACTTGTCAAATCTGTGTAATAAATATACCCGAAAGGCTAATCAAACGCACAGAGGTTAAAAATATTATAAGTGAATAGCAGGTCTCAGCGAAAATACCAAATGCACTTTTGAATAGAGGTCCGAAGACACATTTATTCAAGTTCTTTGTTTCTACATTTTTGTGAACATTCACTAGTCACTGAAGAGCTTACTACAAAGAAAAGTACGACAAAAGAGTTAGATGACAATTGATACTACTTCATTTGCGCCAAGCATAGGAAGAGCTAGATGATAACTGATAATACATTTGTGAACCAAGCATAGAACTAGGTGACAATTGATAATACCTTTTTGAACCAAGCGTAGAAAAGGCTTGGTGACAATTGATAATACTTTTTTTAGTCCAGCACAAAAAGAGCGAATACTGATGATGCTTTTGGGGGCTAATCATAGAAAGAGATGTGACAATCGATAATACTTCATTTGAGCTTAGCTTTGAAAGGAGGCACTGTGGTTCTCGATGGCTACACGTTCAAACTCAGGTTTTGGTTAGGGGATAGGTTAAGTTTTACGATTTGGGCTATTTTTTTTGTTTCATGTGCGTGCATAAACTGCATGCAGTGTTGGGGTGATCAATTGAATTTACTGAAAATAAGAAAAATGTTTTTGTAATCTACACAGATTTCTACTACTAGATGTGTCCTGGAAGTATCAAGCCATTTTGGATACTATGAGAATCGGTTGCTCGACCTAGATGCTACCTGGCAATCATTCAGAGGGGACTTTAATACACATGGGCGAAAAGACAGTCTTCCGTGGGGTTAGCCAACCGGCATTGAGTGATCGTGTTTACTATTTAACCATTGCATTCAGCCGAGCCTGCCTATTCTTTACGTCTTCTACAACTATAACAGGAAGGCGGGCATAACACTAGCTTTATTTAACACACTACTTAACCTCAGCGTGAACTGGAGACCATTCAATGTGAGCATTATACTGTATAAGGAAAATATAGATTATTTTTAATTTGCACGATATATGTGACGTGGAAGACACATTTATGGCCTGCAAAATAATCATGATTCAAATATGATTATATGAACCATTGAAAACACGGGTTTTCGTCAGAGAATCAAAGTTTAGTGTTGAACCTTGATCAGTCGCAGAACGATCAAAATCGGAAACACAAAGCTGGACAAAGTAGACCACAACATCTACCAAGGATAACGAATCTCCGTGACGTCTTCAAAAGAAGAAGAAATCAAGCGAAGAATCACCCGAGGATGGCAAACCTTCCGTGGAGCAAGCTCAATCTTCAGAAATGAGAAAATCACATTAGGCCTGAGGAAAAAAAAGGTATACAATCAATGTATCATTCCGATAGTCACCTATGGTGCCGGAACATGAAACCCAACCTAGGGACTGACCTGCAAACTGAGAACCAAGCAACGTGCATACAAGAGAATCATGCTGAACATCACATGGAGAGACCACAAGACTGCACAGTATATTAGGGGGAAATAGGAGTCATAGACATCATAGAAAACATTAGGAAAATCAAATGGCAATGGGCTGATCAAGTTACTAGAATGACAGACAACCGAAGGACATCACGATTTACAACATAGATCCCCAGGAATCACATGCAGAACCGAGGCTGGCAAAATGAGGGATGGCGAGACGAACTGGACAGGTTCAGAAAATATAGGCTCCGCGAACCCACGATAGAGAAATGTGGAGAATCCTGGGGAAGGTTTATGTCCTACGACGGACGATAAAAGAATGATGATGATGATGATGATGATGATGATGATGACTTAGCTGGGAGACAGTTTGATATGATCAGCTACTTTGTGTCATATTATGCCGTCATGATGAGGTAACTATCTTTTGGGGAAAAATGTTTCCAAACGAATAAAAAGTGGGAAAAAGAGCAAGTAACTCTTGCTCTTGCTGCTGTGATAACTCAATTCATCAGAAGACCTTCTTCTGTCTTGGTAGACAACGGAATGACATCGGAGTGACCTCTCCTCGTGCAAGTCTGATCATAGCATGAAGCCCTTGGGTTGGTTGAAATCAATCAACACTGTCCAGAATAGTTCCCGGTCCCAGCATCCTACTCCAGCATCCCCAGGGTTCGTGCTGAGAGATTGCATTAGATTTGTCCAATGACCAAATCTGTTATGATAATATTGACTATTTATTCGTCGAATGCGTCTTAATATAAACATGGAAATTATTTTCCTCTTTGAACCTGGAATCTGCATTTCTTTGCATAATAACAAACATCACAAATCTTTGGGCACCTTAGCCAAGGTTACTGTGTTTGAACCAAAGGGCCACGCCTATTTCTGCTAAGTGGGAGGTTTTCAATGTCACTTTAAACTCCTTAATCCCAGATCTTAAAAATGCCGACATCTGGTTCCCGTCAAAAATACGTAATACTTCCACAAATGATACAGGCCACTTCTAATGTAGATATTTTATGAGCTCGACTTCGTACTGTACAAGGCTAAAGGAAAAAGGTTGTATTACATCATTATCCTGAGTAGGGAAGATCAGTCAGCTTAGAAATTTAGCAGTCGAAATACAACCTTTTACCTGGGCTCGAATGCGAACATTAAATATACGGGGCCCCACATTTAACCGACCTTGTGTCCCATCTTTCTCTCGTGGGGATGAGAGTAGACACGGATCAAAGTGTAGTATTTCTGCGCTCTGGTTAAGGCCGGAGCAAGGATTTCATCCGCTCCAAGTGAGGCAGATTACGGCGTAAGGGTTTCATGTGCCGTAGGCGAAACTCATAATCTATGCCCGACAACTATTCCTTTTTTTTTTTTACCTTATGGTGCGCCCATAGGACCTTTGTGCTCTAAGCGACTGCTTAGCTTCATAATGGAAGGACTATCCCTGACTGTAGCGGAAGTTAAGCTACAGAGGAAGAAAGAAACCGACAGTGAAAGTCACACAGTTCATAATATATATATATATATATATATATATATATATATATATATATATATATATATGTATATTACCTTTGAAAAGATACTTTTCCGGCGTGCTTTGCCGTTTATCTATTGCTTTGCCATGTCCAACAATCCAGTTATACTTTTCTTTTTGCTCAAATCTGTTCTCTCTCTCTCTCCCTTTTTCCCAGTTACCAGCCCCAAAATATGAACCCGATGTCACATGATAAAATAAGAATTATAAAATTGAAAAAAAAAAAAAAAAAAAGCGGGGTAAGATTTCCCGCCACTTTTGCAGTTGAACATTTTCGGCAACCAAAGACCGATTTCCCAATTCCTGATTTTGACTAAGGACACCACATCTGTTTGTCGTTAATTTTGCCAAGACTTACAACCAGTACCCGCCTCTATCTTTCTCTGTCCCTACCCTATACCTTACACAAGATCCAAGGCGTAAAATGCCGCTCGCTTTCCCTTAATTCGTCCGACGGGCATATTATTATTGTTATTATTATTATCATTTGGAATCTCACACCAGTTGCCTGGTGGTAACCGCTGGAGTTTGAGTGACAGCAAGTCTCCTCAAGTCTCCAGCCCTCCTCTCCTAGTACTCATAGGTCGCAGTAATTCTGCGATTTACAGTTTCTCACTGGTTGCCCAGTGGTTATCGCTGAAGGCTGAGTGACAATAAGTCTCCTCAGGTCTTCAGCTAACGTCTCCTCTCTCTTTCACCTATCATGTTAGGTCTATTATTATTATTATTATTATTATTATTATTATTATTATTATTATTATTATCATTATTATTATTATTATTATTATTATTATTATTATTATTATTATTATTATTATCAATAATAATAATAATAATAATAATAATAATAATAATAAAGTAGGTGCACTGGGAACTGTCCCAAAGACACTGAGGGCTAGACTGGAGGAGCTCGGGATAAAAGGAAGGATTGAGACTGTACAGACCACAGCACTGCTAGGAACCGCACGGATACTGAGGAAATTGCTAGAAATATAAGGACTGCAACATTAAATCTTAGCAGTGGCCTAACAGAAGAAGGAAAATGCAAGCGGAGATGTGAACCACAGCACTGGCATGACAGGCGAGGGAGAGAAGAGACATTGGCTGAAAACCCGAGGAGACTTATTGTCACTCAGCGTTCACCAATGACCACCGGGCAACTGTTGTGAAAATGTAAACCACAGTATTACTGTGGTCTATGAGAATGAGGAGAGGAGGGCTGGAGACTTGAGGAGACTTGCTGTCACTCAACTTCCAACGGTAACAACCAGGCAACTAGTGTAAGATTGCAAATAATAACAGCAATAATGATAATAATGATAATAATGATGATAATAATAATAAGGATAATAATGATAATTTTCACACAAGTTGCCTGTTAGTCACTGCTGGAGACTGAGTGACAGTAAGTTTCATCAAGTCTCCAGTCCTCCTCTTCGCACTCTCACAGTCCACACCAGTGCTGCTGATTACAGCTTCACACCAGTTGCCCGGGTGTTACCACTGGAGACTGAGTGACAGCAAGTCTCCTCAGGTCTCCAGGCCTCCTCTTATATCGTCCTCGCTTATCACAGCAGTGCCGTGGTTTGTAGCGTATCCACCTTGTATTTTCTTTTTTTCTGACTGTTAGGCCATTGGTAACAGCTAGGGTTTGTAAGTCTCGTATTTCTTGGTATTCATGCAGTCCCTAGTAGTGATGTGTAGAGTCTCAATCCTTCCTATTGTGCCTGGTTCTCTCTCTCACGTTTCCATTATCTCTGGTACGGTCCCTCGAGCACCCACGTTTACTGGCAATCCCCTAACTTTCATGTTCCACATCTTTTTTCAGTCCCCTTGCAAGATCCTGGTATTTCCCTAGATTTTCACTCTTTCCCACTAATAGTCTGGTGGTCTTTGCTGAAGGTTGAGAGACAGCAAGTCTCCAGCACTCGGCTCAACATTTTCAGTCAGCAGTAGAGTTGTGTTTTGCAATCTCACACAAGTTTTCTGGTGGTCATCGCCTAAGGCTGAGTGACAGTAAGTCCCTCAGTTCCTCAGGTCTCTCAGTGTCCTTTCATATCACTGCAGCTTTGTGGTTTGTACCGGTCCAACCTTCCCCAGCTTTCATTACCCATGCCTTCTTAATTCTAGCTGTTAGGCCATTATTAACGACTGAACGTCGTAGATCTCATATTACTAGTACTCTCTTCAGTATTTGTGCAGAAACCAGTACAGCTGCATAGTCTTAATCCTTCCTTTTATCTACAGTTCCTCTAATGTCGTTTTTAGAACCGTTAGACTACTATCATTTGTACTACACTGACCTTCAAGTTCCACGATTTTAGTTCCCTTACCAAGTCCTGGTATTTTCCTAGCTTTTCGCTCTCTTTCATATTCGCTCTTTGCTCGACAAGCACGACAACGTCTATTATTTGTTAGGTTCTCTTCCTCTTGTCCAAAACTACCAGGTCCGGTCTTCTTGTCTGAATGTCGAAGTCCCCGATTAATTTTTCTCCTGTACTCTCCAAGGCAGTTTCTGGTTTGTGGTTTGTGATAACATCTATCTACAAGGTCGAATCTCAGTTGTTCGCATTGTTCGCAGTGTATGACAATTACTATCCTGTCGTGTCTGTTATTGTACTCTTCCTGAGCTAGTTTGAAACATTCATTTGTTATGTGGTTATCAGTCTCATCCCTTTCTCTCGAGAGGCATAATTCACTGTTCGTCTGTGTTTCGCCGATCTTCGCCTTGACAAAGTTTATCCAGGTGCATTTGCTTTTTGATGCTATTATGAGGGTTTTTGTTCCTCTCTTGAGGTTTCCTTTGCGAAGCCATGTCAATGATCGTTCGTTTTCGGTATTTGAGTCCTCCTCGTAGTTTCTTTTTCTGGTCCCATGTTTCCTCCATTGTTGCCTTGTTTGCCACTTCATTCTTTTTTTTTTACTTTTTTGTTATTTGTTGCAGTGCTTCAAGCACTTTGTATACTATCTTCACTGCTTGTATGCACATACATATCCCTTTTGGGCTATTTGGATACAGTTATCTATGCTGATGAGTCCTCTGTCGCCTTCTTTCCTCTTCATATACATCCTATCTGTATCATCTCTGGGGCGTAGAGACTTGTGCATCGTCATAAGTTCCTTCGTTCGATGGTTCACTGATTAGAGTTCATCCTTTTTCCAGCCAAGAAATTGACCTGTGTATCTTACTTCTGATATTATCTGTGTGTTCATTCCTTTTATCAAATATCTGCTATTTAGCTTAATCTGTAATATTTTTCTCAGACTTCCGAGGTATTCTTTTTTTTATCATCACTTTCAATTCTTTGTTTTATTGTGTCACATTCGATAACCCCGAGGTATTCATATCGGTATTTTGTGGTTAATGGTTTAGATTTTTGTTGTCCGGTAGATCGATTCCTTCTGCCGCTAAAAGCCTGTTCCTGGGCATGACTATTGGCTCGCATTTTTTGTCAATCCCAATATCATCGCTGTTTTTTGTTTGTGTTTTTATTTTTTTTTGTTTTTTTACTTTGTTGAGCTCGTTTCAAGCTCTTTCTCGTTCTTTGAAAAAAGCTTCATAACTTCTATGTACATGAGTTGGTTGACTAATCCCTTTGTTTTGGAGAATTTGAATTATTTGTTGTTTTTCAAAATTCTGTTTAGGGTTTTATGGTGAGTATGAATTGTACTAGGAACAGAGAGTTATTATTATAACTATCGCTGTTGTTGCTGTTATTATTATAATTATTATTACTATTGTTGTTGTCATTATTATTATCATCATTATTATTACTATTATTATTATTATTATCATTATTATTATTATTACTACTACTACTACTACTACTACTACTACTACTACAATTATTAACTGGTGGCTTTCACTGGGAATTCGGTGACAGCATGTCTCCTCAATATTCCAAGGCTTCCAACCTACTTTAGTAATACTGTTGTCTGGATAGCTCTGCACTGGATTACTAATGCCAAGGTTCCTCGGGATTGTTCCCAAGGCCCCGACCACTATGGGTACAATCGCCACTTCCATGCTCTAGTCCACTGTTCACTGCCGCATGATTTCTTCTTCTGGTCTGGTTTTGGTGATCTGTTTGAATCTCAAAGTCCCAGAATATTATCATCATTACACCTGAGTTTCCAAACCGGTAGTATCAAATGGCTTGCACTGGAAATCAAGGGACCACAAGTCTCTTCAACACTCCACTGCCATTTTTGTGATGTACAGTTTTCACTTGCCTTATCTGGTGGCTATCAATGACGATTGTCAATCAAACAACTATTTTCAACAGGTTTTTATATTTACGAAGACACAAGTAGAGACGTAGTAGTATTGAACTCACGACAGAAGTCATGATCTGACAGACTAGCTTGCCAACAAATGCTCCACGGTGAGACGCTCAGGTTTTTATATAACTTGACTTAAATCTAGTACTAGCCCACATTATGCGTCACCCAGTGAAGACTGAACTCACTACAATTGTAATTGCGTGTAATAGTAATTTGTTAAACACTGTACCACAGCGAAATGTTGTTTTTTTAATTTGCTATGCAGATGTATATTGATGTATCATCATCATCATCAGTCTTTTCATGTCCGTTGTTGGACATAGACCTTCCCTAGGATCCGCCACATTCCTCTATTGAGAGCGTCGTGAAGCTAATACTTCCTGAATTCATGTTCATCTCTCCATCTTGAATTTTGTCGGCCTCAGTTTGGCATGTCATCGCTGGGGATCCATGTTGTAAGTTGTGATGTCCATCGGTTGTGTGCCATTCTTGAAAAATGACCAGCCCATCACCATTTGAGTTTTCTAATAGATTCTATGATGTCTCGGACCCCCATTTTCTTCCTGATATATTGTGATGTCTTGCGATCTCTCCATATGAGGTGGAGCATGATATATATATATTAGACTCCACTAATTACGGGAACACAAGTATGGAGCATGCATTGAGAATCGAACTCATTACTGTTGTCAGCATCTGCTGAACTAACTTACAAACCACTACTCCACAACCCTTTTCCAATGCGAATAATGCACTGAAAAAGGTGTCGATGAACATCGAAATAATTCCACCCTACAGTCTTGTTAATCAAATATTGGATTGTCAGAACATTTTTAGGTAGGTTAATGCAATTTGAAACAGTCAAGGAAGACTGTCATCCAAACTCTCGATATGAATTTCTTCAGTTTTTAAGTTGTTCTGGCCGATTTGGTAGCAGACTACCTGGCTGGCTGTGTATGTTCCATGCGTACAGAGCACACCGATGGAGCTAGATGACTGAACATTTAAACTTTTACTCCCTATTATATCTGGAAATTTGAAAATTCCCAACCCGAATAATTTTTTAGTGTGGGGCTCAATTAGCAATATGAGATTATGTTAAATTAGTCCCTTACTTTATGCCAGGAAGCATTCACGCTTGTTCCAGAAAATTTTGATTTCTTTAGTGATCACTGCTCAATGGAAGGTGGGAGAGGTGACATCGATTAATCACGCCTTTTTACAATTTTTCAATTTGATATTTTGATGTTTCCCAACACACCATACTGCCAAAGGACAGTTCCTATTGAGTGATTAACCTGACCTACAATCTTTTCTCTTCATTTTTCCTTAGTATCTGCCATAGAAGTAGTTCTTGACCTTTTTTTCACAGTATCATTTCCATCATATCTCAGAATATCACCCCCCTTAAGATTTTCAATATTCAGTTTGAATCAGTCAATTTGTGATCCCAATTCATTCCCCCTCCACTGAAACCCAAAAATTCCTCCCACGGAAGAGGGCACCCTTGTTTGAGAACCTCTGTGCTACGGCTGAAAAGTGAAAAGGTTTCCCTGGAACTATCAACCCGGTGTACACGTGAAACTAGGGTAGACGTTTAAGGATTGAGTGAGGACTGTAAGCAGTAGCCTTCAGAAAATACCGCTAAAAAGACTGCTTTGTTGAATGTGACAACCGAATTCCCGCTCCTATACTATCAGGTGACCAAAAGAAAATCGAGTTGTTTTTAATGTCCTTTTTTTTTTTTCTTTTTTTGTCAGCTTCATCCTTCCAATAGAGACATTCCGTGAGCATTTGAACTAATATGAATTCTACTCACGTTATTCATTAGTAGATAACTTTCAAAGGAGTATGCCTTCAGTTTGTGACGACGCAAACGTTAATTGCTTGAGCTTATCTACTGTACGAATCTGGACTTCGTACGCAAAACAGTCGAAAAGGCCTGTAGGATATATACGGCATTTACTGTTGGTGAATTTAGTGACTGTACTGCTCAGAAGAAGTTTTCGATGGAAGATGCATCTCGTAAAGAATGGCCACTAAACATTAAAGATGACGATCTGAGAACCTTTGTCGGAGCTTCATGTGTGTTAGATGCTTGCATTAAGGAGATGAAACTATATAACTGCACTTGCACAGCGTTGGAAAGAGTCACATATTAGAGAGGCGGGTACCTCACGGATTCAGTGAAGTAAAGAGACACAAGCGCAAGAATCTTTTAATGCACTTTATGACATTCCCAGATAACTTTCAACAGGATCAGCTTTAAGTCAATTAAACCAAGTGATCCCACCTTGACCCTGGACTTGGGGGAGCCCAGTGCTAGGGTAAGCTACTCTAATTTTATCAAATACACATAACAACACATTATAACATAGACCTGAAATCCCATGGCAGGTTTTATAACAACGATTTTGTTCTGTCTTCTGAATTCTTAAAAAGTCAATAGGGTTTGTTTATTGTGTTTATATTTTTCAATTACTTTCCATTCTACCATAAAGACATGAAGCCTTCAATAAATTTTATTTATATGGTCAAGATTCTACACACTTCAGATGTGAATATGGGGCCCTGCCAAAAAAAATTAATTTGGACAGCTTCCAAGGCCGTGAATTTTCGTGAATGTTTCGTTAAAAAAATCTTTCATAAAATTATTTGTTCACACAGTTTGCGAGATTACCGTTAAAAATTAGGGTTGACCTATTCATGAGGCGTCTCTAAAATTAATTTCTTGCCTCGGAAACTAAAGGTCGACCTATGAACAAGATCGACTTATACTCGAGTATTTAGGGTATGCAAATGTTCCCTCACACACACACACACACACACACACACACACACACACACACACACACATTCTTCCTTGTCCCACACGTTCTATCCACCTCTATCAGTTTTACCTTGCAATCGGTTCGTATCTTACTGTCAAGCATGCGTGTATAATGCTCCTAACATCTACAGGTCACTCCGGGTCAAAGCAGTTAAGTAATTCAAGCACATGCCACAAACATTTTATATATATATATATACATATATATATATATATATATATATATATATATACACACACACACACACACACATATATACATATATATATATATATATATATATATATATATATATATATATATATATATATATATCATTCTTATTAATTGTCTTATTCTGCTTATCTGTACGTGACCTCTAAGTAGCCTAAACGGTGCATTGTAGCCAAAGGTAGCCTTAAAATATACTTAAACTTAAAGAATACAAAAGAATCCGGGTGAACTGAATGATAATACCGTGAGGTCAGCGTTCGTGCTCACTCCTATCTATATTATAATTACCGATTCGTCAAGGTAGATAACTATTAAATGCTTATTATAAAGCAATCCACCTGGTTTTTTAATGCATAAAAAATCCGCGTTCATTCCGGTCACATCAGAAGGCACTAATTTACTCACAAAGAGGATCACAGGGTTGTCTCGTATGATACCAAAAGTCAGATTTTTTTGTTTATGTTCATGCGACCACTAAGTAGCCCAAACCGTGTATTTTAGTGAGAGGTACTGAATGATGAAAATGCCCGGGTAATTTTCAACTAAATATGAGTTAGATAAGAGTTGAGTTTGCGTTCGCTCTTTCACCGATGATAATGATCTGAGTTCCATCTATCTTTCTATCTATATCATACTATAAGTCTGATTTTGTACATCATTGCATATCCTTGTCTATATTCAAAATGGTGCCGTATTTTGGCTTATTGAATTAAGGTAGCCATAAAATATGATAACTGCAAAAAAATTCAATGATTCACAGATGAAAAATCATATTGTGATGCCTTCGTTTGCACCTTTACAAATTACGGGGTTCAACGGATAATAGAGTTATATATTATGATGATAAAAGTCTGATTCTGTTTTGTTTTTTGGGGGTTAGTTTATTTTCTGAATAAGACCTATGAATAGCCGAAACAGCGCTTTTTTGGCTCGAGGTATTGAATTAAGGCAGATCCAAATTGTGCTAACTTTAAGAATGCAAAAAAAAAAAAAATCCGGCCGATTTGCAACTGAATAATAATAATAATAATAATAATAATAATAATAATAATAATAATAGTGTAGAGTCTTCATTTACACCCACGCCGCTAATAATGATCTCATTTCCATAAATCGGTCTACCTATCTGACACTATATCTGATTTTGTTTACCTTTATGTGACCTCCTTGTTGATATAACGTTACATTGTAATTAAAGGTATCGAATTAATGAACTTGTAAAATGCGGTAATTTAGAGAATTCAAAAATGTTCAGTCGATTTGCAACTTGGCAATAGTATTGTGAGGTCTGCATTTGAGATCAACCTCATCTGATTATCTATCTATAGGTATTTATTCAGAAATGGATATATATGATCCAACAGAATGATTAAGAATCGCGTTATATTATATAAAAATTCACATTCTAAATGATCTCCCGTCGTTACTCGGTTAATGTATGATTCGGCCTAGACAACGCAAATAAAATAAACAATTAGAGAATAAGAAAATGGGGCTGCTACTGGGAATTTCTCAATATATAAATGTTACGTTGAAAGAGACAGAAGACCAAAAACAAACGAGATGCGGATTTGAAGTGAAAAATGTTATTTGGGCGTTTACATTACCGACAGCTGTTTAGCTCAATGGTAAGAGCAACGCTACGTTGAAGTGGCTAGCTTATCGGTCGCAGATACATTTTCTACTGCAGGCTCACTTTCTTTATTTGTTCATTCTATTTACGTTGTCCAGGCCGAGTGATACATGAACCGTGTAATAACTGGAAATCATTTCAAATAAGTATGTCTGTATGATATAACGCAATTTATAATCATATGTGTGTGTTTATGTGTGTGTGTGTGTGTGTGTGTGTGTGTGCACGTGTGTTAAAAAATGGATATATGATCCAACAGAATAATTATAAATTGTAATTTCAGAGTAGTCTCCCTATTTGATTATTTATTTGCACTCGTTTGAAGAAATTTCCCTCAAAGGGTAATCCAGTGGTCTGTCTAGTTCCTGTCTCTTTCTCTTTGACTCTCTCTCTCTCTCTCTCTATATATATATATATATATATATACTAGCAAGGAATCCTGGCGTTGTCCGAGTAAGAATAACAATAACAATAACACCTGGCAGTACAAAAATAAAACATATTCTTCAATACATGTCTTCTCACGGAACGCAACCAGATGGCGTGAACCAAGAACTTTCTAAGAGTATTGAATGTCGTAACTGGCAGATTTGCACGGGTGCTGCATGTTGCCAAAGCAGGTTCGCGCACTCTCAGTGTAAAGTATGTTCTTGGATGTATTTCTTTGAACGCAACACAACAAATTAAAAAAGAAAAAAAAGATTATCTACACCAAGAGCTCATTCTTTACTCCCGATCTACGCTGTTTACTGATTGTCGTAGATTCACAGCCCAGGTTAAGTTATATATATATATATATATATATATATATATATATATATATATATATATATATATAATTATTGTGTCATCCACAGCGAGCTGTTTCGATGTATTACATCTCTTCAGTGTGGCTATGGACTTTCCATTATCCCATCCAGTACCGCGAGACAGAATTAAAACCTTCACTTCGGACCTGCAGGCCGATATCATATATATATATATATATATATATATATTAATGCATCAAGGAGTGGACACATTTGGTGCAACAGATTAAATTATAAATTGCGTTACATTGTATAGAAACTTATTTGAAATGATCTCCCACCGTTACACGGTTAATATATCACTCAGTTTAGACCAACTTATTCCTTAATACTTGACAGTCACGATGAAAGAGACGCGTAGACCGAGAATAAATGAGATGAAATTTGGGTCAAAGCAGTTATTTTGCCTTTGTGTTACCGGTGGGCTGTTTAGTGCAATGGTAAGAGTATCGCTACTCTATCGGGGGCAGGTTCAATTCCTGCTGCAGTCCCATTTTCTTTAATTGCTCATTCTATTTACGTTGTTAAAGTTGAGTCATATATTAACAGTGTAACGACGGGAGATCATTTCAAATAAGTTTCTATATAATATAACGCAATTTATTTTTTATATATATATATATATATATATATATATATATATATATATATATATATATATATATATATATATATATATATATATATATATATATATATATATATATATATATATATATATATATATATATATATATATATATATATATATATATATATATATATATATATATATATATATATATATATATATATATATATATATATATATATATATATATATATATATATATATATATATATATATATATATATATATATATATATATAATGTTTGTGGTGCAGTATGAGCAGGGATTTCTTGACTGCTCTTTGTGTCAGCGATTATTATAGCGGATCTTCGATTTACAGTTTGAAAATAAAGAAATGAATCAAGCATTACTGAGATAATGATAATCGGGCCATTATACGTTAATGGAAGAGCTTTGCTCATAATTTTACAATAGAAATGCATTGAAAATCTGGAAGATCAGCGATCAAGAATCAATGTGTCACTTAAATGTATATAGATATTGGTAATGGTTTTACTGCAGAAATGATTTGGAGATCAGGAAGAAAGGAATTATATATATAT
>OY735223.1:21609887-21617387 GCA_963457665.1 Thysanoteuthis rhombus
TCCCACCCCTCCACGCCACACCTTTTTATAGATTCCAAAATTTCTCTGAATCTTAACACCCAATACTAAAGTATTTTTGTTTATATATCTTTATGTATATATTTATGGTCTATACATATATATATATATATGTACCTATACATATATGTATACATACATATATATATTTCTCTCTCTCTCTCCCTATCTCTCTCTCTCCCTCTCTCCCTCTCTCTCCCTATCTCTCTCTCTCTCTAATCTCTCTCTCTCTCTCTCTTATACGTATGTATATGTATATGTATATAAATATATATATATGTATATATATATATTCTCTAGGTTTGTTTGGTGGATTGGTTTAAGGTTGTTAGAGGGAGTTGAAGTTAGGGTTGGGAGTGAGGCGGAGAAGCTTAGGGGGTGATAGTAAGAGGCAAAATCTGTCTTGGTTGGTGGAGACGGGGAAGGGGAAGGGGAAGGAGAGGAGGAGATCCGAGGATCTTCACAGTATTACTTCAGCACTTGTCGACAGACCCGACACACTGGTATTAAGATAATACGTCAAGTTGAATTCCTGTCAGAGTAACCCTGAGACAAACACCAGCTCCTCCGCACCCATGTTTAATCACCTCTGCGCGCACACACACACACACACACACACACACACATTCACACACACTTTAGTCCTCACAAATTCCATTTCCTCAGCAATAAAGATGGGGACAACGAACTTAATTTGGTAGGTTTATATTGGGACAAAAGAGGGTCGAGGTGGCCGAACGGTTGACGGTACCGAAGATAGATTCGACGAGCCGAGTTCGTGCTCTGGCTGAGGCAGTTTGCGTTTATTTCACGCAAATACTCTGAGAAAGGTATGGTGTCATCTTTTCTCCCCTTACGAACTCACCGTATGCCAGCGTAGCAGAGTAAGAACCATCTTACTCGTACTTGGGAAATGCCAACATCCAGCAACGATCTTTCAAAAAGCGTATTTCCTTCTTGAAAAATTTGGACAAACATTAGGTATGAATAATTATGTACCTCAGATAATCTACTTGGTTCCGATTAACGTTATATTTCTTTACCTTCTCATTATCATAAGTCTTTAAACGTCCGTTGTTAGACATGGACCTTCCTTAGGATTCATTACACTTCTCTATCGCGGGTGTCGTGAAGCCAATACTTTCTCAAATTGTCTAGTTCGTCTTTCCGTCTAGTATTCTACCGGCGTCAATTGCGCATGTGATCTGGGAATCCATGTTGTTAGTCGTGATGTCAATCAGTTCTCTGCTATTTTTGCAACACGACCAGCCCATTGCCATTTGAGTTTTAGTGGATCTATGATGTCTCAGACTCCTTTTTTCTCCCGGATACATTGTGCTGTCTTGTGATCTCTCCATGTGGGTTTGAGTATGATTCTTTCATGTGCAGGTTGCATGGTTCTCAGTTTGTAGGTCTGTCTCTTGATTAGGTTCCATGTTTCAGTCCCATAAGTGACTATCGACAGGACGCGTTGGTTGTATACCCTTATTTTTTAGCATTCATGGGATCTTTTTGTTTTTGAAGATTTAGCTAGCCCCGCCGAAGGCTTGCTATGCCAGAATGATTTTTAGCTGAGTTTCTTCTTCTTTAAAGGGTTTCATGGAGATTTCTTGTCCTTGGTAGACGTTGTGATCTATTTTACCTACTAATTTGAATCAGTTAGGTAGTTCCATTTGGTCAAAAATGAATTCAAGAAATTTTGAAAGCGTTAACCCAAACCAAACTGTCATCAAAGCTGTTATCATAGGTTTGTCCAGTTTCTTGACTAGTCCGCCGGTCTGTCTGTTTGACTAGCTAGCTGTACGAATGTATCGTGTGTAAAATCACCCCCTATGGAGCTAGAGGGCGGCTGGAAGTTTTCTTTTATTATGTTTAGAAAAACGGTTCTGTTTTTTAATTTTCCTCCCCTAAATACAATTTAGTCAGTGCCCAATTCACAATTTTATGGTAAATTTGTCTCTTAGTTTAGGTCCGGCAGCATTCATGCTTATTTTTTTAAAGAGATCACTGCCCAAGAAACGGTGGAGAAAATGACTTATCCATTGATCACTTTTTTATTTTCTCTCAGTTGATCATCCTCAACACGGCGTGCTGCCAAAAGACGTTTGTGATGTTACGGTCTCTATTGAGGATTAACTTGCAAATTGCAAACTATAAGTAGTTTTAAACAATTTCAAACATTTCTATGTCAGCAAAGATTCGGTTCAGCAAAACAACGCATTTTCTAAGGAAAATGTATGTCTCCTTTGTAGGTCGAACGAGATGTTATTTTTATTTCTTGCTGAAATTTTTCATTTTCGAGAAATTTGGCTTTTAAGTGAGGGTTTGATTTACAATATACGTATGACGAAAACGAACCTTTACTTTATGTCCGCCTTTATTATAGCGGATCTTTACAACTCGAATATCAGGAAATTAATCAAGCATTACCGGAAGAATAGGGCTATTTTTTGTATAATGGAAAAGCATTGCTCATAATTTTTCTATAGGAATGCAATGAAATTCAGGATGTTCATTGATCAAGGAGAATTAATGCAAGCGTCACTGAAATGAATTGATGATGATTTTATAACAGAAATGCGTCGAAAATCAGAAAGAAAGGATCAACGTAAGCAATACAGACAAAATATGGCAATTATCACTTGTCGGCGATTCTTGCTGCCAAATCCAATTCTTGAAAAGCATGGAAATTGTCCATTGATGTTCGAGTCGTTGATTCTTTCTTGTTGACGCTGCTTGAAGACTTCTTGTTTGGCTCCTGAATCTGGTTTACGTTTGGTCTCAGATTTCTTCATTCCATGAAAGCGAATTTGTTCTTCATGTTTACTAGCCACCTGCAAATGTTTCACAATTGGACGCTTGAATATGAAATTTCTGGAGTGTAATCCTGAGTTGGTCTTTGTATCTTTTCTTTTGAACATCGCTACGAACAAGAGTTCCGATTCTGACTTGGGAATATAGAATTTGCTTCCGGGGCCTTTTCTTCTTTATTCGGAAATCATGTCCTTTCCATGGATGTTGGTGAAGTTTGATGGTAGCTTTAATAAATATTGGATTGACGTGTTTTAATACTTGATTGTTGTCCTCTCATTTTAGGCCTGGAATCGAACACAGTCTTGATTGGTGAAATCTGTCAAAATTCAAAAGGAAAAAAAAAAAGGTCTGCCACCAATGTATCCTTCTGATGGCAACACATTGAGCTGAAACATGGAACTCAACCAAAAGATTTTTCCTCAAACTGAGTGTCATGCAACGTGCACATGAGAGAATCGTGTTCAACGTCACGCGGAGAGATCACGAGACGGCACAATATATCAGAAAACAAACGAGGTAAGAGATTTCATAGAAACTTGAATGTCAGACAACTGTAGGACAGCACGACTCACGACACGGATCTCCAGAGATCACATGTGATACTGGCGCCGACAAAAAAAAAATAAGATGGCGTGACGAACTAGACATATTCCATGATAGTGAGGTGTGGCGAATCTCGGGGAAGGTCTATGTCCAACGACAGACGTTAAAAAGATGATGATGATGATGATGATGATTTGACGATACTCAGGCCATCTTTTACATACATAGACTGATATGCTGGCAACTAAAAGTTTGATATGCTTTTTGTTTCCTTTGACAGGCCACATTAGACCCCCCTGGCGTATTTTCCATGCGTGCTTTGAGCAACATTCAGTCGGTTAGAGATTTTATTGTCGACTTTCGCACCAGTGTTCAAAATGCTCCGTAGAAAAAAAAGACCTTGAAACGTATTCTATTGATCATCTGAGATTTTTAATGTTTGAAATGTTCCAAGATTTCACCCGGTGGTAACTGGACTAAGATCTTCGTCTTGCCGACATTCTCTGGCATTCTGAAGGTTTCTTAGGTATCCACAAAAGTGTGCGATAGTTGCTGTAAGTTCTCTTGTGACTAAGGGAACAATGAAAATACATTGGCCGGAAAACAGGGATTGTCAGTGGTCAGTGTTACTGAAAGAATAAGATTATTATATACCTGCCTTGGAAATCTGCGTTTTGCATGATGGCTTTTTTATCACTGGCATCAGCGAGAAATTGGTAATTGCCCCAGACACAAGGCAGAATTTAGAAAATGGCATTATCGATACTTACTCAACAAAGGAACCAAAAGAAGATCAATAAAGAAAGAATGAAAGGGATGAAAACCGAAGGAAAGAATCGAAGAAAAAAAAGAAATAATGAAAGAAAGAAAGAAGGCTAGGAAGAAAAAAATGAAAAAGAAAAGGAATCATGAAAGGAAGGAAGTAACAAAAGAAAACGTAAACAAAGAAAAATAGGGGAAATGTTGAAAATAAAAATAAAATAAATAAAAATAAGGAATAATATTTCAAAAAAAAGAATACTTGGGATGAATGGAATGTAGAAAAATGGTGTTCTACTGAATTTTCAAGAAAAAATCGGCATTTTAGATCCAGGTTTTTACTTGGGCTTGAAACCCGAACTCTAGCACCGGTGAAATGTATACAACTATCTCAGCACCACAGAAAGTCACTTTTCTTTATGATTTTATTTCATGCATTTGAAAGTGCACAACAGATATCTGATAGTTGGAAGAAAGAAAGAAAGAAAAAAAGAAAGAAAGAAAGGAAGGAAGAAAGACAGAATGGTAGAATGAATGAAAGGAGAAATGGAAGAAAAAATGAAAGAATAATAAGATTAACGAAAGAAAGGAAGAAAGAAAGGGAGATGGAACAAAAGAGAGAAAAAGAAGAAAGAATGAAAGAATGAAATAACAAAAATGAAAGAATGAATGAAAGTAAAATTGAATGAAAGAAAGACAAAAATAAAAGGAAGAATGAATGTCAGAAAGGAAAAAAAATTAATGAAAGAAAGAAAGAGAGAATAAAAAGAAAAATCAAAAGAGAAAAGTGTGAATGAATGAATGAAAGATAAAATGAAAGAGGTCAAACATCTTCATAGTCGATCGGTCGAGAAAGACCAATAGAAGTCAAAGTATTTGCCACAGAAATAAAAAGGAAGAAAGAAAGGGGGAAGGAAAGGGGGAAGGAGAAAGGTAAAAGAAATGATGATAAAAAAAAGGAAGAAAGAAACGAAAGAAGAAAGGAAGGGAAGAAGAAAAAGAAAAGAAAGAAGGCGAACGTATTCATATGCGATGAAGAAAAAATGATAAATGGGAATCGGAATACAAGAAAGAGAAAAAGGGAGAAGAAAAACTGAATGAAGAGAGAAAGAGAAATTAGAAAGAAAGAAAGAAAGAAAGAAAGGAAGAAAGAAAGAAGGAAAGAAAGAAAGAAAAAGGGCGAAAGCTTTCATATCCGATAAACAATGAACAGCTTATGAGAATCTTAATACGGAATGAAATTAAAAGAAAGAAAGAAAGACGATAAGAAAAACAGATAGAGAAAAGGGAAATGAAATAGAAATAAAGAAAACTTGCACAGAATGACCTCATGGCATCACTCTCATTTTCCCCCCCTCTCTCTCTCTCTCTCTTTCTATTATTCACGTCTTAAATTCAAAAGATCTTAAAATCTAATGTCTGACGAATTCAAGATAATAAAGTCAACTCCATGAATTTGACAGGAAGGTAGTAAGGTAATAACACCAAAGTAGGAAAGAAACGATGAAGAGAAAAAGCAAAAAGAAAGAAAGAAAGAAAGAAAGAAAGAAAGAAAGAAAGAAAGAAAGAAATGGCAGGTATGAAGTTTTGTAATCTTGATAGATTTTCTCGAAGGAAAAAGGAAAAAATAAGTTTAAAATGACAAAAAGAAATTACTGAGGTGTATCGACCTCCAACCAAGCGAATATATATTAAACCACCAACCCGTTCGTTTTCTTTTTTCTTTTTGGTCTTTCTTTTTGTTTTGCTTTTTTTGTTTTTGCTTTTTTACAAATTGAATCTTCAAACAATCTGATCCAGAGTTGACTAATATATAAAAAGATCTGATTGCGCTTATATTCTGAGTGTGGAAGTCTCGCTTTCTTTGAGAATCAGCATTCGAAATACTAATTCTCGAATACATCAACTTATGCCAGAGTGACTAGCGTCTGATGGTTGTTACGTCAGGGGCTTAATAAAAAAAAAAACTTTGAAATTGTAAAAACAACACGAAGTTCAATCGTCCGGAAAACTCTTTGAGTCACGTGGTACTGTATATCGTTTTCTGTTTTCAATAGTGTATGAGACACGAGTATCCAGCATGCAATTAGGTTCGGCTTTATTTTGTCAATCTTTATCGTGTTAGTTAAGATCATAAAATATACAATTTGTCATGACCCTTGACAATCCCCTCAAACAAGCCTGTGCTAGAATCGAAAATGAAAAAAAGTTTCATCTATTTGGAAGATGAATATTTACATTTCATTGACTATAATATTTAGACATGCATGTACAATTGATGCTTCAAATAAAGGGCCAGAGCTTCAATTTCCAAGACACGACATCACTATTTACCACCACTGTATATAGCCGATCGATGAATACTACTGTAGTCAAAAGTCATGTTCAGCTTAGGAAATTTGAGCTTTAGACCTCCAAAACGAAACCGAGGTGCAAAACAAAGCCTGGGTGTAGATAAGATAACTGAAAAAAACCTGACGCGCCTACACGTCAAAATGTATTTCTACAGAATTGTAGAAACACACATCAAACGAAAATATAAAAATGTAGAGCTATTGTTTCTCGACATATCCTTCATCTAAGTTTATATACTTAAGATGGCGGTTTCTCTATCTCTTTAACCATTCCCTGAACAATTTTACGATCTTAATTTTACTTTGTTGCCATCATTGGGGATGGGAACTCAAATCATCTTCCGATCTGAATGTTCGTTCAGTTTCCAGAAACAAAAAGAAGCTCGAAATGGCAAGATCAAAGTTTTGAAGTGGATGTGGTAAGTTTTGCCAACAAAATTCTCGTAGGACACCCTTTGTTACCCTCGAAAAATGGACAGATTCGTTATCGGGATGGGAAAATAAGTCGACACGGCTTACCAGGCCATTTTCTCATCAATACATTTTTCAATTTCCTCAAAAATATTGACCTGGGTCCTTCGAGAAAGTCTATCAAGAAACCCCATTGAAACCCTCAAAATCAGTCGGCATCGATTTCTGAGCTGACTCTCCACCTTCAATTTGATTGGTCCGACGGATTTGCTCGGAATGCATTGTTTTGTTTGGGATCTTGCTCTCTGGGTCGTTTTACGGATTCGTCCCCGTTTATGATTTGTTCCATAAAATCATCTTCATCTGCTTCAATCTTTATCAAAAGACTGATGGAAAGATCGGTAGTTGGGGCTAGCTGATTTCCGCGCAACGCCTTTGGCATCTACTGAACCAAAAGCATGCTGGGGCCAGGATGCTCGCTTAGAATTGAAAATACTAATGCCAATGTGAGATCTTCAGTGCCAATCGCATCCATGATAGATTGATGAACCCCCACCCCCACCAGCTTCTGGACCTCAGTCACAGTTTCTTCATTTTCCGA
>OY735223.1:21622387-21634887 GCA_963457665.1 Thysanoteuthis rhombus
AGCGATTATATCAAGACATTGATTGAGAACAATCTGCGTTATGTGATGCCGGAGAAAGCCTATAAAAATAAAAACATCAAACAAGCCCTGAAAAATCATTTCCACTTACCTGGTTTTGTTGGTCGCCTTGATATGTGACTTCCACATAATTTAAGCGAAATAGCGAATCGGACCGTATTCGCGAGTGCAATTCGCTACCTAAACTTGAGCAAAATGTTCCGTTGTTTTGAACAAATCATGACAGACTGTGCCAAGTGGATATTTTACAAGATCGCAAATCGCAAGAGATGGAGCAACCGAAATGAACCATCGCTAATCAGATTGGAAGCCGCTTTCTAGCCCCCCCCCCCCCAATGTTCCATATATCATCATCATCATCATCATCATCATCAGTTTTTTAGCGTCCGTCGTTGGACATAGACCTTCCCCAGGATTTGCCACACTTCCCTATCATGGGCGTCATGGAGCCTGTACTTCCTGAACCTGTGTAGCTCGTCTCTCCATCTAATATTTTGCCGGCCTCGGTTGCCCATGTGGTCTCGGGGGATCGATGTCGTGAGTCGTGATGTCCATCGATTGTCTACCATTCTTGCAACATGGCCAGCCCACCGCCATTTGAGATTTTCAATAGATTCTATGATGTCCCTAACTCTTGTCTTTTCTCGGATGTACTGTGCTGTCTAGTGGTCTTTCCATGTGAGGCCTAGCATCATTCTCTCATGTGCACGTTGCATAGTTCTCAATTTGCGGGTCTCTCTTGGTTAGGTTCCATATTTCAGCTCCATAAGTGACTATTGGGAGGATGCATTGGTTATACACCCTCCTCTTTAGGATTAATGGGATCTTCTTTTTTTTTTTTTTAATTCAAGCGAAATAGCGAACCGGACCGTATTCGCGAGTGCAATTCGCTACCTAAACTTGAGCAAAATGTTCCGTGTTTTGAACAAATCATGACAGACTGTGCAAAGTGGATATTTTACAAGATCGCAAATCGCAAGAGATGGAGCAACCGAAATGAACCATCGCTAATAATATTGGAAGCCGCTTTCTTTCCACCCAAAAAGAAATGTTCCATATGTGGTAGGTTTAATTAAATCTTACGTTGAGCTCCTCTCACAGAACCAAACGTTTGATTCGATCGAGTACAGCTCCCAATTAGAACATGCAAGATCCACAGGATAGAATAGAGTTTAACACCGATAAATTTGGAAAAAAATCTTATGGCAATGGACTGGCCATGTTGCAAAAATGTTAGAAAACCGACTCATAATATAGATCCACAGAGATTAAAAAATGCAGCCGATGATGTGACGAACGAGACAAGTTTAGAAAGCATTGGCTCTGCAATGCCCATGGGGATCTTGAGGGATGTCTCTGTCCCAAGACGGACGCTAAAAAGTTGCTGCAGCGGCTGCTGCTACTGCCGATCACGATGATGATGATGATGATGGAAGCAATCGACGGAATTAATTGATAGGAAGATAGTGATATTCAATCAGAAACGTCCGACTAGGGTTTCCCAAAGTGGATACAGCGTAATCCCAGGATTCCGCGAATAAATTCTTGGGTTCTACAAGAAAAAGCGCCTTTCTAGATAAAGGGCATTAATCTGCTTTTAATAGTTCTTGTCACAACGATTACAAATTCATAACAATTAAAACCAGAGGGTTTTTTTTAATGTTTAATTTATTATACGTTTTGTTTTTTTGGTTTTTTTTTCTTTATATATGAATGGGCTCTCTCTCTCTCTCTCTCTCTCTCTCTCTCTCTCTCTCTCTCTCTCTCTTTAATGACTTTTTGAATAAAATTAAATACAGGGATGGTTTTGGCAATTTTCTGTGAAGTCGTATAAAGGCTCTGCGTTTAAATAAGTTTAAAACAATATGTTTCTCGAGAGACCGCATAGACTGTGAAGTTTCCACTCAGCTTCTGTATCGCACCTTAGGCTTACCATTTATTCTGATCTATATAGAATCCTATTAATCCAAAAATCTTTCATTCCCTGGAAGATTGCCTGCAGAAAGAAGGCTGTGAGCACTTGTTTACCAAGATAGATGAAAAGTAACGAGGAAGTGAATTATAAAGCAAAAGATAGAGGAAAGGAACGATGAATATGTTGTTCGGTAATGTTGTTGATAAAACAAACATTTTTTTCCGGTACACAAAATACACCTTCTGTTCCTTGCTTATATTGTTATCATCCTATAACATATATTACATAGCTTAATGAGAAGAACGATGCGGTGTTAAAGCGGCTACCTATCGGTCGCAGGTTCGATTCCTGCTGCAGCCCCATTTTCTCCAAAGGTTTATTCTATTTACACAGTCTGGACCAAATCATACATTCACTATGTATGAATGGGTGGTCATTTCAAATAGGGTTTCAAGATAATATAATGCATTTATGATTATTTCTGTAAAATCCTATATCCATTTCTTTACGATAAAATTGTCAATGTTGAAAATCAATAAGCAGATTTAGACAGTGAATGATCGAGATGAGAATTTAAGAATAAGATATATATATATATATATATATATATATATATATATATATATATATATATATATATATATATATATATATATATATATATATATATATATTCAAGAAATGGACCTATTTGGTCAGACAAAATGAATTATAAGTTGCGTTATATTATATAGAAACTTATTTGGAATGATCTCCTGTCACTACACAGTTAACACATCGCTCACTGTCGCGTTGAAAGAGACAAATAGACCGAGAATAAACGATATGAGAATTAAAGTTGACACCAGTTATTTCGTTGTAGCAGTACCGGTGACTGTTTAGCTCAATGGTAAGAGCATTGCTCATTGAAGCAGCTAACGTATCAGTGATGGGTTCAATTCCTGCAGCAGGCCCCTTTTCTTTAAATTGTTGATTCTAATTACGTTGTCTAAATCCTTTTTTCTGTCGGCCACAATTTCGCATATGACCCCTGGGGATCCACGTTGTGAGTCATGATGTCCAGTGGTTGTCTGTCGTTCTTGTTATAAAGCCTACCCATTGCTCATCGAGTTTTATAATCGATTTTATGATATCTCTGCCCCCCCCCCCGTTTTTGTTATTTTCATTACTATGCTGTCTTTTGATTTCTCAGTGTGAAATTAAGAATGATTTTTTGAGTTCGCAGCATGGTTATCAGTTAAAGAGCAAGTCTTTTGGTTATGTTTTATGTTTCAGCTCAATAGATGACTATAAGGAGGACGCATTCTTTAAGGTTGAGCTTGCTCTGTCGAATGCAAGCCATCCATGGGTGATTCTTCGTTTGATCAACATACAGCTTCAAAGTTTATAGAATTAGGACCAAAGATAAAATATATATATATAAAGAAATTGAAACAAGATTGAAAGGTTATGTACAAAAGTCAGAACTCTTTGGTCTAAATTCTGTCAATTTCTAGAACATACAGGTATGTCGAGATGAACTATTTCAAATGTATCGGATATTTTTTACAATAATTGAATCATTGGCCCCAGACGACATAAATAGAATAAACAATTAAAGAAAATTGGTAGCTGTTTAGCTTAATCTACCCAATCGGCCGCTGGTTTGTTTCCTGTAGTAGCCCCATTTTCTTTGATTGTTTATTCTTTTTATGTTATCTAGGCCAAGTGATATATTAACCGTGTAATGACGGAATATCATTTCAAATAAGTTTAGCAGGATGCCACCAGCAGCCAGGATACAATTTTTTACGCACAATGGTGGTGGACTCAGGTTCCACATCGAACCTTTAACCGTTAAAAGCACATACTCACACAGCACACACTACTGAAGATGGAAATATCTCCCGAAACATATCTGGACCAGTAACACTTTACTCCCGAGTCTGTCTCACTCTTTACAGTTCAAATCATATATATATATATATATATATATATATATAATTCAATAATAATACTTTTTCTGAAAAAAGATTTTTTTTAGAATAAAATGTAGTTTGGTTGGTAAGTGAAAATCCCACGAAACACGTGTAGAGTTTGTCTCTCAGATATTATTGTAATTTTATACACACACACACATATATATATATATATATATATATATATATATATATATATATATATATATATATATTGAGAGAGAGAGAGAGAGAACAAAAGTAAGCAAATAGAAAACGCAACATTAACAAAAAGCGGTTTCATGCTAAGTTTTAATGACACACACCTGTTAGAGTCAGACGGAAACATCCGGTAAGCGAACTTTCACTTAAATAAAATTCATTTCCAACCTGACCTGGGTCACAGATGCACAGAGATGGACATTAAAATCGGTGGTAATGACGTTAGTATTTAAAGTGGCTGGGCTGGCCGGTCGGGTGGCTTGGTAGACATACAGGTAAAGGAGTATTGTCCATGTCATGTTCTCCAATCATTGGTACCTATAGCCCAGCTGAGACGAACACACCTGCGCTGGGTCGGGCAGACTATGCAATCGGTGGGCATTACTCTGTTGGATTCATATTGTATATATATATATATATATATATATATATATATATATATATATATATATATAGATAGATAGATAGATAGATAGATAGATAGATGTATAATGTTGCCCATATATACTCGTTGTTATAGTTGTTGCTATATTCTTTCTCATCATTGCCTGTAAGTTTCTCTGTCTGTCTGTCTGTCTGCCTCTCTCTCTCTCTCTCTCTCTTATTGAGGGGCGTGGGCTATTTTTTCTTCTTGCTGAAAATAGGGTGGGGTTGCAGACGCAATTTGCACATTCAAGTTCTCTTTGCAAAAAAAAAAGCCAAAGGGCGAGGAAAATGCACTGACGACATAGTAAACAGGAAGAAGAAAATAAGGAAGAATAAAGAAGAGAAAAGAGTGAAAAGAAAGAAACAAGAACGAGAAGAAAGGAAACATGAAAGGAAGAAATAAACATTAGCGGAGAAGAAGATAATAGAAAAAGAAGACAGAAAAAAAGAAGAAACAAAAAAAAAATAACCAAAAGGAAAAGGAAGAATAAGAAGGGAGTAGCGAGGAGAGAGAAAAAAATGGAAGGAAGAAAGAAAGATTAACGGAAAGAAAGAATAATGAGAAAGAAGTAAGAAAAAGAAGAAACGAAGAATAACCAAAAGGAAGAATAAGAAA
The DNA here is from genome assembly GCA_963457665.1 of Thysanoteuthis rhombus. Taxonomy (NCBI): domain Eukaryota; kingdom Metazoa; phylum Mollusca; class Cephalopoda; order Oegopsida; family Thysanoteuthidae; genus Thysanoteuthis; species Thysanoteuthis major. The sequence continues at coordinate 21,627,522 of OY735223.1, forward strand.
GAAATGGCGAGGAGAAAGAAAAAACGAAAGGAAGAAAGCAAGAAAGTGGATAACATATCCAAATTCTCTTATTTTTTCATATATATATATATATATATATATATATATATATATATATATATATATATATAAATTATGAGTGCGTAGGTGGATATTTTTAGTATCAGACTGATGAAAAAGTGACTTTGATGTCTTAGATAGATCGAGAGATTGATAGATCTAATCACACGTAGATAAACAGATAGATAGATAAATAGATCTACTGAGATAAATTGATCTAACCCTTGTGAAATATCTACACGAACATACATGAATATTCCATATACATACGAAGGGATACCTAGGATAACTGGAATGATTTTCTCATCACCAGTCACAATCTGGTAGTCATTTTGAACTAGTTCCCTAAAATCGTGGCGCGCATTCAAACGATTATTTTTTTTCCTTATTCTTTTTGTGTAAACGAGGCATGTATCTTATAGAAACGTCACGAACTCCGAGACAAACTTCTTGCCTCAGATATCTCACTATAGATTTGATGTTTCTGTAGATCAGAGATTTCCAACCTATGTCCTACGGCATCCGTAGCTATGTTTCGAGGATCATCGACCCTACCCCAAACAAGAGCCACGGAACAGTGTTCCCAGTTCGGATTAGTACTTTCGTTGGGCGAATCAAACTCCTTTGTTACGATGTTGCAACGAATAAATTAATGTTGTTTATCCCCAGAGATCACATGCGGAACCAAGGCCGACAGAATACAAGCTGGAGAGATGAACTTGACAAATTTAGGAAATACTATCTCTGCGACGCCTATGATAAAGAAATATGGCGGATTCTGGGAAGGTCTATGTCCAACAACGGACGTTAAATGACTGACGATGATGATGATGGTGTTCATCAAAGGCCTAAAGGACAATTTTAAATTCTTTCATGCATTCTGTAGTGAAGAACTGCCAATCTCCACTGCCATCTATAAGATTTGTGAGAAAATGAGAATTATCGCACGACTGACTAAACCTTCATTATTACAACTAATTTGCATTTTCACACCAGTTGCCCGGTAGTCATCGCTAGTGACTGAGTGACTACAAATCCCTTCACGTCTCCCGACCTGCTCTTCGCACTCTCATAGTCCACAAACTGTTTATCGCTGAAGGCGAAGACAGTGTCTCCTCGGGTCTTTAGCGCTGTGGTTTGTACCGTCTCCACCAATCCCTTTTCTTGGCTGTTTGGCCATCTCTACTAGCTGAGTGTCGTAAATCTCCTATTTCCAATACTCTTTAGTTGTGCTGTAGTCTGAATCCTTCCGCTTATCCCCAGTTTATCCAATCACGTTTTCAATGTATTTAGTGCAGTTCCGAGTGTACCTGTCATTACTGGCCCAACCCAGACTTTCATGTTTCAAGCCTTCTGTAGTTTCCTCGTCAGGTCCTCTTATTCCCGTAGCTTATCACTCTCTTTCGTATTTACTCTGCAGTCACGTCCACCCTTATTATTTGGCAGGTTTTCCTTCCCTTGTCCACGATCAACAGGTCCAGTCTTTTCGCTAGGTTGGAGTGACCAGTTTAGATATCAAAGTCGCAGAGTAATTTATGGCTTCTATTTCCCAGGGATGTCTCCAGTTTTTGCTGACACCACTTGTCCACATGGTTGAATCCTATTCGTTTGCTCAGTTCCCAGTGTATTCATATTGCTACCCTGTCGTACCTGCATTCATACTCCTTCTGAGCTAGTTGACTACATTCACTAGTTATGTGGTTTACGGTCGTATTCCTTTCTCCACATAGGCAGCATTTGCTGTTTCTGGGGGTTCTGTCGATTTCTCCTTGACATAGTTTGTCTTGATGCATTCGTTTTGTACTGGTATGGTAAGCGATTCTGTTTCGCTCTTCAGGTTACCTTTGCGTAAGCATGACCATGATATCTTGTCTGCACCATTTTGTATCTGTCTTTTGAATTCTCCGTATAGTCTTTTCTGTTCCCATTTGTCTCTCCTAGTTTGTTATGCTGCCCCTTCATCTGCTACTTGTTTTGTTTTTCGTTGTACTGCTTCTGGTGATGTTCATATGTCTCCACTATTTGTTAGCACATACTTTTCTAATCCTACTTTGTTTTTTGGGACAAAAATACCTTCTATGCTGATGAGTCCTCTGCCGCCTTCTCCCTCCTTCCCATGCAGTCTATCTGTGTCATCTGAGGGGTGTAAAGCTTTGGGCATTGCCATAAGCTTTCTCGTTCATCGGTCCATTGAGTGGAGTTATTCCTTTGTCCATTCAAGAAATGAACTTGTGTATCTTACAACCGATACAGCCCTTGAGTTCATTCATTTTATCAGATTCCTGCTATTTAGCCAAGTCTCTAATATTTTTCTTATTCTCTTAAGGTATTTTCTTCTTATTTCATTTATCATTTCTTCCCGTTTAATCACGTATTTATAACAGTTCTCTGAGGCCAATTCTCTGATTTTTTTTTGTGGTTCGGTAATTCGATTGTTTCTATTGCTGTGAGCCTAGCATTTTCCTTAGACGGAAATTCAGCCAAAACAAATGTTAAAATTTTCATTCATTTAAGAATTCCTTTTGAATTTTGAATTTTTTATCAATTTATTAAACTAAATATGAAACTACGGAAGACCATAATTTTTCTCGATGAAAAAGTGAAGGAGTCGATAGTTGATAACGTACCATGCTCTTGATTAAGATATCGTTTCACGGAGAAATTCTATTTTTCTCTTACAAATATTGGCGTACGGACCCTCAAAACAGATGGTGAGTGTTGACCATTCTCGTGTCTGGCTCATTGAGCCGTGAGATGTAAAAGGTTGAGAATCACTGATCTAGATTGATTGCTTGGTGGAGTTCCGCGACATTTCCGTCATTTCGGCACATCAGAAGTCGGCCAGATTCTGATTTGTCTTCTGGTGGCATTTCCCCACGTATTGATCGCGAATAATGCGCTTGTGATTTACCAAAAGTATCTTCGTTGAAAGCTTCCTGAGATACTACAATGCTTAGCAGCAGTTTTTTCCCAGTAAGAAACAATACTTCACGCACACTCTCCTTTCTTTTATTCTATCAGTCATCACGAAAACCACCAAGTGTGTTTGCAAACGCCAGACAAGAAGCCACAAAAAAACAGATCAGTCAATTCAGAACAGGTGGCTGACCAGCTCATAATAGTGTCGACTCGTGCCACTTACATAGCGCTATTTGAATACATATATATATATATATATATATATATATATATATATATATATATATATATATATATATATACATATATATATATATATATATAAGGTTTTCATATTATAATGCTGAAAAAACAAACAACTTCTTCAGTCAGTTCATGTATATAATCCTAACGTGTCCACGTCTGTGTGTCATGCAAACCACTTTTAACCCAATCTATGTTATTTCAATGTATTATAATAACAACTTATATCTTTTTAGATTCTTATTGCATGAAATTTGTTTTGTTTTGTTCTTTGTTTTTTTGTGTGTATTTGTATTTTTATCCTTTATTATGGAGTTCGTCAGTTGTTTTACAATAGCTCTGTTTCGAGAGTGTATGCATACACACACATATACATGTGTATGTGTGTGTGTGTGTGTCCGTTGCATTCTTTTAGAAAACTTCCTACCAGAAATGGTATGGATACTTCAAGCACAATCGTTTGTGGTCTTGACTTGCAGACAATCGTTAGTGAGTTTTTTCCTTTCTAAAATCGACTTTTACACGAATGAAGGGATATTTTTTTCCATTTTTGCAATAAGATAACACGCTGCTTTCCTGAAGAGAAAATGACCGGAAATATTATCTTTAAAATCATTGCAATACCAGGGCCCAAACTCTCTGCGTTCATCTAAAGTGAACTTTTTCTGTGTGACACAAGGAAAGACTACAAGACAACACAGTATACTTAGTTCTTGTCAAGTTTTATTGGGAAAAAAGTAAAATTCATAGACATATTGAAAGGGAAAAAAAGATGCCGAACAAAGAAAGATGTGTAAAAGAAAGAAACAGAGAGAGAAGGAAAGAAAGATGCAGAAACAGAAAAAGATATCGGAGCAAAAAAGCACAGATATCGAAAGGAAGATGCTTAAAAAGAGAAGAAAGGGAGATTAAGAGGGGGAAAGGAAAGAAAAACAGGAAGAAAGTCAAACTGAGAAGAAAAAAAAAATTTTATATATTGTCGTCTCATCGATTCTCTAACACCATCGAGGGTGTCGTGGGATTCAGTAACGTTAGAATTCTGAACAATCCACTCCCGGTGTGCCCGGCCCGTCGAAGCTTAACCTGAGCTCTGTTAACCATATTTTTCGCGAATACGTTCCGACTCTGTCTGTCTCCAACCTCTCATGACGAAAAACGATGACTTATACATTCGTAGTTTTGCTATCTTAGCCATGGTTGTAGTGTGAAGAGATTAACTCATGCCTTCCCGAAGGCATTGGTGCTGAGTGAAAGTAGACCACTACACTTACCTAAGACAACAAATCTCCATCAAATCCTCAAAACTAGAAGAAACAAAGTGAAGAATCATAATAGGTTGGAAAGCTTTTGGCAGAGCAAGATCAACTTTCGAGAACAAGAGATTACCATAAGTCCCAAAAAAAAGGGTCTACAACCAATGCATCCTCTCGATAGTCACGTATGGAGCTGTATCATGGAATCAAACCAGAATATTTACCTTTAAACGTCACAACGTGCGTAGGAGAGAATCGTGCTCATCATGTGGGGAAATCACATGTTGCAAGAATGTCAGACAACCGCCAGACACCAGGATTTACAACTTAGATCCCAAGATATCATATACGACCGACAAAACTAAGATAGTGTGGCAAACAAAAGAAGTTCAGAAAGAACTAGCCAAAAATTGATAGTGCTGACGAATCTTGAAGAAAGTCCATGTTCGACAGCAGATCTTAAAAGGTTGATGATGATGTCAAACTGTCACTGCCAGAGTTCGAACTCGGCCCGCCAATTCCATTTTCCGTGTTGCTAACCGCTAAATGCACCTCCTACGTATACAGGCATTCAGAAAATTTTCAAATGAAAAAAAGGAAAGGAAAGAAATCGTGAATGTTTAAAAGTGAGAAAATCAGCATTTCAAAAAAAGAAAAGAAAAAGGAAAGTTGAAATCGTTAAAACCAAACAAATCGGCCTAAGAAGAAATTGAAGGAATGTTTGGGGTGGCTAGCGGGATGTTGGGGTCGGGGTGCCAAAAACATCGGGTGGGAACAGACTAAAAAAAAAGAAATAGAAAATAAAAAATATATTAAAGACGCAGCTGTGAGGAAAACGAATCAGAGTTTTAAAAAAATCAATAAATACACACACACGTATATATATGTATATATAAATATATATATATATATATATATATATATATATATATACACACACACACACATATATATATATATATATATATATATATGTATACATACATACATACACACATATATATATATATATATATATATATAGATGGATGGATGGACGGAGGGGGGATGTAGACAATAGGCAGGAAAAGTGGTGTTTTATGCCGTATGAGTTGAATTTATTTCCATTCTTTTTTTTTACAAACTTTATATTTACCTCTAGCCAGATGGCAAAGATACGGTTCGCAGTTAAAGGACTGAAAAATAATTTCTACTTCTCAGGTCCGTTCATTGAAAACAAAACATTTTCTATACTCATTCATCGTCTTTGTTTTTCCAAAAACACCAAAACAATTATTTTCGCTTTGAGCTTTACGCTGAGATTGGTATTTGCTCAGTTTGGAAAGTTTGATTTGTTATTTATTGCTAAAATTGTCTGAAAAATCGATTAGATCATTTCATTTCCAACTAACTTTATATATATATATATATATATATATATATATATATATATATATATATATATATATATATATGCTGTGCCATCCACAGACAGCTGTTTCGTTGTATTACAACTCTTCAGTGTGGCTATAGACTATCCAATATCCCATCCAATACCACGAGGCAGGATTGAAACTTTCGCTTTAGATCCGGGAACTGGACGATCAGTAAGGTTGAATATAAGCGATATATTTATTTTAGCATATATTCCCCATCCACCAGAGTGCTCTATTCCTATGGAAGAGCATTGTATAAGTTTACAATGAACGAGTCATCTCACTTAAAGAGTGCTCAACCCTGAATAGGGGAGCGTTAATTATTGTGCCACAGACAGCAGTTTCGTTGTATAACAACTCTTCAGTGTGGCTATCCATCATCCCATCCAGTACCACGAGGCAGGATTGAAACTTTCTCTTCAGACCTGGGGACTGGAAGTCAATATATATATATATATATATATATATATATATACACATACATACATATATATATGTATATATAGAGAGAGAGACAGAGAGGAGAGAGACAGAGACAGTTATAGATAGTCTCATTTAATCCTCAAGAACCTCAAGTGACACCTTTCTCACATCATCTTCGGATGTTTTGGAAGGTCCCTTTTACAGATCTCTTTTTAGCTGATGGAATGTACTAGCTAACACTTACTGAACACCCTGGTGAAGTCACGTGACAGTCGGTCAATTTCCCAACCCAGTGTGTTTTATAACCTCCATAATGTTCCTCCAAGAGTTAATGCGTTTAGGTTAAAGGTCACATATCAAATAAGATTACTACGAATCAAAACTGAAGAAAAAATAGAATAGAATAAGATGAAACATTGCGTGTTTACTTTTATTAAACACACCAGATTTAATAATCTGAAGACTGGTTATCATTTTCAAATGCCGATGCAGAGAGAGAGAGAGGGAGGTCATTTTTTACTCAAATGTGTCTGTAGGTTTTAACGAACTTTCTGGTTTTCTTTCATAAATATTTTAGTGCCCAATTCAAATTGCCAATAGTGTTTTCGGCATGTTTACTTATATTCTATTTTTTGATTTTGATTTATGTTCATCTTGCAAAACATTCTTTCAACTTCAGCATTTGTGTGCGGCAATATCTAGCGTATTTTCGTAGATTTTTATCGGCTAAATTGAAAAAAAAAGAAGAAATGCTACATCTAACCGGAAAATGGTTAATTTGACCACCTGTGTCTGCTTCCTGTCTTGGATAGGATCACCAGATTCAAAAATAAAAAATGTGAACAATGCATTCTAAAATCAGTTGAAATAAGGGACATTTCAAAATAAACCAACATTCAAGATACAAACTTTTATTACGGAAGGAAACATTGAAATATTTTAATAGCATAGCGCTGATAGCATCTATTCTGGTATATTTCTTGGAGCTAGTCATTTTTGACAAAAGCTTTTTGTTTCTCAATTGATGACTATAAAAAGCCAAGCACGTCATAG
>OY735223.1:21639887-21669887 GCA_963457665.1 Thysanoteuthis rhombus
TTTTCCTTCTTTTTTCGACCAATTCTTCTTCTTCTTCTTCTTCTTCTTCTTCTTCTGCATATCTTTTTCATTATTTTTTTCTTCTTAGCACTAGTCTTTTTCATTCTTTTTTCCTTCTTTTTTCGACCAATTCTTCTTCTTCTTCTTCTTCTTCTTCTTCTTCTTCTTCTTCTTCTTCTTCTTCTTCTTCTTCTTCTTCTTCTTCAGGCCTCAGACTTGTGAGGCGATGAATGAATAATTAACATCCACGTTGAAGATTGATTCCATTTTGCACCTATTTAAGCACAAGAACCCTCTTGCATTCTTATCCTTGTTCATTAAATTGCAAGAGTGGATTAGAAAGGAGAAGAGAAAGAACGAAAGATATGAGAAGCCTAAAAAATAACCAAAAAGTGTAACTCTCATACATACAAACAGAATAATGGTATAATTCTTTAGCGGAGACTCTGTAGTAAATGTTGTGATGTTAGACCTACCAGATTTTATTGTTGTTATTGAATAAGTGATGAATTAGCCCGTTTTATTAACCCAATTCTGTCGTAGGATTATTTCCTGTTTCTCCCGCCAATCTGTCGCGACGGATAGTCCAAAACATTATGATAAGTTGCGATTTGAGAGTTCGTTACTGAATGCAAGTTACGATGCAAGGAGAAAAATGCTTATGTTTTCTCCGAATATGTTTGTTTCTTTGTTTTTACACCCCGTAATGCATAATATCAAAGCAAGATACAACGTAAGTTTTGCTGATAAAAATATATTCTGCTCACCATTTGAAACAAAGTTACTCTTTTTTTAATAAAACCGCAGATGAAATTGATAAGACGCAGAATTCCATCTGCAGTACTAACAGCTTTGAAGTTGCGGTCTGAGAGTTCGTTACAGACCCACAATGCAAGGAGAGAATAGCAAATGTTTTCTTCGGATAAATCTATTCTACATAATGAACAGTGTGACTTTTTCTGTTTGTCTCTTTGTTTTGTCTGTTTGCAATGCATTATGTAAGAGTTAGAAACAATTTAAATTTTGCTGATAAAATTATTTCCTGCATACCATTTGGAACAATATTTAGACGAATATAGTTACTTTTTTTAATAAAACCTGAGATTAAATTGATAAGACGTAAACATTCATTTACACTATCAACAGCTTTGAAATTACAATCTAAAAGCTCGTTGTAGACCCACGATGCAAGGAGAGAATCGCTAGTGTTTTTCTCAAGTGAATAAATAAACATATATATGTGTGTGTGTGTGTGTGTGTGTGTGTGTGTGTTATCCATCTGAAACAGTAAAACAGAGAGGTTTAAGACCATATTTATGGTAGTAATGCTGATGTTGATGTAAATAAACAACGAAATACCAACAATATATTTTTTTAATTACATTCTAAAAACCTTCGAGTGTTTTTGAGTTAATTTAGACGGATAGATAAATAGATACGAATAACTGACTAAACTTTGGTGAGGATCCAGGAATTTGATTTCGGTTTAGAACATTTTCATTATTTTGCAGGAAAAGGGTTAGATTACAATTTTGAGAGAAGTAACTCCTTCTTGGCGAGTTCTGTAATTTTCTCTCATGAATATCGACCAAGTCTGCATGCGATGCATCTTGTAGCTCTCCAGGGGACACTGATTTTCTGAATATTTTCTCACATTTCGATCAAGTATGGCCCATATATGTTCAGTTGGGCTCATATCGGGTGACTGACTTGATCATTAAAGCCGCTGGGTACCTTTCTTGAGATGCCATTCATTGGTCTTTTTATTCTTTTTATAACATCCCCGTAGACTGTTTTAGACGGGAAGATGTTCGATGGTCAAAACTAAGACGAAGCCGTCATTCTTACTCTGCTTGAAATAAACTCTCTTCTAGTTCACCTGTGGCTCACGTTTTAATGAGTGCACCGACAGGAGACGACGGGATTTTCAAATTTAAAGTGATTTGAGTTGACCGATTGTGCCTTCATATTGTCCGATGATGCAACAACATTTCTCGAAGTCGGTCAATTCTGCGGATCCAAGAGTTCGAGGCATAAGGATGTTATTTCAAGCACGATTCACTGAACAAATACTTAACAAATATACGAGATAAGTAAAGTTGATAATTGGGAATGAATGACTCTTTTGCTGTTAAACCATTCATACAATTCTGTCTATATATATATATATATATATATATATATATATATGTGTGTGTGTGTGTGTGTATGTCCGTATGTATTTATCATTAATATATATATAAATATGTGTGTGTATTCATGTGTGAGTGTGTTCATGTGTATGTGTGTGTGTGTGTGTGTTTGTGTCTTTGTGTGTGAGAGAGAGGGAGAGAATTATACAAGAATTCAATGCACCTGTGTATACATTGCAATGTCACCGTGTGCCTTATCACAAAAGGTTTATAGTAACTATGAACAAATGCTATAAAGTTTTTAAAATGCCTTAGTTCTGTACCGAATGATCTGATCGTGCTACAATATATATATATATATATTGTAACGTAATTTATAGTTATATATATATATATATATATATATATATATATATATATATATATATATATATATACATATATATATATATATATGGGGCATGCAGAGGAAGTAATATACTGATTTAATTCTAAATATATAAATAAAAATTCATATTTATTTACTTAGCTTATCTTAGTATGTCATAGATCGCAGCAACCCGTAAAAACTGAACTCGCCAAGTCAGCGATCCCTACGCCATATGTGACGAGTTTGTTAATCATCACTCTGTGATTAGCACTTGCTTATCAATCTATCTATGTATCCATTTATTTCTCCGTGTATAGAGAGAAAGAGAGAGAAGGAAAGAGAGAGAAAGACGGCTGATGGAAACACATACACATATATATATATATGTCCGGACAAAATTTTGCTACGCAACGTTAAAGTGAGCAATTGGCCCGCTTAAAAAACCAAATGGAAGAGAAAAGGACGATTCCTGGGCAAAGAAGTGGACCAATGTAGTACTTGCTGCGTGACAACGCATGTCTTCAAGTTGCAAATACGACGCAATAAACGATCAGTGAGCTGGATTGGGAATTCCTTCCACATACGGCATATTATTCGAACTTTTCATTTCCTGCGATTCCAAAGATTCCTCAAAAACATTATCGTATCGAAAGCGGAACCATCTTTTATGATGGATTGCAGAATTTAGACTTCTATATATTATTGTTTCATCCACAGACAGCTGTTTCGTTGTATTACAACTCTTCAATGTGGCTATAGACTATCCATTATCTCATCCAGTACCACGAGGCAGGATTGAAAACATCACTTCAGACCCGGGGGCCGGTAACGTACCTCTGCGCTAGGGAACTTGACGGTCAGTGAGGTTGAATATAAGCGATAAATTTATTTTAGCATATATTCCCCATCCACCAGAGTGCTCTATTCCAATGGAAGAGTATTGCATAAGCTTACAATGAACGAGTGTGTATATATATATATATATATATATATATATATATCAGACTGCCCTCTCCAGGTGTGAAATGTAATATCTGTAAGTTAGTTTCATTCTTCTACCAGTTTCTCTCTTCGATGGTAAAAGAAAAAAAAATTGGAATCAAACAGAAAATGTAAGCGTATCAGATGGGAAAGACAGCTATTACATTTCACATCTGAAGTGGACCGTAGAATGAATCGGCTGAAACATACTGTCAGCGACAAAGATTGGAAGATTAGATGGTCTGAACAAAAGTTGGTATGTAAGTGACTCTTCTCAAAGTTATACGCAATATCTAACAATTGTTTGATACATTCAACCCGGAGTGAACCCCTGCTTACGCGTTACTCCGTGTGTAACGTCTTCGAGATGCAAAATAGAAAAAAATGCTTATATTAAAAAAAAATTAAAATTAAAATTTATCTATCTATATATGTATAGATGTATGTTTGTGTGTGTATGTATGTATGTGCACGCATGTGCTCCCAGTTGTGGTGGTCACGCTTTCTTTGATTAAACCTGCGAGGAATTACTCAAAAGTTCGGCCAGTATGATTCTAAAAAAAAAAGGAAATGCCAACACCTACTCTACTGTCTCTTTCAACGTAGTTATTCTAGGAGCCAGGGAACAGCTTACAAAGACTACTGCTCAGAAGGGTTGCAGCAAGAGTGTGCTCTGCATTCGGCTTCGGTGCGCTGCTTTAATTCCTTCGTACACGAAACGCCCACTTCAAATACGAGAAAAGACGAATGTTCATAAATGTAAAACTTTGTCAACATGGGTTTCCCCAGTGTTCAAGTCACTGGCTGACTATGTATGAATGTACGTATCATGTTCGACCGCCCTAATGAAGCTAGAGGGCTGAAAATTTGAACATTTACTCACTATGTTTACAAAAAACTTTTCTTTGTTTTTTGAAAAGTTCCTTCATAAATAGATTTCAACAGTGGTGCAATGTAAATTTATGCAAATTTATGCTAATTCATGCAAATTTATGCTAATTTATGCTAATTTGGCTTGAGTTCGACAACATTCATGTCTGTTTTTTGTGTTTTTTTTAAATTCAGACATTTTAAGAATCACTGCCCAACAAAAGGCGGGAGAAATAACTTATTATTTGATCACCCTGTTTTCAATTTTTTTTTTTGATCAATCCGACCACATGCTGCCAAAAGAGATTGGTCATGTAACGATTTCCATCGAGTGAATTTTTTCGCTATGTTTTTGCATAAATATAAGAAAAAGTTTGAAAAGGCCAAATACCACAGTTAAGAATTTTGCAGACTTCAAGGTTATCTTGTTTCTTAAAATTCTATCTCCGCCCCCCTCTCTCTTGCTTTCTTTATCTTTTGCTGGTATTCTTTTCCTTTCCCCCTTCTCTCAATATGCATGCACACACACACACACACACACACACACACACACACACACACATATGCATAAATATATATATATATATATATATATATATGTGTGTGTGTGTGTGTGTGTGTGTGTTTCTGAATGAATGGCTTGGCTTCGCAGACCTCAGATGACGGGGCCTGTGTCACAGAATAGCTCTCCAGTCTGCGAGATGGAGTTGAAAGGTTAAGTGAGACGTGCATATAAATATATATATATATATATATATATATATATATGTGTGTGTGTGTCTGTGTCTGTGTGTGTCTGTGTGTGTGTGCGCGTGTGTGTGTGTGTGTGCGTGTGTATGTATGTATATATATATATATATATACATATGTGTATGTGTATGTGTGTGTGTGTGTGTGTAACACGTGTCCAAGTGGAAGGTTTTTTAAAATGCAGATATAGAATTACAACCAACGTAGAATAAAACACTACACATTATTTTCCTTGGTGCCTGGCGAATGAAACTGTTCTTTCCCCTTTGACAGTTAGGTTGGGGTCGATTTATCCCTTGGTATCATCTGAAAAGAAGAGCATACAACCAATGCATCCTCCTGATAGTCACCTATGGAGCTGAAACCTAACCTACTGAGAAGCATACAGCGTGCACATGAAAGAATCATGCTCACCATATGGAGAGATCACAAGACAGCTCAATATATTAGGTGAAAAAAAGTTTGGAATATCGAAGAATCTATCATAAAACTGAAATGTTAATGGATTGGTCATGTTGCAAGAATGGCAACCGATGGACCTCACAACTCACAACATGGATCCCCAGGGATTAGATTCGAAACGGTGGCTGGCAGAATACAAAAACGAAGAGACGAACAAGTTCTTGAAGTATTGGCTTCGCAGTGCCCATGAGAAGGTCTATGTCCAATGACGGACATTAAATGACTGATGATTATCCTGAACATTTCAGAGGTGCAAGGTAGCCGAGTAGTTAAGAACTCGAAGAACGGGACCGACGAACCGATTTCAAAGTCCAACTACTACGCACTGATGCCCATGGGAAAGGCATACATCCGTCCTCCCAACACATGTTGCACAAGGTAAGTCCCATCAACCGCCCCCTCTTTCCACCATGTCTCACGCTTCCTTGGGGAAGGCTTCAGTCTAACAGACCTTAAAAAGAAGGCAGATAAAATAAGATAAAATAATGTTTCAGACTCACAAACGGTCACATCCGTTTTACAGCCAGATACCCTTCTATCGCTTACTGTTGACTCGTTAAAAACAAAGCAGGATCATTTAAGAAAAAGCTTGTGACCCACCTCCTAATGTTTTAATGCTACTTTTTTATCTCGCCGTCTATGGAAAGAAGACAAAGTTGGCATCGAGCCGCAATAAATCTTATATAGAATTGTCTGTCTCTTAGACTGGTTACCAACCATGGTTAGAGACTTCGGTCTACTCTACCATATGCCTATACGTTGGAGAGGACTGGATTCATGCCTTTTCCCAAGGTTGTTAGTGCGAACGTAATTGTCTGAACCGAAGTTAGAACTCGATTCGGTGATTCCATTTTCAATTAACCGTTGAGTCTCCCGCACAACCTGGACATTTGTATTAAGGTTTTGAGAGCAAGTATCCAAATTTTATATGCGTGTGTTCAGTACGTATGTGTGTGTGTGAGAGAGAGAGAGAGAGAGAGAGAGAGAGAGAGAGAGAGTGTGTCTGTGTGTGTGTGTGTGTATGTGTGTGTGTGTGTATGTTGGTATGTGTGTGTGTGCGTCCCTGTATCGTTGATTGTGTATATATGTGCACCTGTGAGTAAATCTGTTTCCGCCTGTGTGTGTGTGTGTTAGTTGTTGTATGAGTCTCTATAAGTCTATGTGTCTTTGCTTATGTGTATGTATGTGTCTGCAGATGTATGTGTCTGTGTATGTCTTCAATTGTGTCTATGTGTTTTGCATCTCTACGTGTTTTTCCCATGTATGTGTGTGTGAGTGTTTGTCTATATATGTCTTTCCGTGAGTGTATGTGTGCATCTGTGGGTGTATGTGTCGGTGTGTGTCTTTGCCTTTGTGTATGTGTGTAATACAGCGAAGCTTATCTTGATTGTTTTATTTATTGGTCCCCCGTCAAGGTCGGCAATGCAGGTAAAAGATTTTACTGATTATGGGAGATTTGGCTGTCCAGATGTTTACTCTTTCACCCTCTCCTCCATCAAATACCGTGGCATGCCAATGACGAAACATTTTGTCGGTATATCCGCCGTTCGGACAGAGCGGAGGGTGACGTGGATTCATACTGAGTTTGGAGTGAATATAAACAGCTGGAGAGGGAATATGAACTCGGAGTTCCGATTCTGTCTACCGCGCTGATAACCGTTACTCCACCCATAAGTATGTATGAATGTATAGATGTATGTATCAAAGGACGTTTAAATAGGTTTGGCTGTTTTCATACGCGCAGATATATGAACTGGTATTGCACAATTACACACATACACACGTACACACACACATTTATGTATATATATATATATATATATATATATATATATATATATATATATATATATATGTATATATGTATATATACACACACCCATATATATATATAAGCTGTAAAGCTTTCTAGACTATATATATATATATATATATATATATATATATATATATATATATGCATGTGTGTACCTAGAATCATTAGGTGTGAATATATATATATCTCAATCTACTTCCCCCTCTCTTTCTCTCCCTCATTCTCTATCTCTCTCCTGTTTATCTTTATATATATATATATATATATATATATATATATATATATATATATATATATATATATATATATATAATATATATATATATATATATAAATAGAAGTTTGTAGAAATTATGCAAGAATTCATCGCACCTGTGTATACATTGCAATGTCACCGTGTACCTTATCACAAAAGGTTTATAGTTACTATGAACAAACGCTATAAAGTTAAAAATACTTTAATTCTATACTGAAATGTATTACATATATATATATATATATATATATATATATATATATATATATATATATATATATATATATATACATATGTATATATATACATATATATATATATATATATATATATATATATATATATATATATATATTTATGAACACACGAGGTGTGTCCAAAAAGAACTGAACTTTTTCAAAAAGCAAATGTATAGCTTAACCTACAATCTTATGAGGCTTGTCTCCTTGAAAGTTGCCTTCTCCACTGTTGATTCACTGTTCCCAGGGTTTTTCCCAGTTTCAGAATGCATTCTGAGAGTAGCTTTGAGGGATATTATGAATGTCCCGCGACGCATTTTGTATCCTTACTATCGTCTGAAATCAACGACTTTCAGCGTGGATTTCAGCTTCGAGAACAAAAACCAAGATGGCAGGCACCAGATCCAGAGACTTGTCTCGTGCTTTGCCAAAAATCTTCTCTCCTCGGTCGGCAAATGAGGCGCACATATTCCAGCAACACGATGCATCTTTACGTTCATCGGAAACTTCACGGAGCAGTTTTTCGATTTGATTGTCGTTCGTCGACGGGAAAGATCGTCCAGATTCGATATCGTCTTTGGTTGATTTTTTTTCCGATTTGAGACGCTAGTGTCATTCGTGGCGTTGCATACAGCTCGGACAATCCTCCCAATGAACACGCTCGTACATCAAGTGTCTCCTACAAAGTTTTCTTCAAAGATGTTTCGCCGATCAAAAAAAATGACAGCCACCTACACATACGTTCACTCTGGGTTGCTAAGCCCAAAAATTCATCAGCTCAACTTGATGCATTTTTATATAAACATCAGGATCACTGCCACGAAACATTTGAGTTATGAGCATTATAAAACGTCAGGTCGGTGCGTTGTTCTAAAAGTTCGTTTTATTGGATGGACGTACCTCCAAGTATACATATATAATCATAAAACGCTTTATATCATATGAAAACTTATTTTAAATGATTTCCCGTCATTACGCAGTTAATGCATTTCTCACCCTAGACAACCTATATACATACATATATATATATATATATATATACATATATATATATATATATATATATATATATAAATATAATCAAGAAATGAATGTATATGATTCGACAGAATGGTTATGAATTGTGCTATATTATATAGAATCTTATTTTGAATGATCTCCCGTTATCACTCGGTTAATGTATCACTAGACTACATAAATAGAATAAACAATTAAGGAAAATGGAGCTACTGCAGGAATCGAACCTACCACCAATAGGGTAGCCGCTTCAACGTAGCTATGCTATTACTATCGAGCTAAACAGTCAATGCCTAACTGTTGTGTTGAAAGAGGTGAACAAACCCAGAATAAACGAGATAAGATTTTGGAGTGGAAGCGGTTATTTGGGTTGGTGAATTAAATATTCTATTTACGTTGTCTAGGGCGAGAGATACATTAACTGTTTAATGACGGGAAATCATCTCGAATAAGTTTCTATATGATATAACGCAATTTATAATCATTCTGCCAGACCATAAATGTCCATTTCTTGATACACAAACACGCACACACACACATATATATATATATATCACTTCCAGTGAGTGAATAGATGATGTTTATCCGGCATAATGGTGAATTTAATAGATTATATTGAAACGCGAAAGTTTGGAAACAGGATCGTATTTATTTCCGTTACACACCCACAACAACGCTCACTTACGTATGCTACATACACGCAGACAGTTTTTCTCAATAATAGTCACTAGATTTAACAACATATACACACCCCAAATCCTTCTCATTTTCACTGCTTATACTCAAATGATTTCAACTTCAATGATTTCAACAAGATGTCATCTCCTTTTCCATCAGTAGATATAAGAAAATCTAAACAATAACCTTGTATCTCTCCCTCCTTTCCAAACCTCGTTATTCGCAAAAATTCATTATCTTTCCCACTTGATGTTTGACAAGAGAAAAATCTTTCGAAACATGTAACAGAAATGTATACCATCCAGTTTCCGAACTTTTGTGTTTCCATATTCTCTTTTAATTCACTACACACACACACACACACACACACACACATACATATATATATATATATATATATATATATACAATATATATATACATATATATATACAATGTGCACAGTAGAGAGTGAGACAGACTCGGGAGTGAGGTGTTTGGTGGTAAGGTTTATTAATCCTTATAAGTAAATAGTCCATACATGTTTCGGGATTCTTCCCATCATCAGTGGTTTGTGCTGTGTGAGTGCGTATTAAAATGTACAATGTGGAACCAGAGTCCACTGCCAGATACCGATAGGTAGCCACTTCAACGTAGCAATGCGCTTACAATCGTGCTAAATAGCCCGCCGGTAAGGCAGAGGTCTAAGAACTGCTTTCAACCCGAATTATCATCTCATTTATTCTCGGGTTTTTTCGTCTTTTAAAGAGACAATATATATTTAAGAAATGAACATTGTTTGGTCAGACAGAATGAATCATAAATTGCGTTATATTGCATAGAAACTTATCTGAAATGATTTCTCGTCGTCATGCAGTTAATATATTCAATTTAAATAACGTAAATAGAATAAACAATTAAAGATAATGGGGCTGCTGCAGGAATCGAACCTGCCCCCGATAGGTAGCTGCTTCGACGTAGCGATGCACTTAACATTGTGCTAAACAGCCCACCGGTAATGCAAAGGTCAAATAACTGCTTATAATTTCCTAAGTACATACTGCTGCGTTAAAAGAGACGAAAAAGACGGAAAATAAACGAGACAAGAATTTGAGTTGTAAGTAGTTATTTGAAGAAACATTATATCTTTTTGACTGGATATATATATATATATATATATATATATATATATATATATATATATATATATATATATGTATATATATATCAGTGACATTCAATTTCCTGAATATGATTTGGCCGACGACTTATTCGCTGCATGTCCATTGGTCGATGTATCATTTCACTTACGCATCATGTTATCTGACTAATTTACTAAAAAAAAAGGCTTTCTTTAAAACTCGATTGTTGTTTTTTTTTTACAAAAACACCGTTTGACTTTCAAAATACTCAAATTAATGCATTTAAATTCAGAAGTGACCTCAACTAAGGTGAGTGAACATTGTATTGTTAAAATCTTTATTTTTGTCGTATTATCTGTACTCGTGTTGTAATATAGAATGCAATTCTTCATTTGTGTGTAATACTATCGTGTATGAATAGAATAAAAAGTATAAATTTTACAATAAATGCTTTAGATATAAACTCATCGCACTAATTTTAGAATTTAAAAAGTCAACCAAGGCTTTTGATAAATATGATGTAGTATCGAAGCAAGTCCTCGAATTGACCCTCTTTGTTTTCCGGGAAAATCGCTTGACGGCAAGGTGATGAATAAGGGAAATGATAAGTTGATCAGTGGGCGCACAGCGAATTAGTAGTCGGCCAAATCAGATTCGAGAAAATAATAGAGACCTGGAGATAGATAGATAGATAGATAGATAGATAGATATGAAAAGGCTGAGATAGATGAATAGATAGATGGATGGATAGATATAAAAGGTGAAAATAAATAAAGATACTTTTTTTTTAAATGTCACAAACAAAAAAGACATATAAGTGAAATAAACAAAGCAAAGAGGCGGGGTATCTTCTGGATTGAATTCGGTGGCACCCTCCACGGCACTCTCCACGGCTTCATGAAGTAATGAATATAATACCGTGGTTTCTTCTTTCGACTTGCTACACGCATTTCTTTTGTGGCCACAGCCGTGTGACAAGCACTTATAAAGTATGCAGGTGTTTACAGGTGTTCCTAGACACCAGGTAAGAAGTTCTGTCACTCGGCGGTGTTCGCCTGCTGCAGGAGTCCGTGGTACGAGAGTAAGAAGGACGCGTCATTAAACAATTTGCGATGAAATCAAATACCACCACTCTCTGTCTCTCTCTGTCTCTGTCTCTCTCTCTCTTTGCATATACGGTAGTTTTGATTAGTGCGGGTCCTGATTTTGTACGGTCAAGGTATTGCAGTACAGAGTATAAGCTGAAGAAAAGAATACATCAGATGATGATAATACCTTGAACAGTGCGCTTTTGAGGGGAAATCTTTTAAACGAATAAAGTATAGCAATCAGAGTATATATATATATATATATATATATATATATATATATATATATTTCATAATGTTAAAGAATACTTAAAAGATAGATACGTAGTCAGTTGGATTATACAAAATACGTTATTCAAATGAGGACAGGCTTTTTGCTTTCATAATTACAAGAACAAAACGTATTGCCGGTTGCTAAAGAGTGCGTTGGACACGAAATAGTGACATTCACTGGTTATATATCCTTGTTATACTTGTATATATATATATATATATATATATATATATATATATGGGTGTGTGTATACAAATGGAAATGGATTTATATGATCCGACAGTATGATTATAAATTGTGTTTTATAAAACAGAAACTTATTTGAGATGATCTCCCGTCATTACACGGTAAATGTAGCACTAGACAAAATCGATAGAATAAATTGCTGGCTCGATCCCTTTCAAATCATATGCATACATTTCTTAATATATAAATATATATACATATATATATATATATATATATATATATATATATATATATATATATATATATATATATATATATATATATATATATATATTTTCAATAGACTCTTTCACTCTGTAGTTTCTTTTCTAGGAAGGAATGATATCATCAAAATTTGAATATATCCATGAATTCATGCATTGGGATTAACTAAACATGAAATATATGCATCCCTCCTACACACGCTATTCAACGTATTCCTATATATACATATGTATGTGTGTGTGTGCATGTCTGTCTATCTGTCTGTCTATCCAATAACGTTAACACAACAAAAACTACAGTCCAAAAAATGGAGAATACCTCTCATAACTTTGCTGATCGTTCAATCGTTTCCATGATCGCAGCTCCAGTAATTCTACACAAACTTTTTTAACATCATTATAACAATTTCATTAAAACATAATCATTGTCATCATTATCATAACCTGCATTTTTTTAAATATTTAAATAACAATCTTTGATCTTTTGATATATCTACTACACCTGAAATGCTACACTGGATGCGAAGATGTATTTCTTACCGTGCCAAGGCCCACTCCGGAATCAGCGATTTTCCAGTGATCTGGGCGCTACGGCACACTCTTTGGAAATCTCAGCTATAAGCCAAATGTTGATTCATCAATTACGCACGACTGGAAATCTCGTCTAAGACGGAATAAATCTCGTCTGGCTCCGAGTAATCCTGTCGTATCCTTCTCGACCTAAAAACTTCCACCAACTGGCCAAGTGAGGAGATTTGGAAATCGTTTCTGACAAACCGTCTTTGATTTGTTGAAGCTAAAGAAGTGCCGAACCGACTCTGGTCGGACTATTCGAATTGATACCTATCAATCAATCTATCTATCTATTCAACAACGGTAGCCATCAGAGATGGCGTAGGGTTCTATCCTTTTTCATGTTGGAGTGAGTTTATGGGTTCTTGTGTCCATATGTTTGTGTTTGTTTATGTGTTGGCGTAATCTTGCACTCCTGGACATACTGTTTTGTTTACAGACTTTAAAATTGGCAACTACTTTTTTTTTTTTAAGCTTTTTTGACCTTTCGTGGGCCCTTTTCTGACGGGTTTATTAATAAAATCTAGATTCTCCAAGATCTGAATGTTTCCAGATGTTTTGCACTAATTTAAATGGAAAACGCCGGCAATATTATCAAGAGAATTTATATCAATAATGTTTATTCTATTATGGAATCTTTTCCATGACCTCAAATTTTAACACTATGGTTGTAATATAATTAACTGTGATGACGAGTCAGTCTATCTATCTATCTATCTGTTTACATATATATATATATATATATATATATATATATATATATATATATATATATATATATATATATATATATATATATATATATGAAATAACTTGCCATATTTATTACAATGCCCCCTGCTCACCAATTTTGCATGCAATTCATTTGACAAAAACTTTTAAGAGTTCTCGAACGGGGTTCTCTTTACTATGTAACTACAAGGTTAAACTGAACATTTACTTTCCGTTAATAAATATTAATGCATATACACACCAGCTGGAAACTGTCCGATATATACATATATATATATATATATATATATATATATATATACTTATAAGACTAGACGACGAGTCACTCTCTTGTTATACTTACTGATCCCTTATTGTTAAGAACGTTTTTTAGGTAACATACGTAAGTAAACCCTGTTTCCAGAGAATTAAAAGATGTGTAGTTTGAAATAACATCCATTTACAATGCCCTATATAAAATAACTAACTACATGTATGACAAAAGCTATACATCAAAATCATTGCTGAAAGCGGGGTGTTGTAAGATTAACACTACTGGGATGCCATGTTAATATAACTGTTTTGTTTTTGAAATCCCCGAAACGGTTACATTGTAAAAAACTGATGATCCCAAGAACAGAAATTCCACACATAGTACCATAATAACAAAGTATTTGAAAAACATCAAAAAATAAAGCGCTGAAGAAAAATTACTTTAACAGATATTAGGAAATGGATGACTGAAAAGTTTTTCTAAGTTTTTAACATTCACTGTTTAAAGCTATAAACTACTGAATAGTTGCAACCTTAAATGATATAATGATATACTCATAATTAGCTCTCCAAAATTCCAATGTTTATAGTTTTTCTCTGATTTATCTGTTCGGTAGTATTATAATTTACCGATTTTCGATTAATTTTATCAATTTTCATCAATTTACATCGGAAAAGTGTGTTTTTTTAATTTCCATTGGAGTAGCCCAAGACACTTACCATCCAGATTTGTTCTGATAAAGTTTTCCATCTATCACCTTAAATCTGGCTTTATTTACTGGACGGTATTTGATATTATGCTTTAACACTCCATATTTGGTATTTATCTATGGGCACAGTAGAATACTAATAATTACTTTTATGTTATGATATTCTTTTTTAACGTTTGTTAAGTTTAGTGAACCCAAATCTGACTCATTCCAAAAAGTCACTTGTTTCTGTTACACGTGAATAGATAAAAATTAAAACTACGTATTCATTTTGTATAAAAAAAGGGCCAAATTTTGGGAAGATGACCGATTATAAGTTGTAAAATCGTGTGGAAATTTCACCAAAAAAAAAACAAGTTAATACATAGATCATATTGTTATTACTTTGAATTATATTGAATAGTTCATATCCTTAGAAAGAATTAATTAGTAATAAATATCGGTGTAACAGAAAAAGTGATCTTTTCGAATGTATCAAACTTAGGTCCAATAAAGGTAATAAGCTCCAACTTTTTGAACACACTGATGTTTAGTTGGCCGTACGTATGATATTTTCATGCAGAGGTCGCTTGGAATTTGAGGGTCATTTCCAAGGTTCCTCCTGTCTAATAAATATGGTTGTGAGAAGCTGATCTATACCCTATCGATATCAGAGTTTTTGCTGATATATAAATACGCTGACTATTATCTTCAGAGAAGGACCTGCTTGCTTGAAAAAATTAGCATTTGAAATCGTACCTGAGCAACGGTCAGGGGATTCAAAAGCAACCGAGCAACTGTCTCAGCCACCGAACAGCCTCGTAGCTAGATACACCTGTTTCATCGGTCACATTTGAACTTGGACTAAGACTAGAACAAGGCCAAGTGGGCCTGTTGTACGTGGGACTATGATTTCGAGGGAACCAACTCCCCTGGTAGAGGCAAGGGGGTTGGGGGGCTTCATTAAAGAGTATTGATATTGTATTATTGAGTCAAGAAGGACCTCTCAGCACAAATTAGAAATATTTTAAATATCGATACAGATAAAATGTGGATTAATAATTGCAAATGACAGAAATCAACTTATGTTCTGATCTTATAATATGTATCTCTTTATTAAACTTCGGGGAATTCGGCTATGACAACAGATAGATGTTATCACTTTAAATAGTTTCAATGATTTTTGATAAAAGATATATTGAGTTTTTACTTAACAGTTCCATTATTAGCTTATCTTCTGGATTTCATTGCCTCCTGTTTTTTCAAATATTTGTTAACTGTTGATGCAAAATGCTTTTCACACTACTTGTACATCCTATGCTCTGTTATTTTTGTATTCTGTTCTATTACACATAAGTGTATAGTATATATCACATTACACCTACTTTTCCCACTGCCTTAGATAGATATGAAACAGAGTGAGATAGATGAATAAATAGATAGATAGATAGATAGATAGATAGATAGATAATGCCTCATAGATAGATAGATAGATAGATAGATAGATAGATAGATAGATAGATAGATATGGACAGAGATAAATACATATGAATAGTTGGATGTATACAAACATATATATATGTAGAGAGACAGACAGACGAAGCTAGATAGATAGATAGATAGATAGATAGATAGATAGATAGATAGATAGATAGATATGAACAGA
Source organism: Thysanoteuthis rhombus (assembly GCA_963457665.1). NCBI lineage: Eukaryota > Metazoa > Mollusca > Cephalopoda > Oegopsida > Thysanoteuthidae > Thysanoteuthis > Thysanoteuthis major. Next base: position 21,656,306 of record OY735223.1, read on the forward strand.
GATATGAATTCATAACCATCTTCTTCATCTCAACTGCCAAAATAAAGATCTTAATCCTTTTCAAATATCTTTTCTTCTCTTGTCTTCGTTTCAAAAAGCCTATCCTTTTCTTCAAGGGTAAGGTGTAGAAATTATCGTTCTAATCCCTACCATTAAAAGCAACTCAATTTTCCGCATCTAACCGTTGTGAATTGGTCAAAAGCGTATAATCCATTCATTCTTACAATAGAGATATCTTCGCTTGAATGATAACGATAAAACGGCCTTTGGTCAAGCTACATCCAACAATCAGCGAACGATCCTTAACAAGGGCTCCCTAATCTCAAGATTTACGGGCTTTCATGTGGGCTAATGACCTGTACCCAGGGATCAACTATCACTTCGGGGAAGAGGTGACTTTGAATGTTTTTATATCTTACGGAACGACACGAATCAAAAAAAAATTAAACTGTGACAATACTCGGTAAGAAAAACATTTTTTTTTATTTAATTTCTTCATGCAACATCAGATTTTCAATGAAATCGTCAGGTCGGATGAAAGGTAAACCCTATACCGGATTCAGCTAGCTGGCCGTAGTTCGCCGACCCTTGATCTTGACCGACAAAGGAACCCCAAGGTGCGCAGGTGGTGAAGTAATGCCCAATATTTAGATAACGAGCTAGTCTAAAGGGATTCCTTTTCTCGGAATTCACATCTCCATATTGTATTTCGGGGCTGGAGCGGCAAAATTCCTCGAGGTAAAGAAAGCCGACTACTAAATTATTTGGTCAAAGGTCAGATTCATAATTCTCCTCGCGACCACCATAAGGAGAGTCCTCCGCTATTTGAGAGGGATACAGTGAACTTGCTTTCTAACATGTTTGTTATATATATATATATATATATATATATATATATATATATATATATATATATATATATATATATTCGCAAGACTATATTGCATGGATTATATAGATTAGTTTGCGGCAGCAGTACATCAACATAGCTGTCCATTATTTTAAAAACTAATGTAAGTGAACGCTTAAATGCTGTCTAAATTAATTGCTCTCTCCCTAAATATCTCTCTCTATCCCTCTCTCTATCCCTCTCTCTTTCTCTCTCTCTCTCTCTCTCTCTATATATATATATATATATATATATATATATATATATATATATATATATATATATATATTCGCAAGACTATTGTCGGAGATAAGTTTGCAGCAATAACTCATTAATATATCAGTCCATTATTATAAAACCACACATAAGTAAACGCTTAAAATAATGCTGCCTAAACTAATTGCTCCTTATAATCTTATCTCTCTCTCTCTCTATCTATCTCTATCAATCTATCTATCTATCTATACATATATTTATCTCTCTCTATCTATATATATATACATATATCCATCTCTATCTATCTATACATATCTCTCTCTCTCTCTCTCTCTCTCTCTATATATATATATATATATATATATATATATATATATATATATGGATTAAACTTTCCCCTGACCGAGGTATTTTCCAATGAATTATGGATACGCTCAACAAACACCTATCTGCAATCATGCATATGATTGGCATAATGACTTTTTGATCCATTCATTTCACTTGCTGACCTATTCCCTGCAAATGGGGCATTATACTGTTAAAGGGTGATTGATACGATACATGAGTATCCACACAGGTTAAGTGACCAACGTGCCATCCATTGGAAAAATGCTTTTATGTTGTATAACGCCAATTCAATCCTTCTCATATCATTTGCGATCAGATTCAAGTCAATTCTCACACATCAGAATCATACTATAGTATTCAAGCTTGAAAATAAAATAAAATCTCAGCATTGTAGCTCCAAACAGGGAGAAAATATCACCTTTTTAAACTCATTTACATATTCAGAGTTTCTTTTTGTTGTACTATGTTCACTACAAATGTATACAATATGTTGCTTTGTCCCTCTTTTAAAATAGATGTTTTAGATTATTTATACCCTTTAACTGGTCAAATAGGGAGCAGTAATTATTTGAATCAATGTTTGTTTTTAAGGCTCTCATCCTAGAGAACTCCATTCTAATCCCATTACATTCAAAGTATCACCTGTTAGGGGTGAAGATCAGATTTTGGTAGGGTTAGTGAGGATTCATTTCGCTTGTTCCACAATCTCTTTTCGACCTCATTGTTGTAAAGTACCGACTTTTCTTTACCGATCAAAATTTGTTTAAAACACGTAACATACCAATTCAATCTAGTAGGCTTTTCTGGATTAACCTTTGTGGAAGCTATGCGTCAAAGCGACTAACATAACCAAACTATTGCAAATGATTTCCAATACCTAATTCGGATATTTGACCGAATCTGATAATGTTGATTATTCTCAAGCAATGTCTTGGTTTCAACATTAATTGGTTTATGCTATCGTGGAGCATCGTTCGGCAAGAAATCTCCATTTGGGACACGTTCGGTCATTCGCCGCCCTGTCTCTGTAAATTTCAGTCTTTTTTTTTTCTAATTCAAGTGGCATTTGTAATTTTTTTTTTCTTCAGAATTAAAGACCGTAATAGAAGAGATAAAGCGGAGAATCGCCCGAGGATGACAAGCTTTCGGCAAAGCAAGCTCAACCTTCAAAAATCACAATTATCCTAAAAAGAAGAGTATACAACCAATCCATTCTCCCGATAGTCACTTATGTAGCTGAAACATGGAACCTAACCTAGAGACAGACCCACAAACTGAGAAGCATGCAGCGTGTGCATGAGAGAATCATACTCAACCTTACATGGAGAGATCACAAGACAGCACAATACATCAGGAATAAAACGGGGGTAAGAGACAGCAAGGACTCTATTAGAAAACTCAAATGGCAATGGGCTGGTCATGTTGCGAGAATGACAGACAACCGATGGACATCACGACTCACAACATGGATCCCCAGAGATCACATGCGAAACCGAGGCCTACAAAATACAAGATGGAGAGATGAACTAGACAAATTCAGAAAATACTGGCTCAGCGACGCCCATGATAGAGAAATGTGGAATGTACCGGGGAAGGTCTATGTCCAACGACGGACGTTAAAAGAATGATGATGATGATGATGATGATGATGATGATGATGATGATGATGATGACGACTTATTTTCATCGATCTTCAAACGAGTTAGTAAGAAATCAGAGAAAAAGAAATATGCCAGGAAACTTTTGAAAAATATATTACCAAAGCTTAATGAATTGCAATTCATCTAAAGCATTTCTCCTGACATTATATAATAACGAGTAAATATTCGTACTGACATGAATGGTTGATATAGCAGTTCAGTATTTGGATGGGGGGGTTCATTTATCCGGTGTTAGTGCACGTCTACAAATTTTTCTTTTCCATCGAATTTCATTTAATGTTTAAGGGGGCCCCCTAAAGGAGCCAAGCCCCCCAAAATATAGCCACGTCACTGAAAGCATTTATTACATAAATAAAAAACATATCGCAACAGTGAAGAAGGTGGTACTGCGTCAAGTGTCTAGGGTTTCGGACTTCGCCAAGATACCCACCTTGTTGTTGTTAGGGGCGGGCTTTATTTGTTACTGTCATTGTTGTTGTTGGCCCATCATCTGTAGGGTCGGGACAACTAGTGGGTGTCAGTGCGTGACATAAAGTAGATGCACCTGCAGTGGTGGTGGGGGGTAGGTTCTGGCTGCCGGTGGAATAAGTGGAAGGGGACGAGTTCAGGGGTAGCATTCAGGGGTAGCATTCAGGAATTGGGGTGTCACTGGGGCGAGTTGTTGGATTGTAACGGACAGCTTGAGGAAAAAGAATAGGGTAAAAATTCCGATTATTTTTGGGTGGGAACAGAGAAGGGGGTCACAGAGATTTAAAAAAAAAAAAAAAAAGAAAAAATCAATGAAAACGTGATAGAAAATGAGCTCGGTTAAAAAAAAAAGAATATTACCACCGTCCGGGTGCTGACCGTGGGGTTCGAACTCACGATTGATACATTGGGATACTTTCTCGCATGCTGCTGCACTATTTTTCAACCTTTCCGAAACTCATTGGAAATGTATCCCGAGGTTTCTATGTCTGGTCCGATATATACGCCCCGTAGACCGATTTTAGAATTCTACTCAGTCGTCTGTGTCACGGAAAATTAAGTAAATGAGATGTTCCCTGTTTTTCCTCCACAGGAAAATGCGTCATCATTGTACGAAACCCACGCAGAAATTAGTTTCGAGTTACATGGGCGCCGCCAATATTCGATCGTACCAGGTACAAATCTTAGGATAGGTAGGAAATAACCTCCATTGGGCGTTGTTTTTCGACTAGTAACCTTTCACATGTAGGCGAGATAACCACTTCCGAAAAAAACTTCCTCGGCTTCGTTGAGATCTCACGGACAGACTCGACTTTTGAACAGTGTTTTATAAAGTGTTTTCTGTCCCATTATGGTGGCCTTGTGTCGAACTAATCCAAGCTTTGTAAATATCTGCATAAATTTATATTTAAGGTCACATGGTGCAAAATGATAGTTACAGGTTTCTCTCACGGGCTTGCCAGATCTTCGTTAGCCTTAGACCAGTGACGGCAAAGCTTTTTTGCGCAGTGTGCTGAAATTCCAATTTTTTGAATAATGCTATAATCGGGGTGTCACTAACATATATAAATGCATTTTCGTTTTAGGTAAATGCTTATGGATAAACGCCCTATTTTTTCCCAAAGAAACCCATGGTATGTCACTACTTAAACGTATGTCATAGGTTCGCCATTATTGCCTTAGACAGACAAAGTCCATCTAAGTAAATATATACCTAAATGAAACTCTGCTTGCCTTTAAAGTCAGCATTCAATGTATCCATATACATAGCGTTCCAAAAGTCTTCATACATAAAAGAAAATTGACATTTATTAACTATTTCATTTTTTTTTTCAGATCATCAGCCTTTTAGCGTCCGACACAGAGCTTACCCAGGATTCAATAGACCTCTCTATCATGGGCATCGCAGAGCCAGTACTTTCAGAACTTGTTTAGTTCGTCTCATCATCTTATATATTGCCAATCACAGTATTACATATGATCTCTGGGGGTTCACGTTGTGAGTCGTGATGTCCAGCGGTTGTCTGACATTTTTACAATATGACCAGCTAATAGCCATTCGATTTTTTTCTCCTAATGGATTCTACGATATCCTTAGCTCCTGTTTTTTCTCTCAAATATTCTGTGCTATTGAATATGATTATCTCATGTGCACGTTGCATGGTTTTCAGTTTGAGGGTCAGACTTTTGGTTGGGTGCTACTTTTTTTCTCCATACCCGTTGAAGAATATCTCTGTCAAGATGAAACCTATTTAGACCATCCTGGTGGCCGGATCAAAGATCTTTCATAAGATTCCAACGGAGTTGACCCAAAGACATTGCAAGCACACAACATGAAACGGTTATCAAAGTTGCTTAAGACTGTAAGTTTTACCGATAGTGGTGTTGTTAAAAAAGTGAGGGGATGTAGATCGAACCTTATGATCAGGTGAAAAAAGCAGACCTCTACAGCCGAGTGGTTCACGGGGCGATTTACACCCCCGAGAATTTTTTTTTCAATTTCAGATTCGTTCTGAGACGATACTAGATGAGTATTCGGACATAATCATCAGCCTTTTAGCGTTGGTCGTTCCCTAAGATTCATGGGCATTGTAGGGCCATTAATTTCTGAACTCGTCACGTCATCTTACTTTCTGTCGGTCACAATGTCGCATATGATCTCTGAGGATATATACTTGCCAATTATTTTTCATGTATTCTTTAAATTAGTGAATTCATGTGTACATGAATCGCCTAGGCTAATTTGAAGGCACAAACAGATAAACAGAATAAGAATTTTAGCGGTATATAGATGGTGAAGAAACACCATCCCCTTAAAACAAAGTAAGGGAACGTTCCAACCCCTGAGAAGTGGTCCACGAATATCCACTGATGTAAATACGATGGATATGGCGCTGGAAGTGGTAACAAATAGCCCCCACCCCTCAAATAAAAAAGATACAAAGCGCTTCAGGAAGCGGTGAAAGCAAAAATATTATGGGTGGCGACCAGTTTAGGAGACGGACAATTCTATTCCCCAAACCAGCCTGAATTTGGATGGGCTTTGTCAACCATGACGCATTCATGATGAAATCATCTGTGGTGCCCCAACGACCCAGCTCTAGGTAACGAGATACGTTAAGTAACATATACCATTAAAGACTTGAATTTTGAAAGAAGGCCGTACTTTATTAAGAAATGAGTCGCAAGATTGCGATGGGATTCAACAGAAACTAGAAAGCGCTGAACGAGTTTATACCGGTGCCAACACCGTTGTAACTGAAAAACTGAATGAAAATCAGTTCATAGATAGCGATGATGCAGGGGTGGTGTCTGTGAAAATTATCCGGATCCTCACAACAAATTAATCGATTATCTTTAGCCGATGCCCCACCCTTCAACAAAATGTCATCGAACTTCAATGAGAACTTTTGGTGATATTGTGTAGAAAACATTTGTAATTATATCAATGTAGGAAAAAATGTATAAAAAAGTATCTCAATCGAAAGAATTTCCGGATCAGACTTCTCTCTCTCTCTCTCTCTCTCTCTATATATATATATATATATATATATATATATATATATATATACACACACACACACACATATATATATATATATGTATAGAGAGAGAGAGAGAGAGAGAATGAATACAATCACAGGGTCAGACAGAAAAGAAGAAGACTCAATTCATTCATTCATATATATATATATATATACATATATACATATATATATATATATATATATATATATATATGTACATATAAATACACACACACACACATATATATATATATATATATATATATATATATATATATATATATATATATATATATGTATGTATATATATATATGTAAGGAATTGAGTCTCTTTATCTTTGTATATACATGTATACTCATACAAATTTACACACACACACACACGCACACACATACACACTCACACATACATATATATGCAGAGTAAGTGAGAAAGCGACAATCCTATCATTATAAGAAACCATGCTGTCTCTTTTTGTACGTAGAGACAGACAGACGGACACACACACACACACACACACACACACACACACACACACACACATATATATATATATATATATATATATATCCAACGCCCTGAAAAGTGTCTGGAGCTAAAGGCACACGTGCAAGGAGGCTTTCTTCCTGCCGGCAAGTCGTCCGATCTTACTTAACCTGCGTCTGCTTCACGCTGCCTGTTATTGAGTAAAAGTAGGGGAACAACGACTTGCAGGTGTTACAATTTATCCGGGGTCTCCCCCCCCCTCTCACCTAGACCCATCTTTGCTTAGACACTGGCAACAACACCCTTGGGTGCCAAATGCCTACCCGTATATGTGTCCGCCCATCCCCCACGCATATAACGAATGGCCAGGCCTATCTCCATTACTAATCCTTAAAAACCTTGTTGGGGCCCAAGAGACGTTTGTTGTGGTTGTTTTTTTCTTGTTGTTGCTTTTGTTGTTGTTGTTGTTGTTGTTGTTGTTAGCAGTGGTAGTGGTGATGGTGGTGGTGTTGCGGATGGAGTGATTGCCTAGGACTTTGTTGTTGGTGGTGGTGGTGGTGATGGTTTAGTCCTTCGTAGGGAGAGCGGTACATTTAATGGTGGTGGGGACCGACAGCGTGGAAATGGTGGTGGTGGTGGTGGTGGTGGTGGTTTTTGTGGAAGGCCTATGGAAGTGGTGATGGTGGGGATCCAGAGCGTGGGAATGGTGGTAGTGGTGGTGGGTTTTTTTGTGGGGGAGGCTGTAGAAGAGGTAGTGGTAGAGGTGATGAGAATCCAGAGCGTGGAAGCAGTGGTGGTGGTGGTGTGGTCCGAGGTGGTGGTTTTCGTGGGGGAGACCTGTAGAAGCGGTGGTGTCCATGGTGGTAATTGTTGTGGGGGAGGGCTATGGAGGCGGTGATATTGGTAGGGATTGAGAGCGCGGCAATGGTGGTGGTTTTTGTGGAGGCGGGGTGGGGCTGTAGAAGTGATGGTGTTGGGAATCCAGAGCCTGGAAATGGTGTTTTTTTATTGATTCTAGGGGAAAAAAACATTTGATGAAGATCGAAGGCAATTATCATTGAACGCTATGAGAGTTTATCAAGTACTATTAAACGAAGAAAGCTAAAAAGTCGGCCGACACTTGATCTTCAGTAAAACAAAAATCATGTGCAACAATCACAAGTAGAATAAGGACCTAACTGTCAAAATCGAAGATGCAAAACTGGGGAAAGTAGCTCACTACATCTACCTAGGACAACGAATCTCAAAAGAAGAAATCAAGCAAAGAATCTCTCTAGGATGGCAAGGCTTCGGCTTCGGCTGAGCAAGCTCCACTTTCAAAGACCAGATGATCCCAATCATCATAAAAAAAGAGAATACAACCAATGCATCCTCCCAATATTCACTTATGGAGATGAAACATGGAACCTAACTGAGAGACAGACTCACAAATTGAGAAGCATGCAATGTGCACATGAGAGAATCATGTACAACATTAGATGGAGAGATCACAAGACAGCACAGTATATCAGGGGAAAACAGGAGTCCAAGACGCCAACCATAGAGAGATGTGGCGAATCCCGAACCAGCGCTCGGTAGTCAGGCAACTTCCATGGTCCGGCACATTTTGAATCTGCTTCGAGTGTTCTTTGATTTGGTTTCAAATCGCAGTTTGAACTGTAATGTTGTGGTTTACTAACCGACTCGCTGTTCGGAACCGAATCGATGACACCAATTTCGACAAATGTTTATTTTACTGTAAAATCAGACAAGTATTCATTATTCTTCCTGAATCTCATGAACATTTTTGATAAAATCTATGTCAAGCATAAGCAAACACAAATAATTTTCGTTTATTATAGTAAATGGGAGTCTAAGACATCATAGGATCTATTTAAAAATTTAAATGGCAATGGGCAGGTCATGTTGCAAGAATAGCAGACAACCTATGGACGACGGATCTCACAACAAGGATTCCCAGAGATCACATAAGAAATCGACGCCGACAGAATACAAGATGAAGAGATGAACAAGACAGATTCAGAAAATACCTTGCTCCGCGACGCCCATGATGAAGAGTTGTGGAAGATCCTGGGGGAGGTATATATTCAATGAGGGACGATAAAAGACTGATGATGATCATCATCATCATCATGATGATCATGATGATGGTCATGATGATGATCATGATGATCATGATTGTAATTTAGCGCCAGACTAAGCTAAACGAGTCAATATCTGCCGTGGATCGATAACTGAGCCACCTCTCACAGGACATTGCGAATGGAATTGATACCCAATACGTGTACAACTAAGACTGAGCCAAGCTTAATAAATATATGTTTGTACATGCTTTACTATTTGTGTCATCCAACGATTTTACAGGTTCCCTAAAAAATTTATATCTATCCCTTTTTCAAAAGGAACTTGCAATAAACGTCTCTACAAGATGGTGTACATTTTATTGAAATTTGTTGAGTTTTACAAAAGTCGTTACAAAATTAAAGTGGTCGATTAGTGTAAAAATTCGACTTAATCTCAATAAGGAAAGAGCACTAAACGCACCAGCCTAATAGATGCGTATTATTCTGCAAGTTAATACCCGTAAAAAATCAAAGGTATATTTGAATTTCTATAAGAAACTCACTGAGGAGTGGGAGGGTTGATCGTTTTAAATGATGGGTAGGTGATGTTTTTTTCGTCAGGAAAATGGCTACTTTTAAGCGGGAGAGTCCATTTTTACGGGCAGAGAGACAAAAAGGAAAATTAATGCATCTTATTATATAGATAGATTGGAAATTTGATTTTTTTAAACTAGCTGCTTCGGGGATCAAATTTTACTTTGAAAGAAGTCTTTTTTGGTATTTCGCCTTTCGTAAAAGCGTTTTTCTTTTTACTCATAAAGATCTTTGAATTTGGCCATGGGAAGAGACTTAGATAGTAGCTAGATATTTTTCCAGATGAATTGCAAGAAAATTTGGGTAATTTTAGATATAATACGAGGCCATTTAGATATTTACTGAAAAGTAGCATCCATAGCTTTTTCTTTTCTCTCTTTATTTCCCTCTTTCTTTTTCTATCTTTTTCCGTTTCTCCATTTCTTTCTTCCTTGCCCTTCGTTGAATGATGACATAGAAAACGGATCTGTCTCTCCCCTTTTCCGTCTCTTTTTATCCACCATTTTGAACTTTTCGGTTTTTAGTCTTGACCGGGCATCCAAAATCGTCAATGTTGTTAGGTGAGTAAAATGATGTCAAAACTCGGTTGGGATTTGACAATTAAAGTGTTGCCTTCTAACTGTTGTGAGGACCCTCTTCCATGCTCGTACACACTCGCTTACAATCAAGTTGACCCCATATCTTGATCAGTACTTCTTGAACAATTTCAGTGTCATTCACACTCTTGTGTTCATCACAAATTTTCATTCACTGACGATTTCATTTCCTCAATGTATTTATCTATATTCGTCCTATTCTCCTTTCTGTATGATTTTTGTACATAATCAATTTTGTATCAACCGGTCCCCCCAAAATGCTAATAAAAAAGTGAATTTGGTATATATTCTGCGACTTTGAAACTAAAAAACATAGCTAGAGAAAAAAATAACTTAAATTTGCAGTCTACCGCCATTGAAAAACTATGAAGACCAACTAACCACTTCAATAGTTATGCCTTTTTTCAGTATAGAAAAATATAAATATAAATCAAATTGTTCGTCCTTCATGCTACATTCGCCCTCTATACACCCCTATAGTTTCATTTACCTCCAAAATCATTTCATTCGACCATGGGAAAATTATTTAATAGTTTAAGAAGCTCGATTAAGCCTTATTATCTGGTGGGGAGGTTAGGGGGGTTGTTTGTTTTTTCACTAAGAACTAAATATTACAAACCATCCCAACACCTTTTTTTCGAAAACTAAAAACTGAATAAATAGAATCGTTTTTTTTTTTTCGCTGGGAACTTTTGCATACACATAGTGCATTCCTGGACAAAACAAAAATATACCAAGCTCAAAATAGCAAAATAACATGGGATAGTTTTTCCCAATGATTTCTTTAAATATTTAAGCCTCGAGGATAGATTTTTATAGAAAGAAGAGTCAATGTTGTTCTATCCAATGTTAATAGCTTCAACCAAGGGATGAATACTTATAAATATCTCCCGGTTACTTTTATGTTTATTGTGAGACAGAATATTTTCGATAGGGTTTAAATCTGGACTCTGATCAGGTCAAAACATAAGCCAGATGGATTTGTTCTGTAGCCACTTTTTGGTGGGCTCTGCAGTGTTGACAGGATAACTTTTTTGTCGAAAAATATCTTATCGTTCCTCTTTAGAAAACAAATTTCAATTGCCAGAAGCAAGCCTCTACTATTGTATTTCTCACCACATCACCGAATTAACTTCTCTGGGGGTATCAACATGCAAATCAAATCTTGATTCGTCACTCCTTACAACTCTGCAGGATCAATCTGAACTAAACTTTCCAAATTCTATTAAGTACTTCTTTCTGTCTTTTCTAAGTCAGAAATGACTTTTTAAAACATCCTTTAGATACGGAACGTGCATTAAATAAAGTTCTGGTTATTGTTCTTGGAATAATCTTGTTTCCTGAGGTTTTGAATTCCGCCGACAATTTAGTGAACTTTTCTTCCCTCTCCTTCAGAACTGTAAATTCCGGCAAGTGGTTATCCCTACATGATGAATCTTTGGGCATTTTTTCTGACAACGTTACCTGTTATTTCAATACCTTGATCTATTCTTTTGATGGCTGAGAGAAACAGGATTTTCATCTGTGTTTAGGGTCTCATGAATTTCAGAATAGCTCCAGTCGGCCTGGCTAAGATCAGAGATGCAGTTTCTCACAGCAACCCTTCAATAGTATTTTGCTTTACCGTGAGATTCACAACACTGTTCTATCAATCCTGATTCGATTCACGGGCTCTAAAAGCTCAATATCTTGCCATTTTCAGCTTGACCAATTTTTTTTTTTTTTTTTTTTTTTTTGCCATTTTGGGTATGGCTCATTTTATTGCCCAGAAATGTATATAGATCGTAGATAGACCGACCTTAGGTTTCAGTGATGAATCTTATCAATGCACAACAATCGCTTCAAGAAAAAGGCCCTGGATCAAAAATTACCATAATTTCACCAGTTATCTTTCAACTGTTAATTCATTTGTTACCTTGAAAGTTTTCAGAGGGAAATCGATTTTTAACTCTGTATTCAGTCTCTATTCAAAAAAAAAAAGAAAAAAAAGAAAAAAAAAATGACAATGAGAACTTTTGCACACACGTAATTGTAATCGCTGCCCAGGGGATCATTTTCATCACCATCATCATCATCATCATTATCCTTTTAACGTCCATCCTTGAACACCGACCGTCCCCAAGATTCGCCAGACCACACGATCGTGGGCGTTGCAGATCCAGTACTTGATGGTTTGTCACGCTATCTTATATAAAATAGTGACGGACAGAAAATAAGATGACGTGACGATTTAGACAAGTTTAGGACTCATTGGCGCCTCGACACCCACGATCAAGAGATCTGGCGAATCTTGGGGAAGGTGTATGTCCAACAATGGATATTGAAAAGCTGCTGATCATCATCATATGCTATGAATAAAGGAATCTGAAAAAAGAAAGAAAAGAAAAACGAAGTGAGACTTTTTTCATTGATCGAAAAATTAAAAGAAGAACATTCAAAGAAATTAATATTTTTTTAAAAACGAAGAAAGGGAATGAAAACGAGATAGAGAGAGACAGGAAGTAAATTTGAAAAAAGAAAGAAAACGAAAAATTAAAGAAAAAAAAGCGAGAAAGAAATAAAACTGCAAAAAAAGGGAAAAGAGATAAGATGAAAATTAAAATGAAAGAAACAAAGAAAAAAAAGGTAAAGATAAATAAAAGATAGAGGAAGGAATCAGGGAAAGAAAGAAAAATTGGAAATAAAGAGAAAAGAAGAGAGATTAAAGAAAATGCCCGAATTGGGAAAAAAATTAAAGAAAGAAAGAAAGAAAGAAAGAAAGAAAGAAAAACGAGGAAATTAGAGACAGAGGGAAGTAATGGAAGAAGAAACAAAAAAATGGAAAAGAGATATAAAGACAATAATATATATACATATTATATATATATATATATATATATATATATATATATATATATATATATATATATATATATATATATATACATACATACATACATACATATATATATATATGGGGAGAGAGAGAGAACGATAAATGATGACTACAAGATCTGCCCCTCGATCATTGTTCAACAACTGCAGATGTATCGGGAGTATCTGTAAATACAATAATAGCTGGTTGATATGCATGCTCATTTACGACATACACCTGAAGAAGGCATCGCAGTTTATCAACTGAAATGTTATGTACAAAAAAAAAACAAGCAAAATTAGGACAATAGTCGGAAGAGATCAGTGAATGATGATAATTCCTCATCTCAAAATTTCAGGAGGGAATTTTTTCTTGACTAA
>OY735223.1:21672387-21794887 GCA_963457665.1 Thysanoteuthis rhombus
CGAAGGAAGAATTGATTAGATTTCGGAGTAGATCAAAGTTTTTTTTTCACAGTTGCTTCCCCTGAATTTTAGCCGTTCATAAACTGATTTTTGGCGGGGGTAAATAACTTTTGAGTATTTTTTGAGTTTATATGTACATTTCATTGTGCGGGTGTGTGTTTATATATGGATATGCGAATCTGCATGTCTTCGTGTACATGTATGTATGTGTTCATATATGTGTTTGTGTTCAAGTGCATGTTTGTGTTTGTGTGTGTGTGTGTGTGTGTACATTTGTGGGTGTGTTCACGTATGTGTTTGTGTGTATACATGTGTGTATTTGAGGATGTTTATGAATATGTATGTGTGCACGCGTCCATGTTTGTGGATGTCCATTTTTAATGCATATGTGTGTGATTTATGCGTATGTAGATGTGCTTATTGACGTACTTCATGGATCTTTGTATTTGCATGTATACATAAATGTGTGTATACATGAGTGTGCATATGCATGTATGGATAGTTTGTCCCTATGTGTATTCATGCATGTGTTTTTGAATACGTGTGTGCGTGTGTTTATGTGTGTATGCGTGTGCTTGTGTTTATGGAGATCTTGTTTATGTGAAGATGTGTGCGTACATGTGTGCTGACATATATGTGTATAAATGCAGACGTGAATATTCACACAAACACATATGCACAAGCACGCGCACACACAAGTACGTGAAGGCAAAAGCATAGCATACCGATACCAACACGGTTAACAAGTAGAGCAATTCCTATGATCAAGGGAGATAACTCTGAAATTTGACAAAATTCTGTAGAATATATAGAAGTAGCGTAGAGTAACCTCCCTTTGACCATGATCTCAAAGTCAGCTCACTTCTCGCCAATGGTCTACAAGGTTTGTCCAGAAACTATGCAGCCGTTTTTAATACTTAAATAACTAATTGTGCGGTTACTCTGCAACTAATCAGAGGGGACTATACTCCTCATGTGTGAACAGTCACTCACATGGGGCATTACTTTGTTGACAGTGACACACCATTGAGAGAGCTTGTGCACCTGGTGAACGTCGTATTCATTTTGACCGGGCCTGACTATTTTTACGTCTCATGTAGGTTTTTTTTTTGTTGGCAAAACATATTATCAGCCAGGTCAATCAGCCCCCTCCTCCCATAAGTCCAGATTCGGTTCCCTGTGACTTTTCTGACATTTCCCAAAGAGATTTCAGACCATAGGCGAGATTAAGGACAATATGGTGGCGATCCTAGAAGGAGGACTCTGCAGACTGTCTTGAAAAGAGTAATGGACGCGTAGTAATTCGATATTTGTGGTTGATTTTCCTCAATTAAGTGACACTGCATGTCTGCATGTTACTTCTGGGTGAAATAGCGGGACAGGTTGGGCTTCTAGCTTTTAGACGGTTTCCAGTCTACGAGACAGACAACACAGATCCCAGACCAGGGAGTGGGCCCTTAAGATCCCTTAATGCTGTTGGGTGTTGATTTTTCGGTAGATCCTACGGCCAAACTGATGCTAAGCGTATCACTTTCCATTTTCCTTTGGAGTACAACAGCGGGGCTGAGAAAAGGGATTCTGTCCATGGAAACCCCATACACTTTACCCAGGCTAGCATCCTGGAACGGTCATTTGAGTATTGTTCCATTGTGTATCGAGATAGAAGGGGGTCATCTTCTAAATTGACAAAATGGTAAATGAGGTGAGAGTTGGAGGCTGGGTGAGTGGATTGGGCGTCACGAACAGCAATGCACTTGGAACAACAGGTTGGCAAATCATAGCAGGATGAAAATGAAATTTCTTGTTGGAATATCACACACACACACACATACACACGCACGTATGTACGTCTCGTTTATATCTAATTTACACACACACACACACACACACACATATTTATCCGAAAAACCTTCATTCCAATACTCAGAGGAGAGACAATATGTCGATTAAAAGTGAAAATTTGATTTGTTCTGTTTCACCATGTAAACTCATCAGAAAAATATTGTAATTAAGCCTATTTTTTATTTATATGCCGTGGGAAAATACTTATATTTTGATTTGAAATATGACAGTTTGGTCAAATTTTAATTTTAATCTTGCAACATATTATCTCCGGGAGACGCGTGAAGGTTATTTGATTTTGTGGAAATATTTCAAAATCTTTTTGAGAATAATAAATAAAGAATGAATTAGTGATTTTTTTCATCTCCATACGAAAGTGTACAACTACTGACTCTTATTGCAAAATTATTCAATGCTATTCACTTGTTGAAAAGAATATCGTTTTTGTTGTTTTAGAGTACCTAACGAGAAAATGGGACTGAAATGAGTGCAGAAATTCACAGAAGAGTTATCTCCCTTGCTAAAGTCATTTGTAAGAACAATGGCGTGGACTTTAGACGGAGTTGCCATTTGCCTTTTATTAGGTTTGTTTTCTGAATAAATTTACTCAAGGTTTCAAGATCAGGAGAGAAATAAAAGAAAGTAAATCATCATTATTTTCTTTCAGATTTTAACCTTTAACGAAATCTGCTCTCCTTTCTCCTGCCTGTTTATTCCTTTCTCTTTCTCTTCCCGTTTTTTTTTTACCATTTCCATTGCGTGTTTATGGTAGCCCTTTTCTCGTTTGTATATGATTCTCTTTCTTTCTCACAGTTCTGTCTTCTTTCATTTTCTGTCTCTATAACCCCCCTCTCACCCTTTGTTCACCTCTCTTTTCTTTCTTCTTGACTTTATCCAAAAAGTCGAAGAAAGAAATTCCCTTTTTTTATACATTCATTGTCTTGTTTGTTTTATTTTGTTTGTTTGTTTTTTCGAACTTTCGCGAAATGTCACTCGTTAAAACAAGGCAATCATTTTTTTTAAAGAATTTATTAATATTTCCTGTTCTTTTAAAAGACTTTTGCAAGGGAAATAACTTTTTCGTGAATTTTTACAGACCCCCTTTTCCGGAAAGTGCTGTTAGATAAAAACTAAAAACTAGTAATCTTAACCCCTACAGCTTTTATAACAGTGAGTGAAGAGTCACGAAAACATTTGCCTCACCAAGAGGAGTTGTGAATGAAAAGAAGTTTGAGTAGTGAATTCAAGAACTCGTAATTGTCAATAATTTCTTCCTGATACCGTTGTGCTTCTTTTTATAACAACCCAAGGCCTGAACTCACGAGTTCCGTTTAACTTCAATGGCTTTACCAACCCATGTCCTGTATTCTATAACACTCAGGTTTCTCAAATTCTGATATCTAGAGCAGACAGGATCTTCCCCATTTGAAACATTGGCGCAACACCAATTCAGTCATTTGGCTCCATGCATTACTGAGCTAAAATTAAGTGTTCATTCCCAGGTGAAAAGCTAAGATTTCGAACGCTGATTTTCAAGACGAAAAGGTTCTCCTCACTTGATACATTGATGCAATACAATCCTTCTTTTTCGCAATTTGGCCTTTTGTCGAACTGAGTAAATGAATTAATAGCAACGACAAGTTAGAGTTCCTTTTTCGGCAGGGGTGTGGTCAATCAGTGTAAGGGGGGTAACTTTGTATGGTTTATTTTCTAATTTATTTTGATGATGGAAATTAGGTTGATGCAAAAGTTTCCGACCTTTTTTGGCAAATGCTCATACTCATATGATTCAGAGCATCATAATTCAGTCATTTTTCCCTAGCTTTCTATGATACCCCTCACCACCTTCCAGCTAAATCTAGTCTCCCACAATATTTGGTTGACGCAAAAGATTCCTGTAGGATTTTAGACAATTCTTTAAAAATATAAATTCATAGCATTATTATTCAGTCATCAAAGCATTTTCCTTGTCGAAGGACCCAACAGTTAACATCATTGACAATCCCGTTTCTGCAGAATCTAACTTCACACTTATTTCTATTCCGACTGTAAATGTTTACTCCATTTTTACATTGTATTGTATTATATATTGTATATTGTATTGTATATACAATAAAACTGAGTATCATCGTTGAAAAAGCCCCAAATTAGACCAGCCGACCAACCCAACCCAACTGACAAGATCTGACCAACCTTACGAGCTGGACCAACCTGACTGTGTTAAAACTAACCTTATTGCCCCAAATGATTTTTGTTCGTTATACATGACCAGTCAATCTAGAGTATCACTGATGACAGCCATGAGTATTTGTATATCAATGATTAGTGTATTTAAAACGTTTAGAATAGAAACACTTAAAAATATGTCAACATAACCCACTGACAGCGAAACCATGAAACATTAGTAAAAGATTTACAAACATATGTAACGGTTATACAATAAATGAATAGTCATTCAAGTTGAACAATGATTATCAAAGAGTAACACTAACAAAAGCATAAAAACAAATTAGTAGTACAAGCTGAAATCCGGATCGCTGATACAAACATGTGACCATTTTAGAATGAATTTGAAATTTAAAACGACTGCATCCCCTCCCAAAAATATATTTCGGGTGTAATTAAAAAAAAAAAAGCTAACTTGTTAAAAACCTTCCTCATTCTTTAGAATTCCATTGGGTTAAGTAGCGTGGCTTTTGCAGTAGGCTGTCACATACATACAGACGGGCGGACCTTTTATGAATTATAATAGAATAGAACAGGATAAATGAAATTATTTCCACAAACAGAGAAGAAAGTGAAAGACTACATAAGAGGCAGTATTAGTGCAAACTATAGACATTTCAATGTTTTATTCCTGTGTGCGCAGTGTCCTTGAATATGACACAAAATGCAATGAGGTTTCATGAGAAATAACATGGGTTTATAGGAGATGACACTTTATGGTTTAGAGCTGGCTTGTTATTTGCGGTTGCATAATGACCCTCAACTGTTATTTTGCTCAAAACAATAAGAGCCGTAGAGCTACATAAACGCATGGATTAGACAGATTCCCATTGACGTATACATAAAACTTCAAGATTTTACCAAGAAACACCCTTTTCTCAAAGCAATAAATAAGTGGTAACGGACGCCCAAGCTAGGAGAGAAGGTGGACAAAGTCAACTAATGCTGTTGCTTTGAGAGATGCCCTCAAGTAATCAACAGGTTGTCTTGAAGATGAGAGTTCCATCTTTGGGTCAGGCACTACATTAATATACACTTACTCGATGGAAAGACGAATCGGCATTATGAAAAAGAATTGAAGAGGGGATGAAAGGATGATTCAAAGAAAGAGAGAAAATTTTTAAAAAAGAAACAATGGCAGGAAGAACTTGAAAGAAAAACCAGGAGATAAAAAGATAATAAAGAATTTGAAAACAAACAAACAAGCAAAAACAGAACAAAGAAACTGAAAGAAAACCCTGAAAGGAAAATCTGAAAGGAAAACTTCAAGGAAGAAAAGTGAATAAAATTGAATGGAAAACTGGAAAAAAATAATTTGAAAAAGAAAACTAAGAAGAAAGAAAGAAAGAAAGAAAGAAAGAAAGAAAGAAAGAAAGAAAAGTCTTGCTGCTCTGGGGTCAAACTCCCCTCCCACTTCTATTTCGACTGAAGATGATTACTGCAACCGTTGTATTGTATATATAATAAATAAAGCATGACTGCATTTATTTATTAGAATGCAATAAGAACTTGTATACCTGAAAAATACATTATTGAAGATATGTGAAGCTTGTTAGTTTGACTCAATTGGTATAAGAGCAGGCTACCTACTGTGAGTCAATTCAACTTTATTCATAGTAACAGGTTTCTGTTCTGGTCTCAAATCAAACATGCTACTCTTATAGTTACTATTGCCATACGTGCTTATCCAATATTGTCATCATGGGATCAGGTAAAAAGTTGAGCCTAAAGACAAGAGTTCAAGTAGATACTCAATGTTGAATATTATTCCCATTTTTGCAATTCCTTTGCAACTTGCAGAAACATCTTTCAGATAGATATACACTTGGACGCTTTTGTTAGGGCTCAAAATCTTTACCAGATCCCACGATGACAATACTGAACAGGTATATATCGACATGAGACCTGTTATTATAGATGAAGTTAAATGGGCTCGCTAGAGGAAACTAGGAGTCTTGAAAAAGCTTGCTAATTCGGCTACAATCTTAAGTGAGGTCATGTTTGCTTGAAGTCAACCAGGGATCAAATGAGGTCAAAAATGGTTTAAATTCTCCTTGACTGAATATTAGAATGCAGAATCCAGAATTCATGAGAACATGTATTACATCTTTTTAATTCAAATAGGGTTTTAAAATGAAATGAGTCAATTTTGAAATTAATCAAACAATAATTTTGACGGTACTGTAAATGTATGTATTTATTTGAACGAAATAAGCCTTTGCGTAATTCGTACATATGCAGGACATGTCAATTTAGCTCAGTTGACACAGGAGCTGCTTATCAATCAGTTTGTCGTGTTTTCAGACTACGATGGGAAAATGTTAATTTCATATACCGGTTTTGTTTAATGTAGTCGGACAGACAAACAGTAAAGAGTTCACTCCCCTTAATCGCTGGTCCGTAAAAAAAAGGTAAATACCAAATTAGGAAGATTCAGTGATGATCGTTTTTGTTTTTGTTGTCACAGTTGAAAAATAGATGTAAATCCGGGCTTAGAAGATTAGGTGAGGATTGTACTTGTTGTAAAAACTTGGTAAAAGACTTAGACTGGAGTTCAACGGGAAAAAAAAAGACGATGAAGGAGGAGGAGGAGGAGGGTAAACGAAAGAAATAAATTCTATAACAACGAATGTGTGAGTAGGAGGTCCACAGTCGTTAGCGCCAAAGATATCCAGTGACTATTGGCGACACAACGACATCTTGTAACTTTTCAATTACTTATCGCTCGGCAAGAACACTATTACGTGAAAATCAATCGTTTCGATCGGTTGGACAGTCAACAAAGACATTAATCTTAAGCCTATTTATTTGCCAGGATTTTTACGTATTCATATCAACTGATCTTTGTTTACACCTATCTATATTATATAATATGTTTATATTATTGACGTATTTCTGTAGAATCTCTGTAGCTGATCAACCAGCCACGTGGGCCAAAGTTTTTTTCTTATTTTGAGTTTCCCTGCCCAAACGTGTGTATGTAGACGTGGGCGTGGGGCTCCAGGTCACATTTTAGGGACTACAAACTTCAAACTTTGCATGAGTACAGCGCACTCTAAAAATGGATTTTTTATTTTTTTTATAAGTGCCTTCTTCTAGTTTTTGTTGGGTCATTTTGATACCAACAATGCCCAAATCTTGTGCTGGTATTTTTTAGATGAAAGACCTACCTTGAAGATAATTCTTGATAATTGTTTTAGATAATTAGTTCTGGTACATGCGCAGGTTATGATGATTTATCCATGTGAGGTGCAGATATGTATCTATTTATTTACATTTATCTATCTGTATTTCCATATTTTGGTATCTATCAATGAATCTATCTCGGTCTGCTGTTATATATATATATATATATATACACACACACACACACACACACATGCAATACAAATCACGAACATTTTTCATGTTTTTGCCCAGTTTCTTTATGCGAATGATTCTTTTTATTTTAGATTCCTATTTGAGACTTTTGGGGGGGGGGTCTTTTTTCTAGAAAATTATTCTTATTATATTTACATAACTTTTTTTTTCCTTCAGCTTATTCATTACTTGTTATGTTTTTCTGTTTTACATATTGGAAATACTTTACAGCCAGGTACTTAT
Organism: Thysanoteuthis rhombus; assembly: GCA_963457665.1. NCBI lineage: Eukaryota > Metazoa > Mollusca > Cephalopoda > Oegopsida > Thysanoteuthidae > Thysanoteuthis > Thysanoteuthis major. Next base: position 21,680,059 of record OY735223.1, read on the forward strand.
GAATCATAAATTAGCAGGAGATTGCGTAGACATTTTCTTTATCAGTAGATTATTAAAACATCAGCCCTTTGTGATATGTTTCTTTTTTCATTCTTACTTGAATCTGTTTCCCAGTGTTGGGGTCCTCTTTTACGTAACCTTAGTTGTTAATTTAATTATCCTGGGTTTGGTAGGTTTATATTTATATATATATATCAGATAATTATGAAAAGGTGATTGGGTTGTTCTTAAAGTGGCCGGATGTATAGAATAATGATAATGTTAATATCTATTGTTGATTATAACAAGGGAAATAAGATAGCTATGGTGATTAAATGTGCAGTGTTGAATTATGTTTTTAATTGAAATTTTGAATGGTGCCAGCCCTTTAATGTGACTTCATTTTTTCCATTTAATAATTCTGCTTTTCGGGGTTTTTTTTGTTATATTGGCAAAAGTTGAGATTTCAAATTTCTCATTTAGGCATAGGTAACAAGAGATTTCAATGTTCTGGCATATGTGAGTTTGTTTTGATATTTTCCATTTAACTGTGGGTGTCAAGTTGCCATCGAATACTCTCCAATAAAATGTTGATAGTGATGTACTGTTTTCATTTATCGTTTGTAAATGATGATATATGGTTGGCAATCTCAGTTTAAAAAGTGTTTCAAATATTCCTGTATAGTATTTCACTTCTACGGTTTTTTTTTGGTTTTTTTCTATGAGTTGATATTTCAGCTTTATATACAATGTTCTATTTGAGACATTTTACAAAAGGCACCCGTTTCTGTTCGCTCAATTGCAATCTAGTTTATTTATGCTTTCACCATTAGTATTATTTCTAATCACTTTATTGTTATATTTTGTTATGAACTTATTGAAATTACCTGGACGACTATAACTAATTTTCAGTTTGTTTTTTAACAGTTGATTGCTCGGGGTGGGGGTTCTATTAATTGGAGGGATATTTTCCCCTATGTTGGTTTTTATTTGTAGGTTGAATGGAGTTGTATACCGGATGATTTTCCTACTTCTACTTTCGTTGTTATGTTTTACTCTATTGGATTTTACCTTTTCATGATATTTAAATCTAGTTCCGATAGAACTGATGCTTCTTAGGACTTTAGTATATTTATTTCTAACATTCTTGAATATTGTTTCTATTGAGGAGTTGTGTAGTGGCCTACTTCTTATTGATTTGGGGATCTTTTTAATGATTCTGTTTGGATGGTTAGATCTTGTTTTAATACATGTCATTTCAAAACTTTCTTCCTTATGTGGTTTGATGAGTGTTATCATTTAGATTAAAAGTAACATCTAAAAGTGTAGAATTTTTATGTTGGCCTTAATTCCAACTTTAAAATTCAATTTTCTCAATTCCTCTTTGATGTATTTTTATTTGAATTCTTTTGTATTTTTGCATTATTTTCTACTGTTTTCTAAGCTTATACAAAATATACAAACCGATTAGGTCCGATATCTCCTACCCATAGAGTCATCAAAACTGCAGACGTCGGGGTTTTAGTCCATTGTTCTGGCTTATTGAACCGTACTATCCGTCTACAGTGTCTGATTGTTTCTATATCTTTATCATTAATCTTGGTGTAAATCTTTGCTGATTCCTTGGCTTCATCGGAGATTCCTTTGGATATAGAAGGGTAAAAGTCCAAATGTCGAACTGTACAAAAGCGCAGGTAATTTTTGCCTTAAGTTGCTAAACCAGGTAATGGCCTCATTTGTGTTTATCCATTGGTTTGGTTTTACTTGTTTGATGCTATAGTTTATGTCTTCTAATATCTTGCTAATTTTTCCTATCTGGGATTTAGTGGGGTTTATTAGTCTAGTGGTAGGGTTATTGATGAATTCCGGTTTGTGGTCCTTCATGGGTATGTAAACACCTTTTTTGTAATTTTCCTACTCTATTGCTGATCTTTCTTTTGCCACTGATGTCTTTGCTCTACTTATTTATGGTTGCTCCATAGTTGTTTTTCTTGCTATTTATTTTGTTGTTTATTGTTTATTTGTGATGTTGTTGGTTAGGAGATTGTTGTATATATATATATATATATATATATATATATATATATATATATATATATATATATTGGCATAAACTGCCTTGTCGCATTCTCTATAATCTTGTATATAGCCTGAAATCTCCCTTTCAAAGTCGATTTTATTCCCGAAATATAACACTCGGAACCATAAAACATGCCTAAATGCATACTTTGTTGTGCTGATTGCAATAAAATTTGGTTTAAGTTCCATAAAATTCCTATAATATATATATATATATATATATATATATATATATATATATATATATATATATATATATATATATATATATATATACATAAAGATAGGATGATGTGATGATTTGCAGACGCAGTCATTGCATAATCTTCAGTCACCCAGTACACAAGATTACTTGATGATGTCTTGCTGCCTACTGAGTGATCCTACGGGAGAGTTTCTGTTCACGAAATGTTCATGCGAAATGCAATGTGAAATCGAGATTAAATAGTGTAAAACATAACTTACATTTGTATCTCCTCTTTTAGGTTTTATTGCTCAAGATAAAGTTTATGGGAGACCAAAATTTCAATGAGTGTAGAGCTCACCATTACATGCTGTATACATTTCATGAAACCAGTTATGTAATATAGACAACGAAGTATATTTAGACTGTGATCACAAGTTCAGTGACTGGGTAAATTCCAGTGATGGTATCATCATCATCATCATCATCATCAGTCTTTCATCATCCATCGTTGGACATAGACCTCCCCTAGGGTTTGCTGCACTTCTCTATCGTGTTTTTAGCAAAGCCAATATTTTCTGAACCTATCCAGTTCTCGCTATCTCATTTTGGCAAGATGAAAATATCCTATTCTGCCGACTTCAGTTCCAAATTTGATCTCTGGGTAACTATACTGCGAGTCGTGATGTCCATCGGTTGCTTGCCATTCTTGCAATATGACTAGCCCATTGCCATTTGAGTTTTCTATGGTTTCTATGATGTCTCATACTTCTATTTTTCCCTAATATACTGTGTCATGGTCTCTCCATGCGATATTGAGCATGATTCTCTGTAGTGCATGTTTCATAGTTTTCAGTTTGCAAGTCAGTCTCTTGGCAAGGTTCCATGTTTCACCTCCATAGCTGACTATCAGGAGGATGCATTAGATGTATACTCTTTCTGCAAGTTTGAAAAGGATGACTGTGATCTTACTGATAAGCATCGGTATTAATAAATGCACAAAGCAGAAGTTGAACATTCAATACAAACAGATCCCAACGTCCAAACCGTTCCTTCATCTGCAGAAGGTTTCGCTCTGAATCTTGCATAACATGGCAGGCATCGTTCATTATGAGCTACAGTTCGGATAAAATAGGTTTTGCACTATTTGCAGGGTTGGTAGCCTACAATATCCCAAATCAAACCAAATCCGATTATGGGAGCTATTCTTCAGTTACAGGAGAACGTAAAAAGTTTCGCTAATACCCCCACAGTCTATACTTCACGCCACCCCAGACTATGGTAACTCAGCCAAATATTATATAAACCCATTTTTTTATGTCTTTGATCTTTCAAAATCTTTCCCATATAAATTCAAGATAATTGTTTTCCGTTTTACGCCATTTTGGCATACAAATTTTTTTTTATAGGAACGCTCTGCTATTGAATAGCAAAGGGAACCTCTACTCACCAATATGTTGGAATCTTGGCTGATTTGTTTTTTTGTCAAACTCTCAGAGTTGACTTTATTACCATGAATTTTTCAGGCTTTGGAATTTAAGACTTTTAAATTCAAGACACGAATAAAAGAGAAAGAGAAGGGGAAAAGAGTGATGCTGTGACGTCATGTCGAGTCAACTCGCGTTTACGAGTCCTCACTAATTTTTGTAAAGAAAAATATTGTTGCCACACCTATTATTAAGTTTTGATTTTATTTTGTTTATCATAACTATGACAAAGTCCACAACAAAAACCGGTGACGTTATGACGGCTCGAATAAGTTACGTACGAAACTGATGACGAATTCGATCTTTCAGCTCAGATCGACTTGTTTAATTTCAGGAACCACTAATAAAGGAGTTGAAATGGGTTACAAATTTTTGGAATAATATTGTATTTAAGATTTTAATGGAGCAAGGGAATCTGACACTAGCGCAACCAAGTTCGTTTGTTCTGAACCTATGTATAAATATAAACCAACAGAACATTATAGAGAATTAAAAACCTTTCAGCCAGATATTGATTTAGAAGTGTGATCAAATGAAAACAAATAATTATGTGTTCTATATCATTTTTATTTTTGAAGTACATAAAATATTTCATAATCATATATATATATAAATCCGTATCTGTCATACAGTATTATTGGTGATCATCAGTCCCTCTCCCTTCCTACCCTCTCAAAGTAGAGAATAGCAACGTACAAAAATGCAAAAGAATTAAAAGATACATTTTGAAAGAATTGAAAAAAAGTTCTAAATTTGAAATTAAGGCAATTTTCCATTACCAATAGACTATTGACCTCTCTTTCACAAAATGTCATTGAAATTCATTGAGTGTTCTCCGAGATAGCGAGTGGACAGACAGACAGACAGACAAAAAGAGCGACCAAGACTAAATAAAACGTTCTGATCTTAAATTTGATGTTGTTATTTCCGTCTCTTTGAACAAATGATGTCTCCAAAAGTTCTTGAATTTCAATGAAATTTTATGAAAGAGTGGGCAATATTCCTTGGAAGAAGTTTTGAAATTCCGGAGCAGATCGATACACAAATATCTCCCCTACATTGTAGTTGTCTACCCAAACTATACAAGATATTCTCTGTCTATTCACATGTTAAATTCACAAATTCTTGATGAATTTCAACGAAATCTTGTCGAAGCGAGAACGCTACAAGACTCCGAAAGGAATCATATTTGGAGTTGATTTATCTCCACTTCGTCCTAGCTAACTCCCTGCAACCAAAAAATATCTCCAAAAGTTCTTTGTTTATCTCACACAATATCTCCAAAAGTTCTCAAGACACTAGGCTACTGTATTTAATAATACTTGTGATTAAGTCATTGGATAATAAAATCAATTGAATATGCGTCCGTTTTCCTCCACTTAAAAAAAAGATTTTACTGTCAAAATTTTTAATTGATTCATTTTAACTAGTTGAAAATAAGTCGTTTTCAGTTAGTAAACGTAGAGAGCAGGATGCCGTATTCGTGAGACAATTGAATGAAAAATAAATGAATCCTCTCTTTCTCTTCTCTCCGCGTACTAATAGTTCATTTCCGTCTGTCGGTCTCTTTATCTCACTCTCTGCTGGCCTCTAATCAAACTACCAAAATGTTCGCATTGTAAATCAATCCGACTCACGCAAGCAGCCTTTCTTTCTGCCCCTAATTAAGTTTAATTATTTCAAAATATGAAATGTAAATATTTTGAGAGAATAAACAAAAATCCAGAAGTAAAAACCTGAAAATACGAAGAATTTACTAATAATTCAACAACATATGAATCAGTTTAATTCGGGGATGAGACTTAATCTTCAAAACTTTGTTTTAATTAAGCAGAAAAACAGTGTGATAATTCATTCTTTCTTTCTTCTTTTCCTTTCTCCCATCAAGGAAAAAGTGGCGAAGGGTTCCCTTTTTATTTGTTGTTGCATGGTTGTGTTTTCCAGCGCTTCTAGCTGTACCGTTTTATCTACAGACTTGAAAATTGGCATCAGTACTCTGTTAGACCCCTTCTAAAAATTTTCTTTTTTTTAATCTTATTTTCGGAGAAAAGTTTTTTTTCTTGAAGCTAGATGTCGATTAAGTCATAAATAAAAATTATTCGGACCAAATTTATTGCTCAATTGAATTTTTTTAAAGCGATTGCAAATTTTGACACTACGGTTGTTCGATCATTGCATGTTATGGCGAGTCCCTTTTTCCTTGTGTTTATAATACGAAACAATAGCGTCTGTCACGCATCATTAGGCTTGTCTCATTATTCCCTTTCTTTTTCCAACCATCACGATGGACAAATCAATTAATAAGGTGGTCGTGGCTTTTACCAACGTAGTCGATATCCCATCAATTAAAAGCAGATATGGTCTCTGGTCCCGTAACCAGTAGAGGGGTTTTCTGTCCCTAGATCCAGGTAATTAGGAAAGCCTTCACGAGTATGTCTTGAGAGGGATAGCATGACGTAGTCTACCCTTCTCCAGGCTTTCTCAATCCTAATCTTGCTTATTAGAGAGAGGCATTGAGTACCATATTAAAAGTTGGGCTACGGTGACAGATTGTATGCGTTACATATTTTATAGGTGCTCTAAAACCTACGCTCATTATTGAAAATACACACCGTCTTCATGATAAAGTTTGAATCTTGCTAACCATTACGTCTCGTTTATAACACGTTTATATAAATCCTTCTTCCGTTAGTGAACCTTGTTAAATACTGTCTATAACATTTATAATACCTTATTGGAAAATGTAGGAAATGAATATTAAGTAAAGGTCAGACCTGACGAAAATGATAAGGCAATATCAAATAACGAGACAAAGAATGTGTTCAATAGCCTGAACGACTCTTGAAAAGTTTCATTAAATATCCCAGCATATGATTTAATTTATGCTAACTAGTCATAGTCACTCGATTCAACAGGGATACTGTAGAGAACCTCCCCGTGCCAATCTCTTGTAATTCTTCTTGGAGGAGACCAATTTCCACACCACGCTAAATAACGCAATTCATAGGATCATTGAAGACTCCCCACCTCTGAACCCTTTGACCTACCAAACTGCACTATTAGAGCGATAAGATATGAATGAATTTGATTCAGTCTGAGAGTTGCCCGAGATTTGACAGCAAACAATTGTAGCAAGAGCGTGCTTCCATACCTAATTAAATTATCATGCAACACGCCATTCATTTTCCAATTACTCACCTTATTAGTATCTGATAAAAGCAATGAAAGCAGCGACTCGTAAGTGCCCCAATTAAATTCCCAAGTCTTAATTTAGGATAGTGACGGCAGCGGGTGAGTGCTCAACCTTTCCAATGTATGACGTCAATGTATTTAAGAGATTGAAGCTCGTGCCACCATTGGCTCTGTGAGAAGTAGGATTCATTCAGTCTCGTCCTTACTCTGGATTCTTTTGTTATAATGCGTGTACTAAAAAGATAAAGCCTAGAATAGTGGCCTATTGTCAAACTTTACTCCAAGTCGGACGTTGGAGTTGACTTGGTTTTTACCCCGTGACAATAACAACAACAACAACAACAACAATCTTCAACTTATTTAGAGGGGTTAACTCTTCAGTTTCTCTATCCTGTCTCGTTAAATCATACCAGCATACAAGATTATTATTTCCCTACTGCGATTTGAAATCAAAGCCAAGTGATCGGCAAACGGCTCTTTTACCGACTGAGCCAACTGAAAATTCGTTATAACTACGCAAGGGCTTATTTCATTCTAATAAATAAATACGTTTATACTATCTCTCTCTCTTTCTCTCTCTCTCTCTCTTTCTCTCTCTCTCTTTAAATATATATATACATATATATATATATATATATATATATATATATATATATATATATATATATATACTCTTCATGATTTTTCATTTATTATATTACAATAAAAAAAGTTGCAGTAATCATTTTTAGTCGTAATAGAAGTAGGGGCAGAATTTGAATTATCATCAACACGGTTTGTACTTGATAATGTTTGCCAGTATTCCTTTCATCCGATTTCTGTTGCTTTTGATATCACTATTATCAATAGTACTGCTAGTATTCGAATCTATCCATATAGTAGGCATATATGCAAAATTCTTCTTTGTTTGTTTGCGCACCGATATCATTGGTCAATTTGCCTCCCATTTATGACATACAATGAAGATTACGCCACAAAAACTCTTGAGATTTCATGTCCGATCACATATCAAAACTGCTTCTGCTGAGTTTAGACTTGAAAAGTGCTTTGAATTAGAATATTTGAATTATTAAAAACGAATTACCTAAAAAAAAAAAGTAGCTTTAGACTCCACTGTGTCGATCCATACATAAATAACTCTGTCATTTCGGAGGGTAAGTAGCACTGATAGTATTCGAATTACTTGATATACAGTGTGTTCCATAAAGGACACTACCCTAACGGAAAGAGGGTACGCGCACTCAAATTTCATGACACAGTATTAGTCTCATGGCAACACTGTACTCTGAAGTAACAGCTTTTAGGAGATGAAATGATTGCATCAAGAGCCAGCCGCAATCGAATATCCATCCCTTTGTGTTTTGACAGCTCTATCGTTTTCCAAAGCAATGAAACCTTCATGCAATTGAATAGGCACAAATCAACATTCAGATTAACGGAAACCACTTTCAAGATCTATTGTAAAGATAAGATGCACGTGTAATCAACATAATTTTATAATTTGTATCTTAGAAAAATAGTTTTTTTAAAATTGGTTAAATTCTAGCTATCAAAAAAAAACATACATATCTATGCAAATCAAAATTAAACGATCTTAAGAGTTTATTCGTAGAAATAATGGAAATAAAAGTGAAGTCTTTACGTGTTCAATGACGTCACATTGACGTCACAGATCCCAGAGCAGTTTCTTGCAGCTACTGAAACTTTTTCTACCTCTGGATTTTCCAACATTTTCCTTTCTTCTTCCACTTCACCCTCCTCATCTCCATCGCTGCTGCTTCTTCTTCTTCTTCTTCTTCTTCTTCTTCTTCTTCTTCTTCTTCTTCTTCTTGATATTATCATTATTATTGATTTATCGATTCCTCATTCTTGCTCATTTTATTATCACTAGCAGAGGTACCCAGCCTTGCCCGGGTCTATGTATTCTCCCCATGAAATCATTGATTTTTTTAAAATATCCCTCATTGTCCGATTCAGTGCTTCAAAAGTTAGCTCGTGGACCATTGTGTATTCATCAGATATAAAACAATTGACAACTCCGTGGAAATAAAATTGTAACTCTTTAGGCACCGACACTTTATTGTAACAAGGAGAGGAAAAAGATTTACATCTATCATCTTTTTAAAATATGCAAATATATGCGTTAACATCTTAAAATATGCAAATTTATGCACCAATGAAACTTACAGCATTCAAAGCTGCTATAACAATAAAATTTATATATAACTCTGGAACCACGCAGTATCAGTCTAAAGGAATGGCAGCATATTTCCGTTTCTAAGGACAGCAATTGTATATTGTTTTCTATAAGCTAGTTGCATGTAAGTGAACAATTATTTCACGGCTACAATTGTGGGAATGATGTTCCTGGAATTAATTTTACAGGCTGTGTAGGAGGCGCTTAAAGGCTTGTCTGTTTACTGAACGGAAGATAACAACAAACTTTGCATGGCGTCCGACATTTTCCCACTTGGAGTGTCTGTAATAGTTGTACTTAGATTGCATCAGTGTCCAGTCGAGTTACTTCCAAAATTACTCACCTACACGTAAACGTGCCGATCACGGAAGAAATGTTAACCATCATACATATGCATATACACACAAACACATACATACACATACCATAGAATAAATTCATACATTCACGGACACGTATAAAAAGAGGAAGATAAAGATGCAAGAATTCACAGCGTTTTTTGATTAAAAAAATCTTCTATTCATGTAGATTCATATCGTCATTATCCAATTATCCAAGGATTTCCTGGACGGCCGTACGCCACCTGTCAACTAAATTGTGTATTCCATTACATTAGAGTAATGCATAACTTCTAACACATTAGAAAAAAAATCTTTCATCCATATAAATTCATATTATCATTATTCAGTCATCAAAGTATTTTACACGGCTTTCTATGACCCCAAATCACCTAAATTGAATATTCCATCGTAAAATGATTCTTTTTATGAACCTGTGATTTTTTTTAAAGAACTTTTAAAAATTCCTCAATTTTCTTCCAAGCATCGACCAAAGAGCGTGACATAGAGCGAAACATAGGATAGTCTAAACTTCGTGAGTTTAGAAACTGTGCTGCTGGTGGATCCCAAGAGATCATATGAGAAATGATGGCCGACAGATAATAAGATGATGTGACAGTTTTGACGTTCGTTATTTGACACCCATTTATGAATTATACTGTAACTACTTCATTTGAAATACCTGACCTTGTTTTGGATCTAATATACTAAAAATAAATTGAGGAACTTCTGGAGAAAGGTGCTACACTGACGTGAGTTTGCAGAAAACAAAATGAATCCCATTAGTTTTGTAGAGAGGTTCTTACAACCAGTGCATGTCCCTGATGGTCACCTAGGGAGCTGAAACAGGAAACCCTACTAAAAGATCGGCTCCCAAATAAGGAAATACGCAGTGTGCTCAAGAGAGGATTGTACTTAACATCACATGGCAAGATCAAAAAACAACAGGAGTCATACGTTACAAGGATGACAGACAACCACTGGACATCACAACTCACAACGTGGATCCCTGGAGATCATATGAGAAACGATGGCCGACAGAAAATAAGATGATGTGACAGTTTTGACGTTCGTTATTTGACACCCATTGTAGAGACATCTGGCGAATCTTGGGATAGGTCTATGTCCAACAATGGACGTTAAAAGAATGATGATGATGGTGGTGGTGGTGGTGGTGGTGGTGATGATGATTGGAACTGATCAATGGAGTCGACCGCTGATTTTGAGGCATGACTTCTTTATGCCGAATAATGCCCATCTTCATATTAGAAATGCAGAACGTCAAAGGATCACTGAAGTAATATACGCGATTATCTGGCAATGAATGCAAGTAAAGATACCAGTCGATTCAAGTGAATGAAGTGACATTCGGAGATCTCATGTGACAGCATTATTGGGGCAAGATCCTATTGTATTCATTGTCTCGCTTATAAAGAAGAAGAAGAAGAAGAAGAAGAAGAAGAAGAAGAAGAAGAAGAAGAAGAAGAAGAAGAAGAAGAAGAAGAAGAAGAAGAATGTCAGTGGTTTTGTAGAGGAAAATAAAAAAAGAAAAAGAAGCAGAACAAGCGGAAGGAGAAGTTGTCGTCGACCTCGTCGTCGTCATGATAGTAGTAGTAATTGCACGATCAAGGACAATAAAGAAGGAAAGAAGAAGGAGAAGGAGAAGGAGAACAAGAACAAGAAGTGGAAGGAGAAGAACAAGAAGGAGGAGGAGATAGGGAGGAATAAAAAAAGAAAAAAAAACAGAACAATTTGAAGAACGAGAACATGATGGATTAGTAGTAGCAGTACGAGAAGAGGAATAAAGAGGGGAAAGCAGAATAGCAAGAAGGAGAAGAAAGAGAAGAAGAAACGGCGAAAAATAAATGGAGGGACCCATGCTGTCACGACTGACAGCAATTTGCAAGAACTATTCTGTACCTTTAGTAAAGATCATGCAAATATCAAATGGCGACACAAAATGGCCGCATTATTGAAATAAAGAAATGTTTACGCCAAATGATGGACGTATCTTTCCATTTTGCGTCAAATTTAGACCCTTAACAGACACGTTCTTCTTCTTCTTTCTATTTGAATCTGGATGTTCCACACAGAGACGTTGATACAAAGAGAATGATGTATCACGTCGTTGGACATAGAACTCCCCCGAGATCCACCAGACCTCACGATCTTGGGCCAGTGCTTCCTGAACTTGTCTAGTCTGTCACGCTATGTCTTTGTTTTGCCAGCCATTATTTCGCATACGATCTCTAGGGACCCACGGTTGTCTGACGTACTAGCAACATGACCAGCCAATTACTACTCAGGTTTTATTAAGAATTCTACGATATCTCTGACCTCGCTTGTTTTTCTTGTATACTGTGCTGCCTTGCGATATCTCAACGTGATGTTAAGCATGATTCTCTCTCCTTGGTAAGTTGCATAGTTCTCAGTTTGAGGGCGAATCTTTTGGTTTGTTTACATGTTTCAGCTCCATAGGTGACTAGCGAGAGGATGCATTGGTTGTAGACACTTCTTTTTTAAATTGATGGGATCTTCTTGTTCTTGAAGGATGAGTTGTTTTATTCATGGAAATCTGTTGTCCTTTGAATGATGTGTACAAGTACGAAATCTCGGACGAGAGCTAGCAATGAGTTCGATCCTAACTATGCCTGCTTTTATTTTTGATTATCCTGATTAACAATTGAGGCGTGCCTTATTGACAGAATGGGCCCTGTGTGTGGGAGAATGTAAATGCATTGTAAAGTATTTTATAATACATGAACTGTAAACTATACATATGTATATATGTATTATGAAATGATTGTATAATCTTACAGTAATAATTATAAAAGTGTTATATTACTTTAATACTCTATTTGAAATGATTTTACGTTTAAGCCGAATGATACATTCACCATGAAATATCTGTAGGTCATTTCAAATAAAGTTTCAAAGTAATATAACGTATTCATAATTAATATATATATATGTGTGTGTGTGTGTGTGCGCGTGTGTGTGTGTGTGTAGCATATTCTAGTGGTAGGGGGAGGAAATGAAACAATAACATCGATCGAATTTTTACCGCCAACTGAACTCTAACCCCAGTATACCCAAGGGAAGGTCCCTGATCTTCCAATCGCCCCCGGCAGACTTAATCTCTCCTCTACCACTCCTTTCTCCCGCTTTAGTCATTTTCTACTTTAAGAAACAGGATATTTCTGGCAGTAAATGAAAGTTTCACAATTTTTTACCAAAACATTGATGTATCAATTTTCGGCTCTCGGCCACATTGATTGAGAAGACGCTCATGTTCTCAGTGGTGAGTGAGAAAAACTGTGATCCCAGTCACTTGTATACAAAAACTTGATAATTCTACAACAGAAAACCATTGAAAAGCAAGAGGGAAGAGGTCTTTATTGGTCTGGCATCGATGCAAGCCTCACTGAGAGAACAGGGCTCTACATGTATAAGGGGAATGCATTGTAAATCATTTCACTATAGAAAACACACACGTGCATATATACATAGATATATCCATTATATATATATATATATATATATATATATATATATATATATATATATATATATATATATATATATATATATATATATATACATATATATGTGTGTATATATATATACGTGTGTTTTCGCGTGTGTATGTCATACGAACCTATTGGACGATATAACTGCTGTCAATAATTTCCGATTTCATTATTGATATTTGATTAGTTTGGCCATCAGCTAGCGCCATTTAAATTTGTTGCTACATTCTCCCTCATCCAATTAACCTCACGCCATACAGTTTGTTTACATCTCGTAGTTGTTGCAGTAGACGTCTTGGGTTATCTCACTTTCCAAAATGTATTATTGTCATTCTAGATCTTTATTAGTTTAGTAGAGGATACTTTTTTTTACATATGAAAGGACATGAGTATGGCAACAAAAAATAAAAAAAATAAAAAATAAGATGAATTAGCCAAGAATCTATCCTGCATATAATGATCTGCTTAACTTCTCCGTTTCTCCCCGAAAATTACGTTTAACTGTAACAAAAACATTGTCAGATTTCTGGACTCGGTTTTGATGGTTTTAAAATATAATTTCCAAAGAGTTTTATGATTTTTCAAACCAACAATGCATTTCAAGACTCGACAAAAAGTAACGTTCTGTACGGAAGACTAAAATGTCAATATATGTAGATTAATTTTGTCTACATAATTAAAACTAAGCAAGTCGAAATTCTTTTTTTTAAATTTTTACATTCATTTCATCTATCTCTATCGAGGTTCATTTTTTTCTTTCTAGTATTTGTACAGTATTACATGAGGTAAATAAAAAGGTTGTGATCTAAACTAAACTAAACCAATCCTTGACCAAAACCCACTGTATTCATTTTAACAAACATCCATCTTTAAGAGTACATAGATTACTTATTTGCTCTTCAAATATTGGGAGGCCTGCCATGGAAGATTTAGCAAACACAAAAAATAATTAAAGTCGTATCTTAATTGTTACTTTTTTTGAAAAGAAAGCCACATTTAATTCGTCAGCCTTATGGGACCTACTGTCATAAAACATCGAATTGTTACTTAACTCAAGATTTTATGTCGTTAGGCTTCATCTTTAATGTCTGCTGGCTTAATATAGCGGGGGATAACTGCCGAGGGGAATTTCTTTTAGCTAGTATTGATAATGTTTTATCTAAGAAATTCGGACAACTTAAGACCATTTTGTCTACAACAACAACTCAATGTAAACAAAAAAAAAGATAAGATGAAAGATAAACTTGGCAAAAATCAATGATAATGCTTTATCTTAGTTTGAACAATTCAGGGCTATTTTGTCTATTACCACTCGATGTTAACAAGCAACAAAAATTATGAGAGATAAACTAGACAAACTGATTTTGACTACTTAAAACTATTGCATTTATCATTACTATTAGATGCAGACAAGCAACAAAAATAAGATAAACTTATAAAACTGATTAGCTATGACAATGCTTCATCTAAACGATTCGGATACTCAAAAGTACTGCACCAATTACGACTATTAGCTGTAGAAAAGAAATGAGAGTAAGATAAAAGAGAAAACTATTCAAAAATTGATTATGATAATGCTTTATTGAAGCAATTCAGACAACTTAAGACTATTATGTCCATTGCTACTTGATATGAGCATTAGTCAAAAATGAATAACAACAACTATCTTGAACCATGGATGTTGATGACCAAGATATATATATATGTGTGTGTGTGTGTGTGTGTGTGTGTGTGTGTGTGTGTGTGTCTTCCTAAAGCAGACCCATTTCCTTAATTGTTTTGTCTATTTACGCTATCTAGGCTAAATGATACGTTCATTTCAAATAGAGCTTCAAAGTAATATAACGTATTTATAATTATTTATATAGGATTATGTATCCATTTCCATGGTAATAGTTGGGCCATACCCTACCACTCTGGCCCATGACGTACTATGGAAGGTCTGCTATTATTATTATTATTATTATTATTATTATTATTATTATTATTATTATTATTATTATTATTATTATTATTATTCATTAATTTTGCTATCTGTTTATATTCCTGTGGTCTAGTATTACTATAATTTAATTTTTAGCGTTCAGACTTAATAGGATGGGGATTAATGAACGAATGGCAGCTACAGTGAAAGGTGAATTTCTTTTGCACCGAATCACGCATAAATCGTTGTTCATTACATTATGGGTGGGTTAGGATTGGAGAAGAGGAATGATATAAGACACGAGGAGAATGAATGATAATCAGAAAAATAATCAGGATGGGTTATGTTCGCGCATACAAACAAGCAGAATAATTTTATGTTGATAATGTTTCATCTAAGTAATTCGTACACATTTTGATAGAAATCAATTGGAAACCGAATTGAGATATCCAAGTCATTTTTCTGTGATCAGTCCAAATCCCGAAGGAAAAAATAACTTTGGATGAGTCATCCATAGAGAGACTGGACTAAATCGTACTATTTTCAAATAATCAATGACCTCTGCAAATGATATCAACATCGCTCACTGATCGTTCAAATCTCAGTAAAGTTGACTAATTTTATCCAGAATTCGTCTTGGTAAAGAATGAGCCATATTTCTTTATCGTTATATTCAATTCTTGAGTACAGGTTGAGTTAAGTCCATCTGAAATGCCTGGACCAGATGGGTTTCGGATTTCGGAACATTTGCATGTACACAGTGAGATATATTGGGAATGGGGCCAGTAATGTAGAGGGAGTAACCTAGGTTTTACTAGTAAACGTTCAATTATAAATGCAGTTTTTTCTTCATTTGATTGCATATCCATATTCATGAGATAATGTATGTTTATTTGACATCAATTAGATTATTTACAAAAAAAGGTTGTTTTTTGTAGTCTAAAAAAAGTTTTTGAATTATCTTAAAGGCTGTTTTATTTCATTTCTAAGAGATTTTTTTCGAGTTCAGACACAGCAAGTGTTGGCTTTTTTTTATAATTTTCAGATTTTGGAATATTTTGGTTTTCAGAGTTTCATAACTCTTCATAACCCGTATTAGATTGGTTTGCCTCCCCATGAAGGAAAATTTGACGCAAAATCAGTTTTGAGTGAGGGGCCCACACGCACACGTGTGGACAATGACAAAAATTTCCCGATCCCTGCGACAGGTGTCACAAAGGCGTCAGGTCTAGACTGACCCCCTCCTTACAATGCAATATAGGTGTGGTGCAATTGATGCCTCAATATTTGACTTTTTTGAAGCCACAGGGCGAATCCTGAGTAAGTCTTTGTATAAATAGGACGGAAAGCTAGTGAATCAAATTATGACAACTTACCCGCTATTTTCTAATGTTGATGTTAATAAGAATCGAAATACAGCTCTACCCCTTTGATCTGGTAACTGTGGGGTTCGGGCATTGTCAGACAAAAAATATTCTTTTTGTACTATTACTGAAAATATTTTATCAGTGCGTGGATTTTTTATATTTTCCCTAATAGCGTAGAAAATACAATGGTATATTTTCAATATAATTTATGTAAAATATATTCTATAATAAATGAAAATTATTTGTGTTTGCTTATGCTTGACATAGATTTTATCAAAAGTGTTCATGAGATTCAGGAAGAATAATGAATACTTGTCTGATTTTACTGTAAAATAAACATTTGTCGAAATTGGTGCAATCGATTCGGTTCCGAACAGCGAGTCGGTTCGTAAACCACAACATTAGAGTTCAAACTGCGATTTGAAACCAAATCAAAGAACACTCGAAGCAGATTCAAAATGTGCCAGACCATGGAAGCCGCCATACTATAGAGCGCTGGTTCGGGATTCGCCACATCTCTCTATCGTGGGTGTCTTGGACTCCTGTTTTCCCCTGATATACTGCGCTGTCTTGTGATCTCTCCATGTGAGGTTGAGTATGATTCTCTTATATGGTTCTCAGTTTGATGGTCAGTCTCTTAGGTTCTATGTTTTAGCTCCATAGGCGACTACCAGGAGGTTGCATTGGTGGCATCATCATCATCATCATCATCATCAGTCTCTCAAGGTCCGTCGTTAGGCATAGACCTTTCCAAAGATCCACCACAGCGGATTCTATCGTGGGCGTCGCAGACCCGATGTTTTCTGAATTGGTCCAGTTCGTCTCACCATCTCATTTTCTTCCAGCTTGTGCATGTGATCTCTGGGGATCCATGTTGTGAGTCGCGACGTCCATCGTTCTGTCTTGTGATCTCACCATGTGGGGTTGAGCATTTTTTTTTTCATGTGTACTTTTGTGGATCTGTCTCTTGGTTAGGTTCTACGTTTCAACTCCATAAGTGACAATCGGGAGGGTGTATCGGTTGTATACCCTTCTTTTCAGGATCAATGAAATCATCTTGTTTTTAGAGGTTGAGCTTGTTCTACCAAAGACTTGCTATCCTGGGGTGATTCTTCGCTTGATTTCTTCTTTTGATGATACCATTGAGATTTGTTGTCCTAGGTTAATATAGTGGTCTACTTGTATGAGCAAACATAAACACTGATGGGGAATAGAATTGATTGCAACTGATTACATAAAAATTAAATATTTATTTAATTCAATGTTCATCATTTAATACATTTTTAATGATAATTATTATAATTTTCTCGTCATATCTCGTAACGGTTGCGATTTCTCAGGACTGTATAGGAAAATATAACTCTAGTCAAAAAGAGCCCCTACTATGGATCGGTTTCATTATATGTAAGACGTGTACACCCATAAAAATTGATACATTTCCAGAAACATACCATTGATCAATTGTAACAAATTCTCCAACAAATAATGTTATAGATTGGTCTAATCACAAATAAGATGAAAGTTATGTATGCTTTAGTTTTACTTAGATTGGAAATGAAGATCAATTATTGCCATTGTAGTATGTTAATATAAAATGTCAAATGAATCATTGCTTCCTAATAAGTTGAACATTTGAGAGCTAAACACTTGGAATCTCAAAAAAGCAAATACGTTTTCTTAAATGGTTGTTAGAACACCAGACGAAGCAACAAAACTTGTTCAAATGTTGATTGAAAATTTCGGAAAAGGTTAAAATTGCTTCTCATGAAATATCGGAAATGATTGCATCAAAAATGAAGGCTCATATTCTAGCCCAGTTGGTTATTCTATCTACCCGCAGAGATATAGTCATGACAATGCTTGGAGATGGAGTAGAAAAAGTGATAAATAAAATTCCACTGTCAAATGATACAATCTGCAATTCTATTTTGGAAATGTCTGCTGATATAAAAGAAGATTTACACCATAATAAGCCGCAACGTTCGAATTTTGCTCAGCAGGTTGATGAATCATCAGATATTACCCACAAAGCACAGCTATTGATATTAATTCGTTTTATTGATGGAGATCATATGGTAAATCAGTTCTTTTACTACAAAGAACTGCAAGTCACTACAAAATTAGACACTTCTTTTTATCATTTAGGATTAATACCTTCCAAATTGAACTTATGGAAGTCGTGTGTTGGAATTTGTACCGATAGATCTCCCTCAATGGTAGGTTCTATTAAGGGCCATGCCTCGTTCATGAAAAAGCAAAATCTAGATGTTATTACAACACACTGATTTTTGCAAAGAGATACCTTTATGGCAATAACTCTCTTAGTTAAATTGAAGCAAATTTTAGATCAAGTTATCGAAATGGTAAATTTTAATTAAAGACAGACCAATAAAAACTCGTTTATTCGAGCAGCTGTTTATTGATATGCATTCAAAACTCAGACATTTATTGTTGCACTCTGATATGAGATGGTTGTCAAGAGTAGAAGTAATGTCATGTACACGAACTCCGGCAATAATTGCTTTCGTTTTTGAGGATGTATATCCAAAATGCTTTTGTGAATTTCTACAATATAAATTTTCGATTTCAAGTTTAGAATATTTGACTGATATGTCTAAGCATCTTAATAGCCCGAATTGAAGTATACAAGGTGTTAACGAAAATATTATCTCATCTACTGACAAAATAGAAGTGTACCATGAAATAATACGAATTTTGAAAATAAAAGCTGGATAGTTCGGTAATGTGTCCTTCGATCAGTAAACGCATAAAATGATATTTCCCCAATCATAGTGAAACATTTAACAGCACTAGAAGATAAATTGAGTGTTTAGTTTCCATTACTAAACACTGAACAATACAACAGGATTAGTAAACATTCAATTAAAGTTTCAAATGATATTGATTCGACATTAACACAACAGTTGGCTACTATATCTGTTGATTGTGGATTGAAATCAAAATAAGTTGTCTATTGACGAATTTTTGATTTCCGTCAAAGAAAAATACCGTTCAATAGCTAGTAAAGTTCAATACAATGTTCAACATCAGACATCTGTGATTTAGGATTATCTACACGTATCAACATCAGGAGCAAAATGAGATCATCATCATCATCATCATCATCATCATCACCATCATCATCATCAGTCTCTTAACATCTGTCGTAGGACATAGACCTCCCCCAGGATTCACCGCACTTCTCTATCGTAGGTGTCGTGGAGCCAGTACTTTCTGAATTTGTTTAGTTCGTCTCTCCATCCAGTACTCTGCTGGCCTTGGTTTCACATGTGATCTCTGGTGATCCATGTCGGATCAATTCAGTTTATTAAATTCAATCTATTATTCAATTTATTATTCAATTTATTCTAAGTAACGATCTAGAGCTGAGAGTCTGTTTATTGTACATACGCCTTGGCATTGTCAAATTAACACAACAGTCTCATCTTTCACACAAGCATACTTGAACAAAGTATCGTATTTTTTTTTCATGTATAATACGTTTCTTGTACAACGAGTACTAGATTTAAAGATGAAAATATGTATAAAATTTTACCCTCTCGTATATCACGGATACTTGATTGGGCACAATAATTCGACAGTCACATATGGGTTTCTTGGGGTTTTTTTTTTACTTCGATTTATCAAATCTGTGCCCTATAAAACTTCAATGATGCAATGACTGCCCATCTTCTTTATGTGGTGTACCTCTACAATAGCATTTTGATTTTGTCATATGAAATAACATAAGAAAATAGAAAAGAAACAAAGTTACCTACCTTTAGATATCTTGTGTACTCGATTTGAAGCAATTGTTTTTAAATTTAGTTATTTCTTCTATTTGATTATTATCATTTATTTAGTTATGTTTTAGATATTTATGTTTCAGTGTTTTATAGGAAGGAAATATTGTAGTACTCAGAAATTATAGATATTCATTTGAACCTTTGGCCCACCACCCCTGCACATGAGCCTGAGCTCTCGTGGAGAAAAGCTCAAATTGATTCTTATGAAAGGAATTCATCCACTGACTATGGAAACGTGTTATCGAATTCGTTTCATCTTTAAGGTTGGTTAGCTGCATAAGTCAAATTTATTTCTTAGTGGGAGTTGGGTGAGGAGTTGTCAACTCTCATTACATTTTAAAGGTATAAAAAATCTACTGTGTACATTCGAGTATAGCACCCCTTTCCGAAAATCTGGCTCAAATCTTGGTACAAAATGTTTTGTGTTACACACGGAGAAATGTGGCACCGTTTGTTTATTTTTCTATATATATTCTTTGATAGTTCAATTTTTAAAACGTAGTTTTCTTCATTTTCCAAGTGGAGTGCACCCGTTATTTTTAGTTGATCCCTTGAGTGGCTCGAGGTCAAAAAGTTGCCTTAGATAATAAATATGAGAGAGAGCAAGAAGAAGTAGATTTAAGCCTTCCCCAAGGACGTTTCTCCAATGTGAACATTAACTCTGAATTCAAACTCTGCTCACCGATTTTGTTTTATTCCACCACCATTCATTCACACACACACACACACACACACACACACACACAATATATATATATATATATATATATATATATATATATATATATATATATATATATATATATCTTTTTTTCAGATGATGTGAGATGTATGCATCACTGCCCTACCCATTAGGCATTGAACCAGGAAGTTCATCAAATCGTACGTTTTCTGTTGAAGTTTATTTCGTCTAGACAGAGAGTCAAAAGAGGTCAACAAACCTAACGTGCCTGAAAGGTGTAACTGACAATAGACTGACTGATACAGATCATACGCTTTAATCCAAGAGTTCTTATGATATAAGATTTTGAAGTTTTATTCTGGATAATGTAATGAACCACACTCCTGCCTCAAACACATGGGCTTCTGGGTTTGGTCCTCGGTACGAGTCAAGAATGTGGAAAACTCTTTATTTGGACAAATTCCCTCTGCATTCAGCAGCTAATTGAGAACACTGTTCTGCAATTAGTGTGGAGGTATCACTTCGGTGGACTTGAATTCTGCCAAAGGGGTGGTCATTAAAACTCGTATGAATGAAGTCCTGGTCCCGACCAGACTTGAGACTTGTAAGGATCACTAAGGTGATGCATGTAGCAGAAACCCAGCCTCTATACTGCGTTGAGAGTTGTCTCCTGAGACTTTACCATACTTTTTTTGATCCCCCCTGACTGAAAAATAGTGAAGCCAAAGCAATAGTTTCACCTTATTCGAACTGTCTTTTGCTATTCATAGCAAGACCAACACGTTGTACACAAGTGCTCTACAGTGAGACTTGAAAAAAGCCTATTTCATTTTCTACGTTGTGCTCATTACGCAGACCTGCTTTCCACGATCCCGATCTGGAGAGAGAAAAAAAGTCGTAGAACTAGAACTAACTCCATTTACCAGACCTTTTTCTACAAGCACTGTGGGGTAACTTACCTGTGTCGTGTGGCCCCAAACGGCCACTGGTTGACTGGTAACGGATGTAGAAACGATTCTTGAACTTTTGTTCGTGAAATCAAGCCACTAACTTTTTCTGGTGGATGGGGAAATCTGTGAGAATAAATATATCGCCTAAATTCAACCTGACAATTCAGTTCTGCATAGGGCAGAGCTAAGATGCTTGGGTCTGAAGGGAAGGTTTCGATCCTACCTTGTGGAACTACATGGGATAACAGTTGTAATACAACGAAACAGCTGTCTTTGGCTGACACCATTATTTGATATATATATATATATATATATATATATATATATATATTGTGTATGTGTGTCACAATGCACTTATTTTCGTCCTTTTTTTTCTTTCAAATTTTCCTTTCTTCCTCTAATCTCATGATTTCACCTTTCTTTCTCTCGTTTTGATCTCTCTTTCTTTTCCACCCTCTCCTTTTTAGATTTCCCTTCCTATTTCTCCCTATCACCTGTTCACTGAATGTAATCGAACTTATCCCCATGGGCGTCCGGTGTATCTCAAGAGTAACGCCCAAATAGTCCAAAAATTACTGAAGCAAAAGTAACTGAAGCCGTACATTCCATAGTGTTTCACGCCTTTCGTAATGGTGATTCTGATCGGTGTGTCAAATTAGCAGAGACGTTTTTGGCCATGATGCAAGACAATGAAATAATCCTAGATCGAGTTCGGCGGTACGACGAGGCTTCATTCAAATTAGGCAGATAAACTGACAAAATTGTGCGTATCAGGCCTCCAAAGCCCTTCATGTACAGCTAGACAAAGAAGTTCATCTCCCAAGTGTGACAGACTGCTGTGCAATTTGGTCTGCTGGCACCGTAGGGCCTTACTTCTTTGATGGCAATTTGATATGATAAAGATTTTTTTTGCTCTTATCTGATATTTTTAGTTGTCACAAATCATGCTCATTAATTTTTATTTCCGAAATAGAAACAAGTCGCCTCGCCACTTTACAGTCGTATTGTGCAAGAATGACTTGATGGCAATTTAGAATGTCACTGATGAGGACGACGTGGTGCAACCAAATGGCTAGCAGAATCGTCTGACTTGACTCCTCCAGATTTTTCTGAAGGGAGTCTTGAAGAATATAGCGTATGATACTAGACCAACCACCATGTACTAATTGGGAACCAAAATGGAAGAAATTGGCATTGAATATACTCAGAATGTGCGTACCTTAATAGTTTGTTGACTTAATAAATACATAGGAATGGACGGTAGTAAAATTGAACCTTAAATTCAACGCATTGCATATGCCTTCTTTTATTAGATCTGTGGTTTGTTTATTGCATCAATAAAATTGTTTTAGGACAAACGGGCGTTACTTTTGGGACAACCTGTACACATTCTGGCAATTAATAAGATTCTTTGCACAGGGTCTTGTGTCTGAGGTTATCCTATTCTTATCCATCTCCTCTCTGGATTGTTTTCTATTACTTTTTATTGTCAAACTCCTGGCCAAGTTAGAGTTGACTTCATTTCCCACTGGAGCAAGAATAACACTCATCGAATTTAAAGGATTAAACTCTTTGTTGGTTGTCTATCTAGTCACGTTGAACCAAACCAATACATAAAATTAACGTCTCCCTACCATGATTTTAAACCACCATCAAGTGATTGCTAGGTGGCTCTCTAACCAACTGAACCAAACTAACAAGTCTTATATATCTACGAATTCGTCTTTTATAAGCATAATACAAAAGTTACAGTAATCATCTTCAGTTTGTATAGAAGTAGGGATGTGGTTTGACCCTGCAGCAAATAGACCTATTCTCTCTCTCTCTCTCTCTCTCTCTCTCTCTCTCTCTCTCTCTTGTAATTTTACCGTACAATCTAAATTCCTTTAACTTTAGTCTCTATTCTCTTTCTCACTCTTTCCTTTATTATTTTCTTCTCTCGTCTCTCTATCTGTTTCTTCGGATCATTCTTTTCACTGAATATAATCAAACTGAATCTGATGAAGGGGAGGGTAAGATGGGACGTCTGCCCCCAATCTCCCCCTGGATCAGATCACCTTGTTGCATGCAAGAGGATCTGAAAGTTGGAATCTCTTAGAGGCCGCAGATCAAGGGGTCACTATGAACAATGACAGCTTAGGACGAGTCACAGCTTGAGCATTCCTTAATCCTTTACCTGACAACTGACATCTTTTTGTCGCAGCTCCTGAAACATATCCTTTTTTTCGCTCACCGGAAAAGTGACAATGAACGCCCACGCACCCTCTCTCTCTCTCTCTCTCTCTCTCTCTCTATTGCTCAATCTATCTATCCATCTCTCTTTTAAACTATGCGTCATTTTCGTGTCGTTATCACAAAGTTTCTTCGTCGTTTGACACAGTCCTTTCCAAAGATCCGCCCGACCTCTTTATCATGGGCGTTGCGAAACCAATACTCTTTTTGTCATTCTTGTCTTGTGATCACAGTTGTGCACGTGATCTCTGGGGATCCACGTTTTGAACTGCGATGCCAAGTAGTTGTCTTGCAATATGACTAGCCCAGTGCTATTAGAGTTTTCTAATGGTTTTTAGATCACGGATTCGTTATGCACGTTGCATGGGTCTCAATTTGTGGGTCAGTCTCTTGGGTTAGATTTCGTGTTTCCGTGTCACTATTGGGAAGATGCATTGGTTGTAAATACCTTCTTTTTAGGAGTAATTGGATTTTACTATTTCCATAGGTTGAACTGGCTCTACCGAAAGCTTACCACCCTAAAGTGATTCTTCACTTGATTTCTTCTTTCATGGAGATCCGTTGTTCTCAGTTAGATTTAGTAGTCTCCTTCTCAATCTTGATTTTTCAATTTTGATTGTTGTGTCTTTGCTTTCAGCATGTTTGTTGTATATGACCTTTGTTTTACTAAAGTGTGACATGAGTTCAGTTCGTCTAGCATTGGTTGGAGATACTGAAGGTTCTCAGCAAAAAGGACGATGTTGTCTGCAATTTTGAGATTGTTTAGATATTCACCGTTTATCTGCCGCCGAAGACTATCTCGAGGCAGTCTGTAAGAAATTTGAGTGAGCTGGTATTACTTTCTTACCCTTTTTGGAGTTCTTTTTTTAAACTATCTTCCTGGCTGACTGGCTATGTATGTATGTGTCCACAACGGGGCTACGGGCAAAAAATTTAAACATTTGTCGCTTAAAATGTCTAGAAAAAAACGTTCTTCGGTTTTCTTGAATCACCCCTAAATATACGATGTAAGTTTATACTAAATCGGTCCCTTAGTTTGTGTCGAGCAGTGTTCAGGCTTAGTTTTTGAAGATTTGGACTCTCTTAGAGATCACTGCCAAACAAAAGACGAGAGAAGTAACATATTCGTTGATCACGCCTTTTTCCAAATTTTTAATTGATCACTCCCCTGAAATGTTCTTTACGTGAGAGTTTCTATCAAGTGACTAACCAGACTTTATTATGATTTTTGTTTTGTTTTCCTTTGCGCATAATTCTGCAAAGAATTCATTTTTTGTAATGAGTATAAAACCACCAGACTCATTTCTCGAGTGTTTGTTTTAATCAAGGTTTTGGACATCCCAAAATATACAAAGAAAACTAAGAGCAACAAAGGAATTAACGAAAAAAAATGCTCTTAGAACTTAGATATCAAGATACAACGTATTTTAATCATTGATTTTGACTACCTTTTCACTTTCATCCAAACTTTCAGCAGCTTTTTATCACAACTTAGAATCGGACCGTTATTCTACGGCAACGATTAAAAAGCGCAATCAGAAAATAAAAAAGCAAGCCCACGGTGAGCACTGAACTCACACCCTCTATCCCGTATACGCCTGGTCGCTTTTCAACCGTTCAGCCACGAGTGTGATGGAATGCAATCGACAGTTTAAAGATAGAGTATGTTTCCTACAAAAATACCTTTTTTAAGTATAGGAAAATTCTAGCATCTGTTTAAACTGATCATTCACTCTTATCCATTCCTCTAGTTCCGTTCACCCACCAAATAATTCCATTCACCCATGGGTGAATCATCCACCAGTTCAAGAAGCACTGCGACAAAGATGGCCGACGGAATGCAAGTGGGTCATCGATCGATAGTCTGCGATCGATGCGAAACAGGAAATTCTTTACGAGAATTGATTCATTGATACGTGAAATACATGCCGTATATTTCTGAATATGAGACGAAGTTCCCCAATTAAAAAATGGCCCTAAATCAGCGATTAGTCAGGCGAATATAGATATGTAGAATCTTACGAACATACATGCTGGATGTACGATCTGACAGAGAAAAAATAGATAGATGCGTAGACAGAAGGGATTTCGGCAGTACCTACTGCTTGCTTGGTTGGTTGCTAACTTGTGACGTGATTATATATAGTTTAAACCAGCGTATATCAGACCTAAAAAGAAGAGTATACAACCAAGGAATCTTGCCGATAGTCACCTATGAAGCTGAACATGGAACTTGATCCAAAGAAGCTGAGAACCATGCGAAATGCACATGAGAGAATCATGCTTAACCTCACGAGAGATCACATGACAGCGCAGTATAATCGGGTAAAGAGAGTCCGACACATTATAGTGACCATTTGGAAACCCAAATGGCAATAGGCTGGTCAAGACAGACAACGGATGGACATCATGACTCACAACATGGATCCCAAGAGATCCAACAGAACAGGTTCAGAGAATATTAACTCCACGACGCCAACGATAGGAGGGTATGGTGAATCCTTGGAAAAGTCTACGTCCAACGACGGACGATAAAAGAATGATGATGATGATGATGAAGGTTGGAATCACAGGTACGCAACTTGCTTGCTTACCTCTTGGTCGGATATTAAATCACAGCAGAATTTTGTAATTTCATATATCTGTTTGCTTTAGCGTGACAGAAACGAACCAAGCAACAAATAAGATGAGGACCAAAAGCTTATATATATATAATGCGAAGGCCGGATAATCCTTTCAAATAAGTTTCTGTATGATGTAACGTTATATATATATATATATATATATATATATATATATATATATATATATATATATATATATATATATATATATATATATATATATATATATATATATATGATATGATATGATATATATATATATATATATATAACGTTACATCATACAGAAACTATATATTACGGTACATCATACAGAAACTTATTTGAAAGGATTATCTGGCCTTTGCATTATCGGCAGACTGTTTAGCACAATAGTAAGTGTATCGCTACGTTGAAGCGACTACCTATCGATGGCAGGTTCGATTCCTGCAGCAGCCCAATTTTCTTTAATTATCTATTCCATCTCCCTTATCTAATTTGAATGATATATTAACCGAGTGATGACGGGAAATCATTTCAGATAAGTTTCTGTATAATATAAGGGAAATTATGATTTTTTCTGTCTTATATACATATATATATTTGTGTGTGTGTGTGTGTGTTTGTATGCATATATATATATATATATATATATATATATATATATATATATATATATATAAATACATAACTGAACCACGGTAAGTTGAGTAGTGGAGTCTTTAAGGCAATACACTTATTTTGTATTGAGATTTCCCGTGATTCCAAATAGAATTTCCTCCCATCAACGCTTTATGAAGAGATCAAGTTGCTCCTTCTTCAAACGGCTCTCGTCTTGAAAGAATGTCCACGTCCTTAATGGGATTGCAATCGCAAGAGCTGACAGACCAGTCCATAACTATGATGCTCTTGGGCACAAACAACTCTCTGGTGACCATAGTATTGTAAGGGTGGGGAGAAGAAATGGATTCATGCGTTTAGAAAAGAGCGAGGTGAATGCAGATCTCACTTGGAGTTTGAACTCGGTTCAGCAGTTCCATCTTTCGCTTGGCCACTTGCACTTCTTAACTCACCAATCCAAGATTTATTAAGTCAAGTGTCGATAATGCCCCGGAGACGTCTTTTAGACGGGGGCTGATAATTGTGTCTTTCGTGAATATTGGTTGGATAAGATACAAGCACCAAGGTAACTGTGGTAGATCTTATCGGGAAAAGACAATCACTGGACAATCTTTCATCGCTTATCCTGTCGAAAAGGCCAATTCCACTGTTGCTGATAAGACTGTCATACATATATATATATATATATATATATATATATATATGTGTGTGTGTGTGTGTGTGTGTGAGTATATATATATATAACAAAAAGTCTTATTGTATATACACTCTTATCAAATCTAATATCCTTCTATACCTCGCAGATGCTCGTTCATTTCTTAACTCACCGATTCCAGACATATTAAATGAAGTGTTGATAATGTTTCAGAGACGCTTTTTACCCAGTTGACCAATCATTGCATCGGTGTACGGTACTGATCAGATAACAGTCCAGCACCAAGGTAACAATGTAATGTTTTATCGGGAGAAGACGATCTCTAACGAATTTGGGAAAAAAAACTCAGTTACATAAAGATCAATGAAAAGAGCAATATTAGGAATTAGAGAAAGCGATAGATCTGCATGAATCCGGGACCAGACTAAGATAAAATTTGACAGAAGTAATTGGGCAACAAACATGGAGGTGGGCTGGACATATAGCAAGAAGGAGGAAAACAGATGTTGCAAAATATTAGTTGATTAGGGCGAAGCAGAAGAAAGAAGATATAAAGAAGAAAAAGGGGGAAAAGGAGGAAAAGACAGGTAATTGGAGGAAAAGAGATAGAGAAAGAGAAGAAAAGGAAAAGTGAGGAGTAAAAGGGAGAGAACAAGAAGAAACCGAAAAGGGGGGGGGTAGTTATTTTTTAAAAAGAAAAAGAAGAAGAATCAAAAGGAGGATAAACAAAAAAGAAAGAAGATTAAGGAAATAGGGTGGAGAAAGAAATAAAAGAAGAGAAGAAAATGGAAAAAGAGAGGACGAGAGATGAGAGAGAAAAGAAGAAGAAACGAGGGAGGAGATGAAGGATAAAAGAAGGCAAGGAGGAAGGAGATGACAGAGAGAAAAAAAAAGATTACGAAAATCAGGAAGGGCAAGCAAAAAAGAACACGAAGAAAGAGGTGGAGGAAGAAATTGAAATAAAAAGAGAAGAAGAAGAAGAAGAAGAAGAAGGGGTCAAAAGAAGGAAAAGGGAAATAGAGAATGAAAGAAGAAATAGAACACGAGGAGTCAAAGAAAATAACGCAAGTACAGAAAGAAAGAAAGAAAAAGAGGAAGAAATTAAAAAGGTAAGAGATCAGTGTTTATCGTCACGGATGAACGAGATGTGTCAAAAAGATCATGATTCTATAAATATCGATTTATTGATTATTGATTGAGTGCGTTCCTATTTTCACGATTACTGAAAATAGGGCAGTGCCTGTTCCAAAGGTGCCTATTTGGAAGGGCCTTGACAATGGTGTGTGGAACAGCCAGCAATATTTGTCAAGTAAAATAATTTTCCGTTCATATTACGGAACGACAACTTGGAATTATTTCGATCATTCAGATTTTTATTGTAACTCTTGTCTATTATTGTGAAATGAGTCATCATTCCATGGATTACTCAGATTAGAATTGTAACTCTTTTCTATCATTGTGAGACTAAATATTATTACATGAGTTATTTGGACAACTGAACTCATCGAAAAAAAATCGGCCAATCCGTTCTATGTCCTTCTTCCAGATGCAATATCTCTGTAGGTAGTACGCGTTCTTCGTGTATACAAATGGATAGCACACATGAAGAGAAGCCGTAGAATTGATCAGAGAGTATAAATAAGAAAATGCGTTCTTTGGCCTCTCTCAAGAGCCTTGGATTGCACCTGTCTGCATGAATCTAGAACTAGAGCGTCAATACAAGGCCTATCAGGAAAGTATCTAGCCATTTGAATATCTTGAGAACACATTGGGCGACCTTACTGTGCATGCATGAACCGACACTTTCCATTGGATTGACAATGAGTGAGCTTGTGTACTGTGTGGCCGTAGCATTCAGTTCTTTAGAATCTAGATATTATTAATAAACCCAATGAAATAAGGCCCTCAAAACATCAAAAAAGTTTTTTTTTCCAAAAATTTAAAAAATATACTTTAATGAGTTTAGTGCCAAATTTCGAATCTGGAGACAAAATGGTATGACGAGGAGTGCTGGAAAACACAAACAAACACAAAAAACATGCACGTATTTTTTAAAAAAAGTGCTACAGCCCTTCGCCATCTTTGATGGCATCGGTTGTTCCTCTAGAGATCAACAACTTCTTTTTGTAATGGCCCACTTTTGATTCTTTTATTTAGTTTTGTCCATGGCTCTCATGTACATCAGATCATATCTCGAGGCCTATGAATTCCAAATATTTACTCTGCAAGTTAAAAGTAATGAAAAAAATCGGCATGAAGTGTTTATATAAAGTTTAATAATAGTCGAGAGTTCCCCAAAAAGCGAGTGTCAGTGTTAAGATCACGGTCTGTTATTGATTTCAGTACATTATTGAATGTGAGCCGCAGTAGCGATTTGTCAAAAATCCGTGGACACGCCTATATTAAACAAATCATTTAATGCAATGCTTATGTAAGCAAAAATTGAACAATTCGTGACACAAAAGACTAAATGCCATCATCTGCTCAATGACCGGGGAATTTATGAGATTTGAAATTCAGGTTCAAAACTCACAAAGAACAACTCAATGGCGCCACTTTTGGATTGCAGCCCACCTGTTGCCGATCCATGAATTAAGCAGACATGGTTTGGTTTTGTCAAACTCCTGGCCAAGTTGGATAAATATATGTATATATATATTTATATAATTGGGGCCTAAAGTTCTGCCGTTGCTCCCACACTTCAACAAGAATATCGTAAATAAGTATCTTAATGGCTTCTTCAGAAGAATCAAGCGAAGAACCCATTTTGGTAAATCGAACCATGATAGCAATATTTGATAGACTCAAAGACCCCAATAAATCTTTCACCTCTGAGAACGTACTCATCACTATCGAAATAGAAACTAGAAGTTAGAAAAGACATTAAAACCCAAATTAACAACCACATTAATCAGCTCCAACCACAAGATAACCCCCATCACTGACGGACGAGAGTCCCTTAAGAAACTTGAAAAAAAACAAAAAACAATGCAGACTAGAGCAGATAAGGGAAGGGCTATAGTCATTTGCAGGGTTGATGAATACCTCTTAGAAGCTAACAAAACTAAACAACACATAATTTTCCAAAGAACTTTTTGTAAATATAATAAAGAGTAAAGGTTAAAAATTACAGTCCACTAACTACTTTGGCAAGGCCTGTACGCGTGATTATTACATGAGCATCCAGCTGGATCAACTCGAAAACTGAAGAAACCTATGTTGACAGTTTTGGTGCAGGCTTTGTTTGACAGTTATTACAAGAAAATGAAACCAAACAAATCTACTTTGGTTCCATTGTAGGACAAAACAAAAATATAAATATATGAAAATGTGTTGACAAAACGAAAGTAAATATTTACTGAAACAAAACAAAAACAACCGTTGATAACTATATCAGTATGAAATAAATACACAATGAGAATCAATTTCATATCAATCAAATAATGTGTATCAAGTTGAGTTTTATGTATTTTTTTTAATTTTTAGCACAAATGTATGCTGTTGATCTTAAAAGTTCACATGACCCCTTGAATAACCCAGGTCCCAATATCGACCACTTAGAAGAGCCTTGATCAATTCAGGTAGAAAAAAAAATGAATAACGTTCCTTAGTAACCACGTAGTATCCAGGAAGAATGATTGTACCGTCAATTCATTATGATTTGTGAAGTTCAATCAGCTTCGTTACATTACGTAAAAGTACAACTTATGGTCTTCAAGTAATCTCGCCTTTGTTTACCGATCGTGATTGTTAGGCCTTCCGTTTGTCAATACTGCAAACCTTGAAGTGCAAATCTTCAATATGATTTCCTACTTTGAATATATATATATATATATATATATATATATATATATATATATATATATATATATATATAGTCTAGAAAGCGTCACTGCTTCAATCTCTCAAGATGTAAAATATTTTTTTTTAATTCATGTCATTTCAGTCAATTATTTTCAAAAATCTGTTAATGAAATTGATGCAAGCTTTTCGAATGGTTTTATGCTTCCCACAGAATTAGATATCATTCAGCTATATGTGATTTTTTCTTATTAGGTTTGTCAATTGTTTACCATGTAACTGTTTTGGAGATTCAAAAACAACATAGCTATATCAACATGGATCCTTAGCAGTGTTTATCAAATACTACCTTCATATGCGATGTTTGTTTTAGCGTATACATAGTGCTCCATATATATATATATATATATATACACACACACACACACACACACATATATATATATATATATATATATATATATATATATATATATATATATATATATATATATATATATAATGAGACTATCCTGTAATACGATTTGCATTAATTCCTGACTCCTGAAAACCCCTTTATTTTTTATTTTCAATGCATTTTTATCGCATTATCATTCACAATGCTGTTCTATGTACTCATCGGCAATGCATTTATCTATAGAACTATTCGGTCAATAATCTGTTATTATTTCTGAACCACAGAAAACCATTTCCCTTTGGATCTCCACAGCATTTCTATGGTCAAATTATTTACAATGATTTCCTTTATACTTATTATAGGTCCTATCCTGTCAGTGATACTCCTGACCTCTGGCAATTCATTTTTGCTTATCTTTAATGCATATCAATTGTAAAACCATTACGAGCGCATTAGCTTTATACACATAATAGACTTATTCGGTCATTAATACTTGTATGGATTCCTGAATAATGGCAACCCCATTCTTCCTGATTTACAATGCGTTTCTATGGTAAAATTATTAGCTGTGCATTTATATTATATGTATATATGATGGTCCTACCATGCTTTGAAGAAAGGGATTGATAGTGGTTAGCAATTAACGCAAGCGTGACTAACACATTACGGCTATGATAGGTAGAGAAGAAATCCTCAGTTAATTATCCTTATATTCATCATCATAATCAGTCTTTAATCGTCCATCGTTGGATATAATCCTTCCCCTCGCTACACCTCTCAATCGTGGGCGTCGTGGGGCCAATATTTTGTGAACCGAGCCAGTTAGTCTCGCCATCTCATATTCTGTCGGTTTCGGTTCCACATTTGATCTTTGAGGATCCATGTTGTAAGTCATAATTTCCATAAGTCACAATGTCTACCATTCCTGCAACAAGATCAGCCTATTGCCATTGGAGTTTCTTAAGCTTTCTATGATGTTTTGGACTATTGTTTTCCCCTCCTAATATACTGTGCTGTCTTGTGATCTCTCCATGGGTTGTTGAGCATGATTATCTTATGTACTCATTGCATAGTTCTTAGGTCAGTCTCTTGGTTAGCTTCCATGTTTCAGCTCCATAGGTGATTATCGGAAGGATAGTTCTACACTCTTCTTTTTAGGACCAGTGGAATTTTCATGCTCTTAAAGGTTGAGCTTGCTCTACCAAAGGCTTGCCATTGAAACGCATTAAAAATCAAAAAGAAAAGTGGTCAGTTATTAATTTACGCGTTTATCCATGCCAGTTTTAGTAATAGTATCCATACATTTTTATCAGATGAATCATTTTTCCCACTTCATTTATTTATTTGCTTTTTATTGCAATTCTGCTCCGTGCTGTTTATTCACTGGCGTAGATCGACGGTCAAAATAATAGCGATGATAAGTAACTAATATTAAGATGAGAGAAATGGTTGTTAAAAATTAACTATGGCAGACGGTTCTAATCTATAAAATTGCAGTCTACGTTTGCTCTTGGCAAGAATTGTCGGAACCTCCTGCACGGCATTCTGAATAATATATCTACTATTCCGTTCCATTCGAACGCATGCCAAGAGCCTCGAGACAGACAGTTTTCAATCGACGAATGTCATTCTAACCTTTCATAACTGGTCTTTTAATGACAGATTCCCTGGAAAATCGCTTTCCCAAACACTTCAATCATTGACAGCCGTTCCAGACAATGCATTTCCACGATTTCCACACAAGAATATAATTGACCATAGAAAGCCTCCTTCTGCCTCGATAGATAATGGAACGGCACTGAAGTGACTTCTCCAGGGTAGGAGCAGGACGAAGCGTAGGGTGATCCTAGGATGTGCAGTCGAAGGACTTCCTATTTTCTACTGACGGTATAAGCGAAAAACAGATAAAAATTTATCGAATTGAGCCGAAAAGCAAACTGATACAATGAATCCAACTATTTTCATTTTATTCATTATTATTATGCACCCAAACCAATTCTAATATATATATACGCGCACATTTATAACGAACTTAAAGCAATTCAAGTGCTAAAAGTATTCAACTAGACCATATAACTGTTTGTTGATGTCGACGTATGAGGAGAAATTACCCATTAAGAGTATCGGCACACTCAATCTTGCTCTCTCGATTTTTGTATAATAAACAACACAACGCAACCGGAACTCAATACTGAAAAACTGTAGAAAATATTCGATGACGTCAAACGTTCTAAGACCATGGTGACGCAGGAATTAAAGATAGTTTTTTTTCTATGACTTTTTACGTTGTAAGGA
Organism: Thysanoteuthis rhombus; assembly: GCA_963457665.1. Classification (NCBI taxonomy): domain Eukaryota; kingdom Metazoa; phylum Mollusca; class Cephalopoda; order Oegopsida; family Thysanoteuthidae; genus Thysanoteuthis; species Thysanoteuthis major. Next base: position 21,714,378 of record OY735223.1, read on the forward strand.
TTGAGGTTGAAAAAAATCTTTCTACTCTTTTATTTTATTGTATTATTTCATCAATCAATTTTTTGTTCATCCATGCACACAAATACACACACACACACACACACACGCGCGCGCGCGCCCGCACGCACACACACACACACACACACACATATATATATATATATATATATATATATATATATGGATAGTACATGTGGTACAAATCAGGCTAGCAGTATAACATAATATAATGATAATATATTAATAATATAAAGCCATTTCTGATATGTAATGGATTTATTTCATACATCTTTCGCCTGATGAGGCCCAGAGAGGGCAGAAACACGAACTAGTTTGTGTAGCGATTCCACATTCTACTATATATACACACACACATATATATATACATATATATATATATATATATATATATATATATATATATATATATATATATATATATATGTTTATCCAAATACATCTTTGTGTGTGTAACACTTTATAATGGATGTAAAGATACTATGATCCGTATCTACTCGCTTTCCCACGAGAGCAAGACGTGACACGAAGTCGGTTAAACGTGGGGTCCCTTGAACGGGAAGTTCCAAAAATTGCTCAAGTCCCCGCAACTTGTGTTGCGAAGGCGTCAGGGCAAGTCCGACCCTTCCTTTTTCGTGTTATGGGAAGTTGCTGCCCCATGATATTAATCACAAGGTTCGAAAATTACACGTTGGAAATTTCAGATCGAAATTCAACTAATAACGATGTGTCATACAACGGACTTACTGATCAACCATCCTAGGTATATATGTATGGAGATGTATAGATATATAAATAGATAGATATATAGTAACACGTTAATTGAAAAATCATTGCTACTGAGTTTCACGCCTTATGGCGATCAACGGGCAAATTGCTACTGTTTTTGTAAACCTTATTTATAGCTAGCGGTTGGGTCTCTAAAAATATACCCCATTGTTTCCAGGTATCAGTTCAATCATTTCCTACTCTGGTGAGGTGAGGATGAGTTTTCTAATGGTTGACAGGGTTATCTACTGGGGGTTAATTCCTTGTTTTATTTTCTATTTTTTGTTTTTTGTTTTTCTGGGGCGTAGAGTAGATGGGGAAAATCAGCGAAAGGTAGGGTCCACTGGGGAGGATATCAATAATGAGGGGGATGAGTAGGGGAGTCGGGATCAAGCTAGATTGAAATGAGGAGAGTCGTGTGGGGAGACAGGGTAATGGATACACCGTTAAACAATGAGGAATAGTTGGATGAAGATACAATCAAAATGAAGTAAATTGGAATCCGAATGAACCATATAGAGAGAATAGGAACTGTATTTTTTCAAAAAAAGGATAAAGATAGAAGAAAAACGGAAATTGAAAGTAAATAAAAACGAAGCAAAGGTACACATGAAATTTTTTTTTTTAAATTTAAAATAAGATAAAAATACACGTGAAAAAATTTTAATAGAATATGGACAAGTCTGGTTAGTCACTCGATAGATACTGCCTCGTGACCAATGTCTTTTGGCAGCATGCCATGTTTAGGGGGATCAATTGAAAATCAAAAAAATTGAAAAATGGTTGATCAATGAAAAGATTACTTGTTTCGCCTTTTTGTCGGGCCATGACCATTGAAATAAAGTCTAAATTTTTCAAGAAGCAAGCGTAGACACAAACTAGGGATTAGTTTAGCATAAACTTACATTGTAAACTGAGCCTCATGACACTAAAGAAAACAATTTTGGGGGAGATTTAAAACAAAAACAAAAAAAAACAAACCGGCTTAACAACTGTAGAAACCTTTGTTGACAGAATAATTCCTTGGATTCTTGAGTTCTTGTTTCTTCCTGAATCCTTTTTTTTATTGATTTTTGATTCATGTTTTTTTTTTTTCATTTTCTGAAAGAAGTTTTAAATGTTTAATGTAGAGACCACATGATATACTGCGCTAGTATATTACAGAAGAAACATGGGTCAGACATATCATAAAATTCATTCGAAAACCCAAATGATAATGGACAGGACCTTTGACAAGAATGTCAGGAAACCACTGGACATCACGACATATCCCAAAACGTTGATCCCAGAAATCATAGGCAGAATTGTGATGGCATGACAAGTTCAGGAGATATTGGTGATCGAGAGGTTTGGCAGATTTTGGGGGAAGGTCTGTGTCCAGCGACGGACATTAAAAGGCTGCTGCTGCTGCTGCTGCTGCTGATGATGATGATGATGATGATGATGATGATGATGATGATGATAGATAATAGATAAACCAGTTGAAACTCTGCTCGGCTCCATCCTCAATAACGAGGGAAACACTCATATTGCAGCTGTCAAGGTTTTACATTTCAACTGAAGACAAGAGAGAGCTCTTTTTATCCCCCTAATAAACCCTTGAAATATTCATTAATGAATACGCTCAATGTGACTTACCTTTGGTGAGTGTGCCAAAAATATTACACAATCGGCTACAATCGTAAAAAGAAAAGGAAAATTCAATCAATATATTAATGATCAAATGTTATCACATTGCTAAATATTTCTCTGAAAATTGCTCTTCTGACATTTTTTCGGCAGTCAATTTTTTTTCGCGAGGAAGTTCTCATAGAAGACGAAGCCTGGGTAAAACGATAACATTCAACAACAAATACAAGAAAGCAAGAACAAAATATACATGAGAGGTGAGGAGAGGAAACCAATCATATTGGGTTGGCCAAAATGTTTGTTTGGTTCATCAAGTAAAAAGACAAAACGTTGTTGTGAAGCAACCAATTTCCAATGTCCATTTTGTTTCAAAAAGCGGAATATTTTCCTCGTGAAGAGGCTACACATTAAAGCAACTAATATCATGAATCTAGTGCAAAGATTTCCAACATCTGATTTGGACATTTCTAGCATCTGGACCATCTCCAGCGTCGTATAACGAGGATTATTCACATATGATGTCTTATTCTGATTGCTATTAGCTTCAACTGCTTGACATGACCGTGAGGCAACTTTCTACGAGAAATTTCAACCACGAAATTTTACAAACCACCTTTGACACGTCCTATCATTTACACAATCTTTTCTATGAACAGAACAGATACTTTTTGTGCTTGAGTCATATGTTTACCATTTTTTAAATCAAAAATAGCACAATATACCGAAAATGTATTTCTTCCATCTTCAATATCCAAATTGCTAAAAAAATTTTTAAAAAAACACGCCAATTTATACGTATATATTTTCGAAAATGGACGCCAATATGACAGCTTGTTACAAAATGGAAAATGATATGTTTTTCTCAGTTAGTTACAATTGAACATTCCTAATATTATTTGACGAGGAAAACCGAACAGATTTTTTGGCCAATCCAAAATAGACTGATATTGACAGGCGAGGAGAGAGAAAAATAATCACATTTCTAACAACTGATTTATTATCATTTCATCTTCAGTTGCGCGTCGAGAACTGCTTCGATGAAGCCGACAGCCACGCTGTCCGCCCAGGATAATCCTGAAATATTTTCTAGAAAACCACAGTGACCTCCCTTTTCAGTAACGACTAAAAACAAGTTCGGGTAACAGCGGAACAAGTCGTACGGTATATAGTCTTTAGAGAACATAGGATCGTCCAAACTGTTTATGCACATTAACGGAACAGCGATATCGTCAACGTCTCGCATTGGGTTATTTCTTTCCCAGTATTCCTCTACGCTCTTGTGACCGTAAATCTTACAGTAGAGATTCTCGTCAAACTCTCTAAACGTCCAGCTGGTCATAGCAGCCCGCATATCGCAGTAGTCTGACAAGGCCCTCGCATGGGTGCACAGGATTTTTTTCAACCTGAAAAGATAGAGAAAGTCGTAGACACTGCGCAAATCCTTGCCCAGCTCTTCTTGGGCTTCGTAGCAGGCCGAAATGCACACACCGGCTGCAATATGCGCTGAAGATCCATGTTCCCCCAGATAGGATAATAAAAGCCCGGAACCGGTGCCAACAGCTACTGCCACAACGTTCGCACGGCTATACACGCCGCGTATATATTTGACGACCTGACGTAGGTCTGTGGGGTCACCAAAACCCTGAAGCTTTGGCGAGGTGAGAAAACTGTTAGCGTGGCCTCGACGGTTGAAGACAACGACGCGGAAGCCTCGATCGGAGGCTGCCTGGGTGAGACTACTGACGCTAGTGGCATCACTGGTCAAGTCTGGAATGATGATGAGAACGGAACTGGTTTCGCGAATACGCCTATCGAGTACCAGAGCCCAGTCGAGGGAGACGACCCCCCGGTCTCGCATAAGTAAATACTCCCGGTCGTAACGCATAGCGGGTTTGGAAAGGATGAAGTTTGAGACAATAGTCTGTACATGTTGGTTGTGTAGCCAAATAGGTGGCCGGAAGGGCGTGCATAATTGTCTACATTTTTTCAAGATGTGGGCCGCCAAGGCTGAATCCTTGTAGTAAATTACAGGCATGATTTCGCGGGATTTTAGCAGTGACTTGCCATAGAGTATCAAAGTGATTATGGCCCCGACCAATGTTACCAGAAGTGGAGTCGGCAAACCAAAAACAGTGCACAAAAATACCGACATTGTTATTATTCTGTGTTTACGCATCGATACGATTGGTCAATGTTCATTTATGTAGATATGTAAATTATGTGTGCTCGCACGCGCGTGTGTGTATGCTTGTGTATGTATGCCAGAATAAAGACAGCCAAACGGGTTAGTTAGCATGGGCTGACAATTCTTCGGGGGGCTTACTCCCCCCGAAGGAGGCGAATACTACGGAATTTCTCGTATCCCTTTATAGTGTATGTGTGTGTTTGTGTGTGTGTGTGTGTGTTTGTGTGTTAACATAGAAATAGACAATTCAAAATATTCCTGATTTAGAGGAAGCCAAGGGGTCTGTCGTTGGAAATTCGACGTAAAAGTGATCCCAGGTAATATTCAAGTCATATATTTCATTAACGACTTTTTCTGAGTTCGATTGTAGGATAGGAAAAAGGTGAATGTTGATCTTTTTCATGTATGAAATAATAAAAGCAATGTTTTTGTTTTGAACTATTTGTTTATATATGAATAAATAAATAAATAAATATGTATAGACATTCCTTGGTAAAATTGCAGATATCTTTTATCCAATTATGTGTCTTGTGTATGTCTGAAGGTGTATGAGTGCATGTGGGTGCGAACAATTGAATAACTAAATACCCGTTATAAATATTCAAATGTTTGTCTGTTAGATGGTGGTGTGGATTGAGACAGAGACAGAGAGAGAGAGAAAAAGATAGATAGATAGATAGATAGAGAGAGAGAGAGATAGATAGAGAGAGAGAGAGCAATTCCTGTTGGCGTTGTGCCGTCCTGGGTAAAGCTTAGTAATTATCAAGGGTGTAATTTTTTCATTGCGTAGTACATTATGCGATGAGAACAAAACCGTTTTGTGCCAGTGACGATGTTTTCTTTTATGTCTCAATCAGTCTACCATACCATTTTTGTTACCGTATATCTATATCTACCCCTTGTATTCCCTCTATTTATCGATATCTATTCCTCTATGTATGGTTAGATATTTATCTATTTGTCTTTATTTTCGTCTGTCTGTGTGTCAGTCTACATATATGTTTTTGTCTCTAAATCTATGACTGTCAATTTATTTTCTCCTTATATCAATTACTATATATCTGTAAATCTATCCGTCTAGATTATCTATCTTAATCCAAACTATTTCAACCTGTTCAATTATGCTTATCCATCTGTCCGTCTGAGCCTCCGTCTGTCCGTCCGTCCGACTGGCCGTCCGCCTCTCTACCCCTCCGTCTGTCAGCCTCTCTTCTTTATCTGTCTGTCTGTTAATTTCTTAACGTCAGTGTATTTTCTGGTTGATCTATCTTTAAACTTGTGTTTGAATATATGATTTTATTTATCTGCGTCTTATCTATCTATCAATCTGTTAGTCTGACTATCGATTGAACAGTCTGTTATATTTTTACTAATAATTGCTCGAGTATTACGTATATATATATGTATTTATATGTATATATATATATACACATATAGATATATGTATATTTTATTTCATAGTTTTATGTATATCCGAATGTAGATACAAAAATAGTAGAATTTTCTCTCTTCGTCATGTGTAGTAAGTAAGTAGTTTGTTTTTTTACAGTTTAGCAATAAATATCAATAAATATAATCTTCTATACTTATAAAGTAAGTTTAAAGTTGTCTTGCCATGGGAGGCGTTATAGACATATCGCGAAGGAAGATAATCTATGTATTCACTCTCCTGAGTTCATGATCTGTGTGCAAAAAATACCAAATATCTGCACTTGTATTTTCCGAACATGACATGCAGTTATAATGTAATGTATAAGTATAATTTCAGTTATATCTTTATTGTCGATGAATGTGTATGCATTATTTATAAACATGTACGGCTTGTTTCGTAACTCGAGGTGATATGTATGTACTTTTTATTCAAATAGTAGATATGTTTTAAAGATACTCCGTTCAACAGTAGATAAAGACAGGATTCTTTTTTTTCTTTATATTTCTGTGTTTTATTGTGAGGGATGGTGTTTTCCACCAGAGGACATATATAAGTGTAAGTAAGTGTAAGATCGAATTATTCAAATTTGGTCCAGGAATATAACGTAAAAAGCTCTTTCTAATCGGTGATTCTCAAACGATAGGCCTTGACTCCCAGGAGAGGGATATCCTAAGGAGAGAGACGAATTTCAGTCAGGGGAGGAACGTTTGATGAAAAGAATGATGATGAAAAAATACTAGATGTCAATTCAAAATGGAGGAGACCTTGAGGAAACCTGGGATTGCAAGGAGAGGAATGTGACCAAGGGACTGTGAGGAACACTATTTGAATATCTCTATACATCTAACTTTGATATTTTTCTCTTTTTTATTCTTAAAGTTGAATAAAGGACAACCCCAATTGATATGGTTTCGCTCAGAATAACTATTCAGTTATTACAGTGTAGTTAAATGATAGCAGTTCGTGAAGTGAACCTGGCATTTTACTGGCAAGTACATACATTATCTAAAAAACAAAAGCAAAAAATGTACCGCTACCAATCACGTTCCATCGGCTTCGACCTATCAGATGTCATTTAATGCAGCTTTTGTTTACGTACAGAAAGCCAAGCGCACTGAATTGTACCATGGACTTCACAGAGAAGAAGGTGGTACACACGATTCAGAAGAGTCTGGAAAATGCCAGTCCTTTTTCAAACCTCTATGGTATATGTATTGACCCATGTCCGTCCGTCTGTTAGTTAATCTATCCGTCTGTGCTTTTTAGTAAACCATAGAATGATAAAGAATATCAGAATTCATTTTTCACAATTCTGGCCATTGATTAAAGTAATTTAAACAATGTCCGTTTTTTATTTTCTTTTTAAAAACCTATTCTGCATAGTATTCCTGGTTATTTGCGTTTCCTTCCTCATTTTTGCTTTGACATAATCTTACGAACTTTTTGTCGCATAAAACTGTTTATCCCCCAAAATATTCAAGGCTGCATTAGGTAATTTCACTTAATTACAGCCAATAAACTCATAAATTTAGTTTCCACAAAATAACAATACAAGTCACAAAGTACAGCATTACAGGCTTCTTCTCTTTACTGTCGCTTAAATAAATGATTTATGACCCTAGCTATTATGAATACCAACTCAAAAGTTTATCGATATTACCAGTATTATTATTACTAGCTGAATACCCCCTACAGACGGGTCATCCGACTATTTTATATATAATGAACAGTGTGATTTTTTCTGTCTGTTTCTCTGCCCATAATGACTTTTCCACTAAAAGGTAACAATTTTGTGGATGTTGCTACATATCCTTACGTTGGGCTCATTATTAATATATAGAATCTTCTCTCTATAGTTCCAAGTTTAGTATATGTACTGCCGAAGTAAACAGATCTAAAGAGCACTTTCGATGGCATTATATACCCCCACTACACTTATACGACATCTTGCCCGGGATAGCTCATTTGTGTATCTATTATTATAAACAAATTTTTTTAAAGGAACAGTTGATAAAAAGGGTATTTTTAAAATGTGAGTGATGTAATTCAATATTTGTACGTTCAAATTTCTCTCCCTTGTTTTTTTTATATATATATCAGGTAGATTGGTTTGGCAGATTGCTTGAAATCACTCTCAGCAAGGGTAGCTCGTTAACCACTAAACTATCCACCTATTAATGTGAGGATGATTGGAAAGGTTTTATGCTCTCGAGATAGAAAGTATTATTGAAGAGGTTTTGATTTGCTTCGGTATGACGTAGGTAACAAAAGAGGAGAAAGTAATTGTATTTTCGAATAATTTTTTTATCCTAAGGAAGGCTAAATATAGCACATGGGATATGCAGATACTCTGAACTTACAGTTATATATATGAATATATATGTATATGTTGTGCTCTTACCAGATTTAAACACTTTTAAGAGGAATTATATTATGATACAACTGATTAGGTTTTTTTTATATTGTATTAACTATATTTGCTCCAATGTATGCTTGTGTATACAACTAGTACACCTTTTTCGCACTAAATAAATGTATCATGTATTATTATGTGTGTATGAATATATAAATGCTTTTACTTTTTGGATGTTGATTATTTTAAAGTAATAACAAATATAAATTGATCCTTTTATATATATATGTTTTAATTTCCTCGTAATAACGTGTATGCTTTTCTATCCCGCCAAAACTTCCTGCCATTTACGCCTGTCGCGCAGAAAACATTGATAGAGCGACGTAAGAATGGATTTTCGAACTAATTCATGTGTTGCCAAACTCCTGCGTTCAGCTCGATGCACTCTGCGTTTGGCTCGATGCTAAACAATGGTGGTTGTTGATGGTATCCGAACCAGAAAGCATTCAACGCTGCTAATCTCGTTGAATATAGATATGTCAAACGTGCTACAATAGCTAACATCAAAGAAATAACACCAGACGCTGTGAAGAATTGGCTTGAAGAAGAAGAGATCTCATGCAGATATCATCGAAAGGTTGTCAACAACGTTGAGTTTTAGATATGACGTCAGAATCGTAGGAGTTCCACGTAAGTGTATCCTGGAGATAGTATCTGTCGTGATTGAATCGTATGGGAAAGATGATGATGTTATTTTTTTCGATTTTTTTCTTTTTTGAGAGTTAGTTTATCTTTAAATTATATAATGATTTTGAATTTTAAATTAAAGTGGGGATTTCAAGCAAACATTTGCAGATGCGTTGAAGTATTGGCTTTGAATGCTCTGATGTAAATATCCTCGAAAAGACATCAACATCATATGACGTGAAAATCGCCAGAGTTCTTTGCATTGGTCTGTGAGAGATGGTATCCAGAGTGTATTAATCGTAAAGGTAGATGATGCTGTGATCCTCTAGAATAATGTTGTAATCATTAGTGCTATTTATGTTGATTTCTTATCCTCTTGATGCGGTTCATTTTAAAGATATATCAATGATTTTTAATCTTCGAATTCGTCAAGATGATATGAAGAAAGTAAACAGATACTTCGTACAATATAAGTCTTCAGGCTAAAAAGTTTGACGCTTGTGTGGATGTTTTCCTGTGTATACAACTTGTACACTTTTTTCGTACTTGATAAATGTATTAAGTTTTATAATGCATATATGTATATATAAGTGTTTTTACTTTTGGGATGTTGATTATCTTAAAGTAAGTGTAGAACGTAAGAATATCAAAATATAACAGGAACGTCCAAATTAAAAAAACATATCTGATGTCAGCACCTTTAGAACCTGTTAGTAGGGCAGTAATATAGTCCTAGAAATTAGAAGGGGCTTTGGGATATTCCACAGAAAATTTTGTGAACGACCAAAACAGATTTTTGCGATGAAATATATCGAATTAAGAATAGATTGAAATAATTTAAAATTCCAAGACAACGGCCAATTCATAGAGCAAGACGTTTACAGCCTTTGAATTTCAAGCGTGGAGATGCCTTTCAAAGTGGTTTGGTCACGTTGAAGACGTGAGATTTATCGCGCTAATGTCCAGGAAGAGACAATGAAGCTTTTGTTAACAGACTATCATTCGCTGACGTCAGAGATCTTGTATTTTAACGTTCAGGGAGATGTTCCTCAAATTGAATTCTTGAGCTGTTTTACTTAAAAGACTCTAAAATGAGTTAAATGCCTTGGCAACGTTAAAGATGTCAGTTATCTAAGCTAACGAAGTTGGAAGAGATATATGTATCCACACGTGTCCATCTGTCCATACATTATCTTTCAAAGAAGTTATCAAATTTTGGAGTGGATTCAGGAATTTGTTCTCGATTGTGAGATATTTTTTTATTATTTTATTTGAAAAGAGTTTAAAAATGATGTTAATAAGAACTGTAGATTCAAATTTGAGATTCAATATTAAATTTTTTAATTAGTATGCAGCGTTGGCCGGCGTATGCGTTCTCAGAGTGCTTCTGAGTTGCTAATATGTTGAACGGAATATTTTTGGTATGTCATTGAAAGCAATATTGATTCATATTTTCGGTATGACGTCAGCGATATTAGAGAATCAACTCCAAATGTTCTCAGGATGTAAATAAACACTGTATGTCAGTAAATGTATCGTATTCGGCCAACAACGCTAAAAGGTGAAATCGGCAATTTTTGGAGACAAGCTAAAGGAATTAGTTTGGAAAAAATGAAAGTTCCTCAGCAAAGAAATTCTTTTCAGCTCAAATGTTGGCCTTGAATTTACGTCGACGGAAAAGTTGTCTGCAAGCAGGTTTGAAATATTGGTCTAGCGAAGCTATTGGATACACCAGTTTTCATGTGATCACCGAAAGTAAGCAACGTCGAGTCAGGTCAATACCTAGATGGGTGACCGCTTGGTGAAGTGAGTGATCTTGGGTGGTTGTTTTTATTTCACATATCGCAAGCAGCGAGAAAAGAAACGTGATATAGGAGGCCTGGGTAGGAAAAGCTGATGCCGTAGCCAGCGTGAGGGTACCAGCTAGCTATTTGGTCATCAAAACAGAAGTTTTGAGTGTTTTTGGACTCATCTTATCATTGCAGCCACACGATGGTTGAATTTGTAAAGTGATTTCTGTCTTTTTGTTATTTTTAGAAGCTTTAACCATAGTTTTGCTTTGCGAACGAAGATTCGAGAGGGTTTTCCACGTCTTTCAGGTTCCTGCGTAGAAGCTTTCGATAAGACAGGACAAAACAGTCGATATCTTCTCTGTTAGTTCTTTCTAAAGGATGTTCTTCCAATATTCGTTATCGAGTGTCATCAACCTGTGCATGAGGATGGGTAATCAGTTGACCCTCAAGAATGTCGGACAGTTTTGGTTTGTATGGACGCACCCTGCAAAGACAAGAGGAAAAGACGTGAGCAAAATAAAAAATATAAGAAAAAAGTTATAAAAAAATAACACTGATAAGTTATTATACCAAGGACGTAGCTGGAGATTTGAGCATCCGAAAATCTTGGCTCTTTGAGCCCTCCACTCGAATATTTTCTCTTCGGTGGTTCCCAACCAAGGGGTCACTGACCCTTGTGTCCACTGAAGGTCTGTAGACTAGTAGCAGATATAAAACGAAAATTATTAGTGGCAGTGGCGTAGTTAGAGATTTGAGGACCCAGAGGCGATTTAAAACTGCTGCGCCCTTCCTACTGTGCCCCTATTTGATAAATGTGTGTATGTGGGCCCGTGCATGCGGAGTGGCTTAATGGCAATCGATATAGGGGAGCAGAATCAGCGAACCAAGTTCGAATTATGACTTAAGCTGGTTGAGTTCACTTAGTTCACTTAGTATTTATTCTAGGAAAAGCATGAATCCACCTCTCTCTTTAGTCTGTTCCATCGCCGCATAACGTGTCACTGGTATGCCACGATGTCTGACGTAGAAGACAGTAAATCATTGCGTACTAGGGTAATTTAATCCACCATAATTACCTTACCTGGTCAGACAGTAGTATGAAAAAAATAGCCAAAACACCTGTTTTCAACATCGCTGACTTCCAGAACCATTACATAGTTATAATTTTTCTGGATGTCTGTGAACATTTCAGTAAACTACTCTCCCTTAACTACGTTGTCAACTAGGCAACAGTGACACCGACTATGTTGCAGCTTTTTCAGTATCAACATTCATCTTCCACCGATCGCTTGGCGCCATATTTGTCATTGTTTTTACGTGCTCTAATAGTTTTTGTAGTCGTAATATTATCTTGATTTTATCTTTTATTAGATGAAGTATTGTCAACCATTACACTATGCGACATTTTGAAAAGTGTCTCTTTTATTCCTGTCTAATAAATTTTAATTTCGTATTGATTATGTTTAAAACGTATAGAAAATGTTAATCATTCCCTTCAAACTTTGTTTTCGCGACTAGGTCCTGCGATAATTTGAAATCTAATTTTTATCAATTGGACAACGAGCAAATCTACACATTTTCAATCACATAAAGCAAGGAAAACAATGACAGAAGAATATCAGTTTGAAGGGAATAACTAACATGTTCTATACCTCTTACACTTGAATCAGAAAATAATACGCACTACACAAGGTACAAAAAAAACATGTTGCACTGTTTTGTTATCAATTTTTGACGAGTATTTCTCCCATCTTAATTTTAGTAGCTTTACATTGCAACTACTCCGACCGTTAGTCTACGGCTGTTTGTATACAGCGCAGATCGGAAATAAAAGATGAAGTCACTCGTGTCTGTCCGTCTGTCAACACAATATCTCCATAAGTTGCTCATGAATTTCAATCAGATCGATATTTTCAAAAGTTCTGAATGAATGCCAGTTAAATCTTATGGTAGGTTGGACGATAGATCGTGGAAGAAGTGATGAAAATTTGGGTTAGATCTAGAAATGAAGCCTCGTTTGAGAGATATTTTTCATTATTCTGGAAAGGAAAAGACGTTAAAAACAAATAAAAACAAATATTTACATCTCTATACACTTCAAGTTCTCCCCACTGTTTGTTTTTTTAATGTCAACACATCTCTATAAGAGGATTTTCGATCGGTTGGTTGGTCTGTTGGTCGGCAGTTACCTTAAACAGTAGAAATAGCATGGCAGGAAGAAATGTAATGTCATTAGAAGGTATGAGGTCATTAAAAGGAATGATGTCGTTCAAAGGTGTAAGATTACTTCGATCATTTAGTCTATCAGCTTCTAATGAGAATCAACTGACTCAGAGAAAGACTACTTGTTCTTCCTCATGCTCCTCCTCCTCCTCCTCAACTTTCTACTTCTACAACCACGGATTGTGTGCGTATCGTTGAACTTATGGTTCTTGCTTTTCTTCATTCAATTTTTAGTTGGTGTTTGGAGTAAGTTGATGTATGCGCTCTCCGAGTACTTTCTTGTTCCAATTCCGTGGTATTAGTGATATTGATTTCCAGTGCTAAAAGTTATTCCAGTGAATTTTATCGGCTTCTCGTTATGTGCTGTTATTTGAAGTTATTTTGAACAGTTCGTGATATTTTCAACACCTGGAAATCACGTTTTTCTTCTTGTACTTATTAATTTGCATCTTCGTCCCGGTCATATCCGATGTTCATCATAAAGGAGCAAAAGATCGTTAGTTTCCTAAAATATTCAACACTCTCTCCAGTATTTTCATTGATTTATGGATTATTTTACATTGGATTAAATCATGATATTATACTTTATCCGCTTCGCCGACCATGTGAAATGTTCTGTTATTCCTAAATTATAATTTTATACGTTTCCTTTAACATTATCATGTATAAATTTTTTTAAAGCGTTCCCATGTATCTAATGTACATGAGTAAGTCAAACAGTATTGCTATAAAGTCATACAAAAACCATTATCAAACAAAAATATCACTATGTGAAACTTTTGTTTCTCAACGTATTGTCCATCTGGATCTAGAGAATTTTGAAAGCAGGTAAATCCAAGACTCGTCTCCGATTCATTTCTTAACATTATTTTCATCTGCTTCGATCTTGCTTGAGAGACTAATGGAAGGATCAGTTCAATCGAGGCCAAGATAATCGCTTTAAATTTGAAATGCCAAATCATGTGAGATCCTGGCTTCAGTAGCTATTGCGTCCATGGTATTTCTACCAATTCTTTCCTTCTTTCTTTCTTCATGGTTCTTCATCTTCCACTATTCAATGTGAGATGAAAAAACTACCCTACGGGCTAGTTCCTGCGGAAGGCCCAAATGGGACCCTTTGACTCCAATAAGTGACCAACCATAGATTTGAACAATGTACTTATTGAATCATACCTTATTTCAATATAATCACCATCATGATCATATTTAATTCAAATATCTCGGGGAGAATTCATGGATGATAAGTGAATTATACTTAGATAGATTAGGGGATCTCACAAAGGATGAGTTATATATATATATATATATATATATATATATATATATATATATATATATATATATATATATATATAAAGTAGTTGCTCCAACATGGCAATGCTCTCATCATTCAGCTAAACAGCCGCCGGTACTGCAAAGGCCAAATAACTCCTTTCAAACTGAATTCTCGACTCGTTTTTTCTCAGTCTATTTGTCTCTTTCAACGCGACAGTGATGTATTAAAAAATGGACATTTTGAGTCCGACAGAACGAATAATAAATTGCGTTATATTATATAGATTCTTATTAAAAATGATCTCCCGTTATTACACGGTCAGTATATCACTCAATTTAGACAGAGTATGTGGAATGAACAATTAAAAAAAGTGCTGCTGCAGGAATCGAACCTGCCACTGATAGGGTAACTGCTCCAACGTAGCAATGCTCTTACTATTGAGCTAAACTGCCACTGGGAATGCAAAGGCCAAATAACTGCTTTCAACACAAATTCTCATCAGATATTGAGAAAAAATTTCCCATCTCTTTCATACCTGTCCACACAATATCTCCACACAAATAGTCCTCTATGAATTTCGATGAAGCTTTGTGAAATGAGCTACGATGAAAGTTATTAAATTTTGGGGGCGGATCCATGCAAAATCACCTCCCCCAGGTTATAGGTATAAGTCACCAAGACATGATATCACCAAAATCTCACGTGTGTCCACAAGTTATCACCAAAGTTTCTCAATGTATTCCGATGGAACGTGGGTTATAAGGTAAGGAACAAACATTTAGGGACAGATTCAAACACAATCACCACTAACCACCGAAAAGGTTGGAAGAGGTATGCACTCTCTGAGTGCTTATTAGTTTATTTCTGTTTTTATCTCTTCCTTCTTTTCAACTTCCAAAAATAATCTAATTTATACTCGAAGTCATTCCGGGAGAAATCTTTTGGTATGGTAATGGACTTGGCGAGCCGGTTTGTATTCAACACCAACATCAGGTTTTTTAGCCTCTGTCGTTGGACATAGCCTCTCCCCAAGAATCGCCTGACTACTCATGGGAGTCGCAGAGCCAAAACTTTCTGAATTCGTTTTGTTCGTCATGCCATTTTATATATTGCTACAGTTTTGCATATGATCTCTGAGGAACCACGTTGTGAGTTGTGATGCCCATCAATTGTCTGATATACTTACAACATGACCAGCCCATTGCCATTTGAATTTTCTCATGGATTCCTGTTTTTTTCTTATATTGCGCTCGGTCTTGTGATCTCTGCATGGGATGTTGAGCATAATCCTCTCCAATGCATGTTGCATGGTTATCAATTGAGGATCAACATTCTGGTTAGGTTCCATATATCATCTCTGTAAGTGCCCCCTGGGAACATGCGTTGGTCGTAGACCTTTCTTTTAAAATCTAATGGGGTTTTCTTGTTCGTAAAGGTTGAGGTTGCTCTATTGATGGCTTGTTATCCAAGAGTGATTCTTCGCTTGATTTTTTCCTTTTCTTGAGGATTTCGTAGAGATCTGTTGTCTTAGGTTGATGCAATAGTCTAATGTTTATTCAGGTCTGTAATTTCGATTTGAATTTTCGTGTCTTTGTCCTCAACACGTTGTTACTTAACACTATTATCCTGAGGAAAGAGATGAAATCATTTCTCCCTCAACTATGGGTATAATAGCACAGGGGGAAGTGAGTAACGCCACTTCGGTTGCTTGTTGTCTCTAAGTCTATTGCATATATCGCAAACCATGACTGAATAAGCAGTAATGTCATAGATGGAGCCCAAGTAGATATGGCTGGAGACGTAGTTAGCGTAAAGACAGTATTTAATGCGAGAAAAAAGAAAATGTCGACCTATACAATTGGTCCAGATAACTGCGTACTTTGAGCATTTCACCGTAGACTAAGATAAACAAAGCTCATTATCCCTTGATGGTTCATTAAATAAGTAACAAATTCCCATTAAAAGTGATAATATAACTCTTTTCTGCACTAGTCGAGTTGTGTGTATGAGGGAAGGATTCCGGGGGCCTTTAATGTTGAAAGTGATTTCTTTTCATTTTTTTTTATCCATAAGAAAATTTCTGTTGGGATTCTTCTAGGGGTAAGGAGGATTTTTTTTCTAAAATGCAGCCGACTAACTTGGCTGCCATCTTGGATGCAATCCTGAAAATTATACCTTTCCAGTGGTCTGAGAATAGTAAACTTTGTTATATTGTTTAACACACTTGATACTACAAAAACAGTTGGAAAAACCCGGCTAGGATAAATGATGAACGAATAATTAGTATTTTAAGGATTTGGCAGCCGTCGGGGAAATTATACTTTTTCAGTAGAAAGATTGAAGAAGTGTAAAGTACAGTACATATTTAGCCAACGGGACCAATTCAAAAAAAAAGAAACCTATGTTGAACGTTTAGGTTGACGCTTCAAAATATGAATTTGTTGTGTAAAGATTTAGATTTTTTATGTCCATACCTACATATAGATATAAAAGCAACAATGGAATATCATTACCCAGACGAATCCTTGAAATTATCGGTTTCTTACGTATGGGCTTAGGCGGTGTGGCATTGCAAATGTTAATACCGCAAACGATAATTTGGCTAGGATCAGCAAGATTTTCCGTATTGTTACAACGGAATTACACGTGGAGAAACTTACGTCCATTGCTTATTTGCCTGAAGTGCTGGTAGGAGAAAAAATGCCAAGTGAAATGATTTGGAAGCAGTGCACGGTCGCATTTCAATTAGTTTCTGATCCTTGGGCGAAACGAAGGGCTCATTCACGAATAGTCTGCTTTCAAAACAGGGACACATAGAATTTCTGTGGGAAATTCTGCCGGGCAGAGATGGTTAACAAGCTGCTCTCGTTAATCGTTGCAGGCGAAAGGAGTTCATAGGCTTACAGTCATAATTTTAAAGTATGGGAGCGTAAAAAGGGAAAAATGATCTTGCATTTTCTTTTTCTTGGTGGAAAAAAAAGAGATGCAGGATGGTTGAGCGGGTAATAGCACCGGGATTGAACACAGCTGGTCGAGTTCAAACTCTGGCCGAGACAGTTTGCGTTCACGTCGAACAAATGCCCTTGGAAAAGACATGAACCCATCTCTCCTCAAACTATGGGTATAATAGCGAAATGAAGTTATTTTGTGTGCTTGTCGCATCTAACTCTAATTCACGAATCGAAAAACCAGGATCCCAGTAAGACATAACGAGATATGTGGAACCCAGACAGAGACGCCAAAAGGCGTAACCAGCGTAAGGACACTAAGTACTTACTTCATTGAAAAAGTTCCAAAATGTACTTTTTGGTGAGACAGCTATATTTGCTAAACTTACGCTTGTGCAATCGCTCAATTCTTACTAAGTTGTTTACAAGACATGAGAAAGATTTTTAAATTAAGGAAATGAGTTTCACCTGAACTTAGAGAAACAAACAACGGACACAGAAATCAGTCTTTTAGGGAGGGACGAAGTAGTCACTAGCAGTGAAAAGTGAATCTGTGAAACTCCTCGCCAAGTTTCAATTAAAGAACAACAACAAATCCTCGCCAAAGTCAGGAAAGTGAGCTCTTCTCTTTCTGACTCTCCAGTCGCGTTAAACCAAACCGATATTTGAAATTAATATTTCGACTCCGTGTTTTGAAATGGCTCTCTTACCAACTGAACCAAACTGACAAGTCATATATTTACAAATTTATTTATCATACATACAATACAAAAGTTGCAATCATCATCATCAGTCGGAATAGAAAGAAGAGTGAATTTTAGCCCTGTCGTAGCTAGGCTTGTTATTACAAGAATCCCCAACGAAAAAAATGGCAGTTAGATTCAATATTGCCTTCAACATCTCTGCATAAACAAAACTTACTGTCAGAAAAAAGTTCTTCTTTGTATTTAGTGGCATTTAAAGTATATCTTGACAAGATGTTATTGCGCAATGCTACAGTGAGCAATTGGCTCCTTTGAATGACAAAATAGATTATTATTATTATATACATAGGAATGGACCTAATATATATATATATATATATATATATATATATATATATATATATATATATATACACAATTGTTTCCCCTTTCCGTCTAAACACTGAAAAAATGTAAGAATTCTAATACTATAGAGACGGAAGGTTTTTCGAGTTCTTTAATTACATTTTTCTTTGCGTTTGTGAGAAAACATGTCTTGATTCGATCGGTATTGATACTGTCCAAATATTTCAGATCTAAAGATTTCGGCTATACATCTGGCCATTCTGAAGATCTTAAAATTTGAAGGAAATAATGTAATTCTTCATCTATCATCATTAACACACACACACACACACACACACACACATACATATATATATATATATATACATATATATATATATATATATATATATATATATATATATATATATATATATAGCTCTAAATATTTATGTCACTTCAGTCACTTGTTTCCTAATATCTGTTAATGTAATTCAATTTCCTTCAGCTTTTTTTATGTTTTACGTGTACTTATTTATTATGATACTGTGAGTGAATTTTCTCTCATTGGGATTATCAGTTTTTTACCATATAACTATTTTGGTGATTTTAAAAAGAAAACAGTTATATTGATATAATAACTCAGTATATATTCATTCCTCGTAAACTAAAATCCTGTAAACTCTAGATACTTAAAAATGAATTTTCGCGTTGAAAATCAGGCCAATTCTAATGTGATACCATAAAATAAAATCGTTGATTACTAACTGATATATATATATATATATATATATATATATATATATATATATATATATGTATGTATATATACATATATATATATATATATATATATATATATATATATATATATATATATTAGGATCGTTGCTTGCGAACCATTGTTTAAAGGATTTAGGTCGGCCGTACACACGTCACACTTCACGTGAAAAACTCCATTGTGCGGGCCTTTTGGCTATTCACGCACACACACACACACACGTATATATATATATATATATATATATACTCAGAGTTTCATTGAATATTTGTATATTTATTACCAAGTCTGTCATAGTCAATCACTAAATTCAGTTCTGACTATTTTCTTACTTATTCGTCTGCCTCAACCAATGTTCCCTCTAGTTTTTCCATGACTCAAAAAACCTGTAAGCCAATGAAAGTTTAGTGTGTACAGAAAATAGTTTTTTTTTAGACAAATGAAATATAGCCAAGTTACTCACTTTATGAAACATGGCTCACTTACTTTTATTAAAAAGAGAATAATAAAAGTTGTTAGTCACTCGATAGAAAAGTTCACGTGACCAACGTCCTTTGGCAGCATGCCGTGTTGGGATTGATCAATTGAAAATTTTGAAACATGAATAATTCTCATCTCTCGCTTTTTATTGGGCCGGTACCACTAGAAAAAAGTCCATTTTTTATGCTGCCGGACACAAACTAAAGGATCAATTTTGCATTGAAAAATTACCTCTCCTCCAAACTCCTATTTCAGGTGGTGGGTATATTAAAAAAAAGTTTTGTTTTTTTTCTCGGCATCATCATCATCATCATCACCACCACCACCATCATCATCATCATCATCATCATTATCATCATTCTTTTAACGTCCGTCGTTGGACATAGACCTTCCCTAGGACTCGCAGCAATTCTCTATCATGGGCGTCGCGGAGCTAGTATTTCCTGAATCTGTCTAGTTCATCTCTCTATCTTGTGTTCTGCCGACTTCGGTTTCTTATGTGATCTCTGGGGATCCATGTTGTGAGACGTGATGTCCACTGGTTGTCTTTCATTCTTGCTATATGGCCAGCCCATTGC
Source organism: Thysanoteuthis rhombus (assembly GCA_963457665.1). NCBI lineage: Eukaryota > Metazoa > Mollusca > Cephalopoda > Oegopsida > Thysanoteuthidae > Thysanoteuthis > Thysanoteuthis major. The sequence continues at coordinate 21,734,557 of OY735223.1, forward strand.
CATTTGAGTTTTTTAATAGTTTCTATGATGTCGCGGACACCCGTTTTCTTCCTCATATACTGTGCTATCTCGTGATCTCTCCATGTAAGGTTGAGCATGATTCTCTCATGCGCACCTTGGTCTGTTACCAGTCCTTCTAACTCTATTGGTGATGCCTGCACCCCTAACACATACATAGCGAGCCAGTCAACCAGTAACAACGCTTTAAAACCTGAAGGGACATATACTTACAGTAACATTGGCGGTTTCAAATTATTATTTCGGTTTATTGATTTTTTGTGTTATTTCTTCATTATTATATTAAGCTATAATGTGCATTGCATTAAAAAGTTTTTTGCGTGGTCTATTTTTTTTTCTTATGCACAACCGTGCAACCACACAGCTTATAAGGATGGGGCACGTCTGTAATTCTGTTAGGAGTATGGAGCAGAATTATTTTTCCCAGTTTGACAGATCAATACTTAAAATTATACTCTTTTATCGGAACTTCTGGCGCCGAAGAGAAAAAAGATTACAACTTCAGGCATCAAATAACCTCCATGGAATGAAGTCTTGAGATAGATTGGTAGATAATGCTGACTGATAAAGAAAATGAACCGACAAACAAATCTATGATGAATATTCTCTGAAATTCTGAAATGGTTAATCGGCATAACTGAAGATTCGTCTTTTAGGTGGCTCTCCTTCTAGATATTATTATAAATGATTTATACTTATTCTAATAATTCAAATTAATAGAATTAAGTATTTTTTTCATTCAAGGGAAGAAACTCTCCCTTACATATATATGGGATATTCTCAAGATTTTTACCCTCTTTGGGGACTTGTACACAAACTTCCCCATAATAAAAAAGATTCTGCAATTAGACTGATATGTTCATCATTGCTTGTTTCATCACAACATTTTGGCCGATGCATTCTCCGACTTTCCTCATCGTCTGAAATTCTGAGATGGATCATTGTCATTTTTTTCACAAGTTGATAGGAATAGCATTCCCAAGCTTGTTGGTTTAATAATTGTTTTAGCTAATGTATACTTTGCTCTTCTTCGTCCAAAATTACGAGCAGAAGCATAATCATTATTCGATTTGGATTCATAATTACTAAGGGTGTGAGTATTTGTCCCCCCCCCCCCCCAACGAGTTGGGTGAAAACCTATTTATGCCATGTCAGTAATCCAGATTTTATAAGCACACGAATGCACTGAGAGTTGAGAAAATATTTTATCATCTCTATACATAACACTCGTCTGAAAGCTAGTCTAGAAGACAATTACTTCTGGAGTTAGTTTTGTCCATACTGAGTGTCCTGAATTTATGACTTCGTTTTCTACTAAGATTTGTACTGGAGCTTCGAGTTTCTGACCATTTCTGACCAAATGGACATATACGTGATGTCATAGCTGATGAAGTTTCGCCTAATGAGGCGTGATTTTACTCAGCGTAGTCAAATCAAGGGAAGACTGAAATAATATTTCAGGTGCTCCTACCCACTCTTTCGTGTGTGTGGTCATCATCATCATCATCATCATCATCATCATCATCAGTCTTTTAGCGTCCGTTGTTGGACTTAGACCTTCCCCAGGATTTGCCACTCTTCCCTGTCATGGGCGTCACGGAGCCAGTACTTCCTGAACTTGTCTAGCTCGTCTCTCCATCTAACATTTTGCCGGCCTCGGTTGCGCATGTGGTCTCAGGGGATCCATGTTGTGAGTCGTGATGTCCATCGATTGTCTGCCATTCTTGCAACATAGCCAGCCCACCGCCATTTGAGATTTTTAATGGATTCTATGATGTCCCTAACTCTTGTCTTTTCTCGGATGTACTGTGCTGTCTTGTGGTCTCTCCATGTGAGGCCCAGCATTATTCTTTCATGTGCACGTTGCATGATTCTCAATTTACAGGTCTGTCTCTTGGTTAGGTTCCATATTTTAGCTCCATAAGCGACTATTGGGAGGATGCATTGGTTATACTCCCTTCTCTTTAGGATTAATGGGATCTTATTATTTTTGAAGGTTGGGCTAGCTCTGCCAAAGGCTTGCCTTCCTAGTGTGATTTTTCGCTTGATTTCTTCTTCTTTTGAGGGTCTCATGGAGATTCGTTGTCCTAGGTAGATGTAGTGGTCTACTTCTTCCAGTTGTGTGTCTTCGATTTTGATCTTAGTGTTTTTATCCCCGATGTGGTTGTTGCACATGACATTCGTCTTGCTGAAGTTCATGTGTAGGCCGACTTTCTTACTCTCTTCATTTAGTTCATCTATCATTAGTTGGAGGTCGTGTAGCTTCTTTGCGAAAAGGGCTATGTTGTCTGCAAATCTAAGGTTGCTCAGATACTCGCCGTCTATCTTAATTCCTTTACTCTCCCAGTCTAGCCTTCTGAAGATCATCTCGAGGCAGGCTGTGAAGAGTTTAGGTGTGTGTGGTATCTCACATCAAATCGACCTTGTTCTTGTGGGGGCTTGGGTGAATAGGACTTAAGTTTAACTTTGAATTTAGGCTCTACGTAGAGGAGCAGTTGTTGGCAAACTAGCCTCATCGATCATCTCTATTGTAGTGAGATTGATCTCCACTGAGTTTTCCCTACTCGTGGCCTTGTGCCTTTCTTTACTTGGTAAATACTGATAGCTATATAAGATTTCATCTCCACTGTCCAGTTGTGTCAAACGACGACTCTTTAAACATTTCTTTTTAATTTTCGCATGCATCTGACCGTGAATCTTCTGCATCAATTCGCTATGTAAAAGCAAGCAATGGTCAATTCGTAATTAGCAAAGGGGATCTCATATCCAATCTACGATCCTAACTGTATCGATTACTTGTTGACAGCACAAACATGGCTGGGGACTTAGCCTCAAACACTGGGCTTGAATATCAATGGTGTGACAACCTTGTCTTCCAAATATTTGGAGTAGATGGTCGGAATAGATTAAAGCTTTCACGGCTGATCTACCCGGTAATTGCTGAGTTCTAGAATAAGTTCCTATTATATTTACTGCATCTTCATCTGTGGATCCAAGCCATCATATATATATATATATATATATATATATATGTGTGTGTGTGTGTGTGTGTGTGTGTGTATGTGTGTTGATGTGCTTGTGTGTGTGCTTGTGTGTGTTTCCATAGTGTGAGTGTGCAAAAACCTAACAGGATGATGTTAATGATTGACTATGTGGAAATGGAAAGATTGAAAAACTAGTTTAGTGCATTCTTCTTCATTGAAGTCTACATCAATAGACAATATGCATAGAAACTAGTTCTCAATCTTATATTTTTCATTATTTCATTATATATATATATATATATATATATATATATATATATATTATCATTATCATTATCATTTTTATTATTATCATCATCAAGATGTATAATCCGACAGAAATGATTATGAATTGTGCTGTATTATACTGAAGCTCTATTTGAAATGATCTCCCGTTAATAAAACAAACTATTAAAAAAAAAAAAGGGGACTGCTGCAGGAGTCGAACCTGCGACCGATAAGATAGTCGCTTCAACGTAGCGTTGCTCGAATCAGTGAACTAAACAGCTGTCGATAATCCAAAGGCTCAAATAAGAGCTTTAACTTCGATTTTCATTTTGTTCATTCACTGTGTATACGTGCTCTTGATAATATTATTGTCCGCGTTGGAAGAAAGAAATACATTATTTTCTTTAATTGTTTAAGCCAAATTATACATTGACAGTGTAATAACGGGTGATCATTTGCAAATTATGTTTATTTCCGTCCGATCATATACCCATTTCTCAATAATATAATTGGCTGCGTCTAAAGAAACAAATAGAGAATATATAGACAGGGAATGGCGAAGATCCAAATGACTGCTTTAAACCCACTCTTCTCATTCTGTTCATTTTTACTGTCCATATCTGCACTGTCCTCGTTTCTAACGCAGACGTATTTCGTTTTGTAAATAATTGTATGTGCAGATATGTTTTATTTAAATGAACATACATCTCTGAAGTTGATTTTCTTCACACTGCTATGTTGCATGAGGTTTTTCGTGACGGTGTTTGTTATTAGATATTAAAAAATAAGCAAATTGTGAAGGACTGCCTTGTTTTTCAAATTTTCGATTATTGCACGTGGTCTTTTTAAATGTAAAAAAAAATAACTCAATTAGAAAAAAAAAATATAATCAAAACGTCACCTTTTTGATATGAAAAAATGAGTATAAACCAATAAGAAAAACAGACAAAATATGATGAAAAAAAAAATGAAAATTGATAGCAATATCTGATGTTATAAACAGTTAGATTCAATTAGCTGTGCTACAATATCCAACATTCCTTTGACTGCCTCTATGAACGTTTCCCGTATGCACGTGAGACAAAACCAAAAAAACTTTTTGACCACGTTAGAAAATGTGAGAATAAATTGAAAGGAATCGATAACAACAAACAAAAAAGTATTCGAAAATACTTCTGAAAGTACTTCTGCTTCTGAAAATACCCTCTTAAAAGAAACTATTCCTTTTGTTCGAAATGACAGGCTGAAAAATATTATTTACTCGCACGTGGAAAAAAAATTGAGCGTCTGTTTACTTGATCGGACACCTCCTGACAGAGTAATGGCGGATTCATTTAAATTCGAACCGGAAGTGAATCAGTTGAAGAGAAGCCCTGGGAGTCAAAATTTCCGAAATGATAAAATCGGAGTCCAGTTTGAATTTATCGTTTCGTTGAAGATTGAATTATCATGTGGAACCTTCCAAAACTCCTACACCGTATGCCCTCTGTCGTGTGAAGATGTAAAGCTATGCAAAATTTGAGATTCCTGCATGCAAAATTGTGGCCTACAAAGTGAAAAAAAAACAGACTTATATATATATATATATATATATATATATATATATAGAGAGAGAGAGAGAGAGAGAGAGAGAGGATTGAGCACTCTTTAAGTAAGGCAATTCATTCATTATATTCATAGCAATGCTCTTCCAACTCTGAAATTGAGCACTCAGATGGATTGGTAATTGTGCGGAAGTAAATATATCAGTCAGATTCAGTCTTACAGACCGTCTGCTTAGGGCAGGGGTAAAATGCTAGCCTCTGGGCCTGAAGCAAAGGTTTTGATCCTACCACGTGGTACTGGATGGGATATTGGATAGTTTATAGCCAGACTGAAGAGTTGTAATTCAACAAAATAGCTGTCTGTGGATTACTCAATTATGTATATATATATATATATATATACACGAAAGTCTATCGAAAAGTAATGCCAGTCTTTTTCTTTATTACTACAAATTTGATAGAAGCTTACAAAGCATATCATAATTTACACAAATGTCCCAGGATTCCGATACTAACTTTCAGCATAGACCCCTTCCTTTTCAATCGTGTTATTCAACCTTTGGAAGTGGGCGTGTTTATCCGCCCTGTATAGGCGTCTTGGTGGTGAATCCCGGTCTCATCTCCTGTGACAATTCTGCTTAGGAAGGTGCTATCCTTGTAGTACAGCCCCAGATACACTTGGGCAACACCCACCCTCTTCCCCTTCATGGAATCTGTCAGTATTCAGAGAATTCACTTTATAAAAGTGATTCTTCTGTCTGCCTGTTTTGCCTTATTTTTTGCAACAGTTGGCCTGCCACTGCAGGGCCTGACACCAAGGTCAGTTTCCGGTGTCTCTCGAGGATTGCTGTTAATGCTTATGACCCATTCCCTTACTGTGCTTACATCAACTTCATTTCCATAAACAATCACTAACCTTTTGTGAATGTTTGCAGCATCCCCCCCACCAAAAAAAAACCAGAAATTCTATGACAACTCTTTGCTTTCTACGTATTTCCAGAGGGACAGCCATTTTGAAAGAGGGTTGTGGGTAGGACAAGAGATAGTATCTCCACTATTGTTTCCCCTTTCCGTCTAAACACTGAAAAAATGTAAGAATTCTAATGCTATAGAGACGGAATGTTTTTCAAGTTCTTTAATTACTTTCTTCTTTGCGTTTGTGAGAAAACATGTCTTGATTCGATCAGTATTGATACTGTCCAAATATTTCAGATCTAAAGATTTCGGCTATACATCTGGCCATTCTCAAGATCTTAAAATTTGAAGGAAATAATGTAATTCTTCATCTATCATCATTAACACACACACACACACACACACACACACACACATATACATATATATATATATATATATATATATATATATATATATATATATATATATATATGCGTTATTTTATATAAACAGACCCCCCGTTATCATACAGTGCATATGTGTTGGTCAAGACATTTATGAATAATCTATTGGATTATATATCCATTTCTTAATAATGATAATATATATAAATATATATTCGAAAATCTTGCATCACATCCGTCAACAGATATTTGGAAATAATTGTCTGTAATGATGTAAAAATTGTTTACTAAAAACTCTAGTACGCCTTTAGTGTTTGGATTTGTAAACATTTACAGACCATGTATATGTGCGTGTGTGTGTGTGTGTGTGTGTGTTATAGATAAATAATAAAATATAGATAAATAATAAAATGGTTCTATTAAAACAGTTGGAAAGTATGAGGAATATGTCGACAGCTAAGCAGATAGAGAACAAAACATATTTCCGGTTGCTAATGAGTATGTCAGGCACGAAATGCTAACATTCACTGGGTATATATTCTTATAATTCTTAATGTGATATATATATATATATATATATATATATATATATATATATATATATATATATATATATATGCTCCTCTATTCAAGGTCGAGCACTCTTTAAGTGAGGTAACTCATCCGCTGTAAGCTTATGCAATGCTCTTCTATAAGAATTGAGCACTCTGGTAGATGAGGAGTTTCTGCGTAAATGAATATGTTGCTTAAATTCAGCCTCACTGACCACCCAGCTCCGTAGTCCAGAGGTAGGATATCGGCCTCCGGGTCCGATGTGATGGTTTCAATTTTGCCTCGCGGTACTGGATTCGATAAAAGTCTATAGCCACACTGAAGAGATGTAATACATCGGAACAGCTGTCTGTGGATGACACAATAATATATATATATATATATATATATATATATATAGAGAGAGAGAGAGAGAGAGAGAGAGAGAGAATTTCAGCCACGTGAAACTGTCTTAGCAGAATGATGGCTTGCAAGCTAGCATAATGTTTCATTTTATCTATCTGATGTTGTCCAAAGAAAAGTGGAGTAATATGTTTGGCATCAGTGTGGTTATATGATCTGTCATCAAGCTGCCTTGAAGGGACTCCAATCCCCTGGTTTGGTATCAACTAGATTAGTTGCCCATCAAAGCTAGAGAGTGTCGTCTGTTCTGTTATTTACCAAAAGAGATGGATTCAAGCTTCTCCTTAGGGCATTAATGCGAAGTTAATGCTAACCAGATTATAGCCAGAGTTTGAATACTGTCCGCTGAGCACATTCAACTGTTGGGTCACTCCAACCTCCATTGAGTTAGCATAGAGTATTAGTTAACGTAGTAGTCGTGCAAGCCATTAATCGTGATTTCGTCCTTCAATGGGCGCCTGGAAATGTTGATTTTTCTCAAAATTGAGAACCTTACATCTCAAGGAGGAATTACAAGATAATCAGATATATAAAATCCATTAGATCGTAATGTGCAAGCCATGTAACATGAATGTCAGACAATCATGAGACACTACGACTCACACCGTGGATCCCCAAAGATCAATTGCAAAATACCACCCGAAAAATAAGATGGCATGATGATTTAGACATTTTCAGAAAATATTGGCTTCGTGACGCTCACGACCGAGAGATCTTGTAGATTTTGGGGAAGGTCTATTTAGAAGGGTGATGATGTAAAGTGTGTGATTTCCTCTTACTAGATACTTGGTGGACTGTGTTGTCAAGTCTGACAAATGGGAGTATTTTAGGAGCACCTTAGGGAAATCAAACTCCCAAATAGCTAGCCCGATAAGCACCTACAGCGAGTGCCACAACCCACTCTGGGTTACGGGTAATAAAGCAATTTGCATTCCCAACGCTATCTTCCGATCACAAATCAACTTAATTTTCACATCAATTTGAGGCCTAACTGGTCTTAGTAAAGCGCTCCTCCATTTTCTTAGGCCATCAACGTCTGAACCACTCAAAATGGCGGCAAATAATGTCATGAATATTCATAAGCCAGCCATCAATAATACGAGATTTCTCCAGAAAGTATCCAGCTATTTAATATTACCGAAGAAAAAAAGCCAACTCTGAGCAATGGTGTTATAGACCCCTCTGAAATAATCCCATTGGGACTTCAGACAATTATCTCAGCGTCTCTTCCAATTTTCGAAACAGTCTGCAAGTCATACCATAGGTGAATGCAGCAAACTATTAAAAAAAGAATATTAAAGCAGAAATGGATGAGTGATACACTGGAGATTGTGCAAATGGCTTGGGTTTGAAGATAAAATTAAAGGCTCCCTTACACAATGAAATAATCACAAAACTACCCCATCCAAGTAAAGAGACAAGACCTTGTTACTTTATACAAAATTGGCATAGCACCTTCGTCTGAATCAGTTTAGTCTCAAATACTCTTTTCCATACAATATCTCTAAAAGTTGTCCATTAATTTCAATGCCATTTTATCAAATAGTGGGTTATCGGCGAAGGAAAAATTGACGAATTCGGGTTGGGGTGGATCCATGTTTTTTTTTGAGTTAATGGGGAGAAGAATCAAGGATCTGTTCCAAAATATCTTCATAAAAAATCCTTAGATTCACGCCCAAATCTCATCAATTCTTCCTTGGCTCATGGCCAACCATACGACAAAATGTCATCGAAATCCATGGTGAACTTTTGGATATGCAAGAATAAAACTGATTTTAGACCAACGCAATTTGGACCAAAGTGCTTTTGACGGAAGTACTTAAACCTAAACAAAGAAAACAGTTTCTGTCAGATCATATGAGAACAGTTACCCACTTTTCCATGTGTATTTTTCTTCTTCTCATCTCCACGTGTTTACATTAGACGTTTTTTCTGTCTGGAATTCTCCTGTACTCACTTTTCTCTCTGTAATAATATTCCTTCTATTCTTTTTTCCATAAGGACTCCCCTTCTGTCAGTCATTCTCTAATACTCTATTTTCATCGTGAATTCTTTCCTTTTCCTTTCCAGTTATTTCCTTTTATAAACTTTGTTCCTTTCTATTGATAGAATTCTTTCCTTGAATCCTTTTAGCTCAAATTCCATTAAATCTATTTGCTACCTCATCGCCGTCCGATTTTCAGATCTTCGTTGGATCCTGATTGAAAACAGGTTCGCTGAGTCACACACATGTCACGTGATCAACGTCTTTCAGCAGCATGCTGTGTTGGGGGTGATCAATTTTTAAAAAATGGGAAAAATTGAATGATCAATGAATAAGTTACTTCTCTAGACGATTTTTAGACCACGATCACTAAAAAAAAGTCTTAACTTAAAAAAAAAAACAACAAGTGTAAATGTTGCCTCACACAAACTATTGAAACAATTTAGCATAAATTTACATTTATATGTAGATTGAACCCACCACTAAAAGATATCTAGGGGAAATTTAGACATAATACGGAGTAAATGCTTAATTTTCCAACCCTCTAAATGCATTGGCGTGGCCTGTACGCGTGACACATACATATCCAGTCATCTAGATCATAGAAGATGACTGTTGACAGTTTTTGGTTGGCGGCTTCTAAAAACCACACACGCATTCTCAAACCTAATATCCCTAATGGATTCTAATTGCAAGTAATTCGAGTTTATTCTCCAATTCAATAAATCAATGCGTTTCGAAAAACACGTTGTAAAACTCCAGTCCAAACCTGTTCCTATTGTAACAACAAAAAGAACAATCTTCATCAAACTAAGGGAGTAAAAAGTATAGCTTACCTTCCATGAATTGAAATCACCCTACGGATCATGAGTTATGGTTTCTTACCAACTGAGCTAAATTGATAGATATCACCCATCCCACAAGATTTACATAATAAATACATAAAAGTTCATTTCATTCCAATAAAGATGAAATTAAAAAGGCATCTATAGAATTAACTAGTTCCAACCAAGATTTGAAATTATGACAATTTGGAGGATAGGCTATCGACCAAATTTATCTCACAGATATATAAGAGCTTACTTCAGTCTTTCATAAATTTCATATAAATTTTTTATTTATAAGAAATGCATAAGTTTCAGTGATTATCTTCAGTCAGAACAGAAGTAGGAGTTAAGTTTGACCCAACAGCAGCCATGCTTATTTTATAATCTATATATATATATATATATATATATATACAAAGAGAGGCACTTATTGTGATCACTTTCGGACAGGGTATTTTAGATAACGTTTGCCTGCTAATAATATTAAGCGAAATATATATAATAGTCACTTTAGATATTTCATAATAATCATTTGATAACATTATCGTGATTTTAATGAGCAGCTTTCTCTGTACTACGGTTGTAATTCTTATGGCAGTTCTAATTGGGTACAAATTACAAACAATCAATTCCTCCTATTTTCAGCATTATTTTTACTTATCTAACTATTTGACGTTATATCAAACCTTTCACTCTCTTTCAGCTTCAACCAAATTTTACTGAGATGTTCTTTTTTCTATACTTACTACCATAAGATCTCTACACATTCTGTAGGACAGATTCAGACCTGTGCATGCACTATTAAGTGGTGAAAATGCAGTCGCTTGCACTGTTCCTAGTGGCTCATCCCCACCAGTCAGTCATGCCCGATCTTGTACTCGCTCTGGATCAGTTTGCTACTCTCGTTAACTATAGAGTTGATAGTCTCATCTTTATCCCTACAATCTATTTTGTCTAATTCCTTGTGCTTTGTCCATCTAAGCCTTTAGATCATTACATCTTATTGAGTTGCTCTTGGTCGCTATTAGGAGCAATTTAGTTTCTCTTTTTAGGTTCTCTTTGCACAGCCATGCCCATGCCTGATCTGCAATATCTTAAGTTTTTTTTTTTTTTTAGTTTCCTGATTCTCTAATCTCCTTGTTAGTTCTATTGTTGCTTCTGGCTGCTGTAATCAGTATTTTCTGCCCAATGTAATCTCCTAGGCCCCAAACTGTTGCATCAACGCAATCCTCTAAGCTAATGATTCTTTCTCTTCTCTCATTTTTTTTTCATTTTTTTTTGTCGACACCGTCCCTCTGGTACAAAGCTTCATGGATTGTTATCAGTTTTTTTTTTTGTTCAGTAGTTCAGGTTTTTGAGTTTCTCTTTTGTCCATCTTAAGAAAGGTCCCGAGCATCTCACAATGGAAAAAGTCTATATAATCATTTATTTGAAAAGTTTTCTCTCGCATAGTTTGATTTCTAGTAATTTCCCTGTTCTGCTAAAGTGTCTTTTGCCTTTCATTCATTTCATTTTGTTTGATTGCGTCTGATCCCAATATGCCCAAATATTTATAGCTTTTTGGTTGACTGTTCCGATGGTTCCCTGGTTTAGTAATTCAATTTCTTCTGTTAGAACCATAGATGAAAACTGTAACCCAAGATGTCAAAAGAGGTTTCTCCAATTTTCATGTCGGCCTGGGTGGCTATGTATGTATCAAGTGCACAGGTTCCACTATTGGAGCCAGAGAGCTGAAAATTCATTCCTTATTATGCCTAGAAAAACTTTCTTTTTTTATTATTGATTTTCTCTCTCTAAATAAGTTTTTATTGAGTGCTTCAATTTGCGATGTGAATTTATGCTAAATTGGACCATAGTTTGTGTCCACATGTTTTTTGTTTTGTTTTTTATTTTTAATTCATAGTTTCTAGTGATTAGCGCCCAACAAAAGGTGGAAGGAGTTACTTTTCCATTGATTACCTCTTCTTCCAAGATTATGACCCCCAACACGGCAAGCTGGGAAAAAGACGTTTGTCACGTGACGGTTTCTGTTGAGTGACTAACCAGAACTGTTTATTTTCATTATTATTATTATCATTATTATTATTATTATCATCATCATTATTACTATTATTATCATCATCATTATTTTTACTAATATCATCATCATCATCATCCTTATTATTATTATTATTATCATTATCATTGTGTTAAAATTGTTCTTGTTGCATTTTGATTAACTTAGAGTGTTTAATTCAGAAGAATAGAATCAATAAATGTCGTGGTTGGATGACGTCAGAAACAATTCAACATCAATAGAATCATTGTGTATTAATTCTTGGTTGTTTGAACTTGAAAGAGAGTAGAGCACACACAACAAAATAGAAATTGAAGAAGGCCAATGTAAGTAGTAGGAAGAAAAAAACAAAGAAAGGGAGAGATGCAAACAAAGGGGAGGGGTCAATAAAAAAGAGAAAGATAACAAAGGGAAAAGGATAAAGAAAGGAGAAGAAAAAGAAGAGGGGAAATTGTTGGAATGAGTAGAAGGAAAAAAAGAAATGAAGAAGATATAGAATGAAGAAAGAAAGAGAAGAACGTAAAAAAGAGGTTAAAAAATGGAGATAAAAAGAAATTAAGGAAAAAGAAAGAGACTACAGAAAGAAAGAGAGAAACGAGAACAAAGGGAGATAGGATTACCGAAGAGAGGAAGAAAGATAAGAAGAAAGAAGGAGAAAAAAATAATGTAACACAAAAAAGAGAGAACGAAATTGGGGGAACGAATAGAGAGACTAATAAGAAAGAGGGAAAACTGTTTGGAATGAGTAAAAGAGAAGAAAGAAAATAGGATAGAAAAGGTGGAAGGAGATAGTAAATGAAGAGAGAGAAGGGGGGAAAGAGGGAAAGAAGTAAAGAAATAAAATAGAAAATGAAGAAAAAGAGAAGGGTGAAGGAAAGAAAGATAGAAAGAAAGAAAGAAAGAAACGAAAATAAATTAAAAGAAGATAAAGAAAGAGAGAAATAACAGAAAGACATTGGTGGAAGGTATAGAAAGACAAGTAAGAAGGCGAGAAAAATATTTGGAATGAGTTGAAAGAAAGAAAGAAAGAAAGAAAGAAAGAAAGAAAGAAAGAAAGAAAGAAAGAAAGAAAGGGGAGAGACAGGAGGTGAGAGAGATAAAATAAGAAAAAAAGAAAGAAAAAAAGAAAAAAAAAGGGGGAAAGAAGGTAAAGAGAGGGAGAGACAAAATAAGAAAGATAAAAAGAAAGGGGGAGGGAAGGAAGAGAGAAAAATGAAATAAGAAAGGAAGAAAAGAATGAAAATAGGATATAAATAAATGAGTATAGAAAGAAAGATAAATGGGAAAAAATAGCAAAGAAAAGATGACAGAAAGGAAGAAAATAAGAAATGCAGAAAAAGGGAAAGAAAAACCAAAGAAAGAAAGAAAGAAAAGGCAGAATAGAGGAAGGCATGAACGAACAAACATAACAAGCTGAACATGCCATTTTTCCTGTAATCGACCAATATAATTCGATAGAAGTTTTTCTTCAACTGTAGCGATTCTTTTTTTTAAATTGGCATTTTCGAAAATTTTATTTCAGATATCTCAATTATAATTTCACTTCGCTTTAATAGAAAAAAATGATTACATTTATTCTACTCTGCTTTTGTAATCATGATTTTTTAATGAGATATGAATGACGTATGAGTTCCATTCCTATAATGTTTTCCTCAGTATTTATATCGCGTTCAGCAATACAGTTGATTATATTGATTTGATATAAACTATATTTATGACTACTTTTGTCAAAACTATATGCAGGGGCGTCGACTGGGGCTAGGGTACAATCAGGGCGTCTGACACCACCCCTGAATCCAACTTTCCCACCAAGAGGGGTGTGAAAGTTGGGATCTTATAGAGGCGCAGTATCAGTGAAGTGAGTCATTATGAACAATGACAGCAGAGGACAGACAAGTCACTGATCATAGCTTTAGGACTCTCGTAGTTTCTTATTTGATACCCTAAATCATGATATATATATTTTTGTTCTCCTCACTGGATTATATCCCTTTCTATTCCCGAAAAAGTGGCAGGGGATGTACATGATTTTACCTAAAAAAATGCGAACCTACAAAATGTGTTAATATAATTGTGAAAAAAACTCCAAAACTTTAAACACTGAACAAACGTATCTCAACATTGAACAGACGAAAAGATTTTGATACTAATACTATTTTATTTTTACAAAATTTACTTACATGTGGGTTCATGGCACTAAAATTAGCTATTTTGTTCCATTACATTAGTACTTTTCATTTATTTTCAGAAGGTTTTCTCATAAAAACAGCTGAAAATATATCAATGCAGTTGCAAAATTGAAGAATCATATTTTAAAAAGTATAATTCTGCTCATATGCAGCATTTTCATTAGTATTTTTGTACTAGTTTAACTCTCATTATATTATTTTGTACCTCCATACCAAAACAAAGGCTGGAGTTGACTTTGTGTTTCTACTGTATCAACAACAACAACAACAATAATCCTCATCTAATTTAGGGGAGTAAAACTCTTCAATGCTGTTCCCGTCACGTAATTTATAGGCGATCGAACCAAACTGACAATTTGTACTTATTGACGAAAATTTATGTTAGAAATATGCAAGTGCTTATTTCATCCAAACAAATAAACACATATTTATACTAGAATAATGATATATTTTGATAATTCTTCATTTATCATATATAAAATAAAAAAGTTGCAGAAATCATCTTCAATCGAAAAAGAAATTAAAGTGAAACCTGATCCAACAGTTGCCAGGCTTTCTGTTATTATTTTTATTGCAGCGTTTGGTTCATTTTACATTTGAAGACCTTTGAGTGAGTTACATGGTTTGAATATGAAGAAGTAGCGTTCCACATTCTTTCAAGGACGTTTGACATGATTTCAAAAAAGCGACGATAAGATGAAAGACAAGCATTTCGACGGAAATCATTAATCACCACAAACCATTTATACTGTGTCCGGGTGATCAATTAAAAAATTGAAGAAAAAGGATGATCAATGAATAAGTTACACGGGCATATACGCAGTTAAAAGTTTTAAATAGAAATATAGGAACTTTTCCATCATTTTTAATAATTTTCACTACTTTTTCTTACCTTTATCTTAATTTTTAGTTGTATTTATATAACTATCATTTCGGACCGTTTTCTTTCTGCAGCAACGAATAGATAATGTAATTGGGAATTAAAGATGTATTGTCTGAATTGAGAGGAGTGTAAAAAAAGCTAAAAAATTAAGATGAAGTTAAAAAAGTGGTCAAAATTGATAAAAACTGAGTGGCAATACTACCAGGGAGACAATCTGTCCCCCAAACTATTTGTTCTAACTATGATAACACTCAATAGAATCCTGAAAAATAGCAAAGGATACAAATTCTCCAAATCAAAGGGAAAAGTCAACCACTTAATGTACATTGACGGCATAAAACTATTTGTAATGGACAGGGGAGATCTCGAGACGCTGTTCAACAAAGTGAAAGAATACAATGATGACATTGGGATGGAATTTGGAATAGAAAAATGATAGTAATGCACAAATGAAGGCCTGCAACGACAGAAGGAATCGAACTCCCAGACAGCAAAAAAGATTAGAGCATTGACCAAACAAGACCGATACAAATATCTGGGAGTTCTCGAACGTGACACGATAAATCGGGAAGAAATGGACGTGAAAATAAGAAGAGTATACCTTAAGAGGAAAAGGGAAATATTAGAATCCGAACTAAATAGCAGGAACCTGCTAAAAGGAATGACCAAATGGGCTGTATCAGTACCAAAATATACAGGGCCATTCCTTGAATGGACAAAGCAAGAACTCTAGTCGATGGGCCGGCGAACAAGAAAATTTATGACAATGCACAAGGCCTTACACTCCAGAGATGACTGTATGTGAAGAGAAAAAAGACGCCAGAGGACTCGTCTGCATAGGAGACTGTGTCCAGAGGGCCAAAACAGGTATAGGAAAGTATGTGCAAGCAAACAGTAAAGACATTGTAAAGAGTGCCTGAAGCAACGCATCAAACAACAAAAAAGTAGAACATGACGGACCAGCACAACACAGAAAAAAGCTAGACGGAAATTTTAAAAGACAGATATAGGATGTTGCAGACAAGAGATCATGGAGGAGAGAAACAAAATCGCTCATCGGGCAGCCCAAAACAAATGCATCAGGACAAACAGAAAATGCTGCCAGTGTAAGGGAAGGGATGAGACCGTAAACTGCTTACCTAGTGAATGTAATCAACTAGCCCAGAAGAAGTATGAACACAGACACAACGGAGTAGCAACAATGATACACTGGGAAATGAGTAAACGTGTGTGATTTAAGCATGCAGAAAAGTGGTACCAGCATAAACCGGAGTCTGCCCAGGAGAATGGAAGTCAGAAATTACTCTGGAATTGTAAAATTCAAACTGACCACCCCATCCAAGCGAGAAGACCAGACGTAGCAATTGTGGACAAGAAGAGGAGAACCTACTAAACAATAGACGGGGCTGAGCCAGTAGACCACAGAGTAAATAGAAAAGAGAGTGAAAAGCTGGGAAAATACCAGGACCTGCCAAGCGAGCTGAAGAAGGTGTAGAACATGAAAGTCACGGTAGTACCAGTTGTAGTAAGTGCACTCGGAACCGTACTAAAGACACTGAAAGCGATATTGGAAGAACTATGAATAAAAGAAAGGATCGAGAGTAAACAGACCAAAGCACTGCAGGGGACTGCACGATACTGAGGAGAGTGCTACGAATATGAGATCTACGATCCCAGCTCTTAGTAATGGCCTAACAGAGTGGATAGAGGAGAAAACACACACACACACACACACACATACACACACACACACACAACACATACATAAAATATAGGTGCAGGTACGAACCACAGTGCTGCTGTGGTAGGTGAGGGAAATATGGAAGTGGGGCTGAGGAGACTTACAGACACTCAGTCTCAAGCTGTGATCACCAGGCAATTAATGTGAAAATTGATAATGATAATGATAATAATAATGATGATGATGATTATGATAGGGATTATTATTATCATTATTATTATTATTATAATCATTATTATTATTTGGAATCTCTGGTGGTTACTGCTGGAGGTTACTGCAGCAAGTCTCCTCAAGTCTCCAGCCTTTCTCTCCACATTCTCATAGACTACAGCGATACTGTGGTTTTCAGTTTCACACCAGTTGTCAGGTGGCCATTGCTGAAGAAGTGTCTCTGGGATAGTCCCTGATGCACCTATTATTACTGGTACAACCCTGATTTTCATGTTCCACATCTTCTTCAGTTCTCTTGCTAGATCTTGGTATTTTTCCAGTTTTTCACTCTCCTTCCTCTTTACTCTATGGTCCGCAGGCATAGCCACGTCTATTATTTGCCAGGCTTTTCTCTTCTTGTCTACGATTACCAAGTCTGGTCTTCTTTTCTGGATGAGGTGGTCGATTTGGATGTCAGAGTAATTTGTGGTTTCTATTCTCCAGGGCTGTCTCTTGTTTGTGCTGGCACCACTTTTCAGTACGGTTAAATCCCATTCGTTTACCCAGTTCCCAGTGTGTCACTGTTGCTACTCTATCGTGTCTGTGTTTATACTCCTTCTAGGCTAGTTGACTACATTCACTAGTTGTATGGTTTTACGGTCTCATCTCTTTCACCGCACAGGCGGCACTTGCTGTTTGTCTGTATTCTGTCATCATCATCATCATCATTATTATTATTATTATTATTATTATTATTATTATTATTAAATGGATTATTGGCATTTCTTCCAAGACATTACAATCTAGTAGCGCTCCTTACCCGGACCATTAGAACACGTTACGTCGTCAGCTCGGCCCGGATTTAATAGTTTTTTTTACGAAATCAATCTTATTCCCGTGGTTTTATTGTCTAATATCTTCAATCCGATGTCACTGCTGAACTTATTACTTTCTTCTTTCTTTGCCTTTTCTGTCTTTCGACATTCTTTTTTTTTCTTTCTTTCTTCTCATTTCCACAATAATCTTTTCTTTCTTCACTTTTTAAACGTTGCCTCAATTCTTTTCTCGTCGTATTACTTTCCTTTCTTTTTTATGTCATGCCGACGATTTTTTTTTTGAACTTATTTCCTCAATTCCCCTCTCTGCTGTAAATGTTCTATTTCTTTTTTTCTTTTTGTCTCTTCATTACCACAATATTCTATCTTTCTTTGCCCCTTTCCTTCTCTCTTTCTTTCTGCCACAACTTTCTTTTTTATTGCTTCCCTCGTCTCATCCTAATGCCTCTCTATACATTTTCCTTTCCTTCCATTTTCATTCTTTCTTTCCTTC
Source organism: Thysanoteuthis rhombus (assembly GCA_963457665.1). Lineage (NCBI taxonomy): Eukaryota > Metazoa > Mollusca > Cephalopoda > Oegopsida > Thysanoteuthidae > Thysanoteuthis > Thysanoteuthis major. The sequence continues at coordinate 21,752,784 of OY735223.1, forward strand.
TTTTTTATTGAAACCTGTCACAATTTCAATTGAGTTTAGAACGTTTTCTAGTCACTGTTTTAAAAGAAATTCCAAATTACTTTTTTTTTCTATTTTTGTTTGTAATAAAGCGAGGATTTCTTCATTTTTTTTTAATCTTTCCATCACAACCACCGATTAAATGATCTCATCGGCTTTTCTCTTCTGAAAAATCTATAATACTTTAAATCTACTGCAATCACGTCGTACAAAGCAGTGGCCGAAAGCTAAGAAAACTGATACAATCTTGTACGTAAACATGTGTACGACGTCTTTCAGGGATGTTGCCAGCCATTTTGAATATCTTGAAAACCGGATACATGACTTTCATGATACTCAGCAACCAATCAGAAGAGACATTACTACGTACTAACAGGTGTGTACGCGACCATTACTACGTATTTACCTGTGTGTATAAAGTTTTTCCAGAAAATATCCGGTAATTTTTTAAATCTCAAGAACGTAGCTTTGATGTCACTGGTCCGATTTTTAATTTAGCTATCAGCACTGTTAAAAAATGAATTAATAAACGTCTTTTAGTGACATAAATTTTAACACTGCTGTAATTAACAGATGTCTAGCAAAAGCATGGATAAGTTGTAGAAACGTGTTCAAATTTGTTTGTATTTAGTTTTTATCGTTCGGATAAATCCTGAAAGCTTTTTCGACTGACACTTCTCTAGGGAAAATTTGCCAGAAAGATGTTAAAATATATAAATGTACTGAATGTGAATAGTTGAAATAAATTTGAGAATCTTGTTAGACACGGTGAAGTTATTCACGCCTGATGATTGTAGATCAAAACGAGCTTGAAAACAGCTTTAGTGCTATGACAAACCTTCTTTTGTTGTTCAGTAGCGGTTTCTTGTTTCTTGTGTGAAATACCAAGGTGAAAAAGATCAGGTAAAACTTCATCATCAGTCTTTCAACGTCCGTCGTTGGGCATAGACCTTACCCAGGATTTGCCACACTTCTCGATCATGGGCGTCATGGAGCCAATACTTTCTGAACTTGTCTAGCTCGTCCCTCCATCTAATATTGTACAGACCTCGGTTCCACATGTGATCTCGGTGGACCCATGTCATGAGTCGTGATGTCCATCGGTTTGTCTGCCATTCGTGCAACATGGCCAGCCCACTGCCATTTGAGATTTTTTATGGATTTTATGTCTCTGACTCTTGTCTTTTCCCGGATGTACTGTGCTGTCTTGTGGTCTCTCTATGTGAGGCCTAGCATTATTCTCTCATGTGCACGTTGCATGGTTCTCAATTTGTGGATCTGTCTCTTGGTTAGGTTCCATGTCAGCTCCATAAGTGACTATTGGGAGCATATATTGGTTATACACCGTTCTCTTTAGGATTATTTGGATCTTCTTATTTTTGAAGGTTGAGTTTGCTCTGCCAAAGGCTTGTCATCCTAGTGTGATTCTTCGCTTGATTTCTTCTTCTTTTGAGGGTCTCATGGAGATTCGTTGTCCTAGGTAGATGTAGTGATCTACTTTCTCAAGTTCTGTGTCCTCGTACAGCTTTACAAAGACGATTGTTTTCAAGTTCTAGGTTTTGCAGGATCTTTATTTCATGCTTTTTTATGCGCGCACTATTTACGACAATGTTAAGATAAATAGATACTATTCTTGGCTGCAGCACATGCGTACTTCTAGTCGAACTTAAGGTGATTAGTGCAACGTTTGTATCGTATATATGATAAATAAATTTGTAAAGATATCAGTCTTTACACTTTAGCTCGGTGAGAGCTGCAGAACAATCACCTAGTGGTGATTTCAAATCACGGTAGAGAAATGCTAGTTTTGTATGTTTGTTTCATTTAACGTAACAGGATAGACAAACAGTGGAGAGTTTGCTACCCTAAATTAGGTGAGGATTGTTCTTGTTACGGGAAAAAACAAAGTCAACCCCAGCTTGCACATGAGTTGGACAAAATCGATTATTACATTAACAACCGGCTCACGTCAGAAAAGGTACGTACCACAAAATGAACACTTTAGTCAATCATCGCTTCACGGCAGGTAACCCTACCAAAATCAGTGAATGACAACTTCAATTGAGATATGGTACAAAGAAAAGAAAGATTCAAGCTAATTATAATATCTTGGGAACTAGTTAGACGGCCTCCCCTTCAAACGGTCGAACCAGCGCACAAGATTGGGAAAGGAGAATTACTTGTCTCTCTTGGATGTGAAAATTGCAAAATTGACCTAACCCATAATTCACCTTCAGATATCACCAGAGGTCAGCGTCAACTATCCTATGTTCACCCAACGCACAAGTTACTCTTGTACACAAATTATTGGTCCACAGAATGCAGCCATTTCCTTTACGTCTGAAAATGCCGAAATTGATCTAACCCTAATTCTTCCCTAGATTTGAATACTCTAGATTATTATACACAAATTTACAATCTGTACGGTGCAGCCGTGTCCCTTGAAGATTTGAAAACCAACCTGACCCTACATTGATCTCTGAAGGCAACAAGAGGTCAACGTCACCTATCTAATGTTCATCTTGTGGCCAAGTTATCCTTGTACAGGCATTTAGGTGTCTATAAAACATAGTTTGAAACGAACCTTCGTCGTCTTTATAGAGTTAGATGTGAAATAATATAAGCCCCCTTTTGAAACCTTCCTATTCTCCAGACTTTTGCGTTAAGTCTAAAGGCCGTATTAGCAGGCAGATTTGAAATATCACTTGCCACAGAAATTCTGCAAGGGTCAACTAAGTCTGCTTTTCATAATGTGACTGGTTTTCATGTCGCGACTGGTTTTCATGTTGCGACTGCAAGTATTAATTTTTTTTTCTTTCATGTTTTGTTTTGTTTTATTGCTTGTCTCTGACAAAAGATATCTATTTACGAAGTCGACATAATGGGATTAAGGTTTCTTGTTTTTTTTTCTCTTTGCGCCAACGTTTGTGTCTTCGTTTGTAACAATTAGATTATCACCGATTTTATCTGAACAGGAACATGAGAAGAATCTTTTATTACTTCCCTCCTTGGTAATCCCCCTGGAAAGAGTTCATGAATATACAGGTTTCTCTACTATCTGTAAGTAGAGTGGTCCTATTGAAGAAAAAAAGTTATGGCGAAATAGCGTAAAGTGGAGAAGCAATTACCACTAATTTTATCCGGGAAAAAATCTGGGCGTTTCCAGACTTTGAAAATGGTGAAAATGGTATGTCCGGTTGAGTCATTAGAGTTCGTGGAGTGGGGAAGTGCACGAGATTGGGATATTGAAGAAAGCGGAAAAGGGTATTCAATTGAACGCCATTTTTCTTTTCTGACTTTTTTTTTTCCGAAGCGAAAAATTAGCGTAAAGCAAATTTTCGAAAAATGGAGACCACCGATATTTGATTTTTATTCGGTGTTTTTTATGAACAGAAATTTTGAAAACTCTTTTTCATGGGAGGGTCCATTGTTCCGAATTGTGTGTACGAGACATTTTCATCAGCAAACTTGTTACCTTTCAGTGGAAGAGTCCATAATTATCATCAGAGAGACAGAGAAAAAGTAACACCATTTCCTATATAAGTGCATAGATTTCGAAATATTTTTGCAAGCTTTGTTTCTTTCAGCATATCCATTCGGTTGATATGCTCTTAGGCCTTCCTCAGGTGTACCTTTATTTTGCTCTTCGCTTAAAACTTTTTCTTCTCTGTTTCCTTCTCATATGTTCGACTAGATGACTTCAGTCCAATAGAATTACGTGAGTAGAAGTATCTAACGTGTGAACGGATGAGCTTGGAATTTGTCATTTTTTTTACCGCTGTCGCAGGAAGCATTTTTGAGTAACCATAAAACAAAGATTATGTTTTTAAAACATAATCTTGCTTTTTCCTTATAACATTTCCAAGACTAAGCTAGGAAGAGAAGAAATACACCGCCATTAAAAACAAGAAAAGTCTCACTAACCACCATAATGTCAGACAACAGCTGGAAATCACGATTCACAACGTTATTCCCCAGAGATCATATGCGAAATTGTTGCCGTTAAAAGATAAGATGGTGTATCGAACTGAAGTTCGGAAAATATAGGAACGAGAGATAAGGCGAATCTTGTAAAATGCTTTTGTCCAAAGAAAATATATTCAAAGGCTGCTGTTGATGATGATGCTGATGATGATGATGATGATACTCTACAATGATAATGCCTTTTATAAGTATAGACAATTATGAATATTTGAGTAAATTTAGTCATTTATCCTCCATATTACATTCACCCTCTAGTTTCATTCACCACCAAGATAACTTGATTCAACCTCCACCCACGTCTTGAGTTTCCCATTCACGTCAAAAATAATTCCATTTACCCTGGGGTGAATCATTCACAAATTTAAGAAGCACTGTTAAAAATGACTGGCGAGTTAATCGTTTCTGGACTTAAATTCTCTCGCACGGACGATTAAAATGATCTCCTGGCAAATTGTCTGACCGATTCTGACAATGAAGATAAAAACCCCGCTTCAAGTGCCATATGTTTATTTTCTGATGAGTTGTTATTTTAGTTTTAGTTTTGATGATAAACTTTTGATAAGACTGTTTATGTTGTGGATAAGAGGAACGGGGGGGGGAGCAGCGGCAAGGTGAGTCAGTTCAGTACAGTAAGTTCAAATTTAAATCTTTTAACGTTTGTGAGTCACTCAAAATTGCAAGAGATAATTTCAAATTCTATTTAAGTACACACACACTTATATATATATATATATATATATATATATATATATATATATATATATATATATATATGTGTGTGTGTGTGTGTGTGTGTGTGTGTGTGTGTGTGTGTGCGTGTGTGTGTGTGGAGAAGTAGTAGTAGTAGTAGTAGTAGAAGTAGTAGACCCCATTATCAAGGTACATTTTGGGATTCAATGGTACTGTTACAACGAATTTGCTGTTATAACAGGTTGGTTTGTCTAACTTAGTTCGGCACAAACGCACACGCGTGTGGCATCAAGTGAGCATCTAATTCTAACAAGTAGATACCAGGCGAGTTTGTTAAAAATCGTGCTATGGCGCGACTATCTCTCTTTCTTGCCCCCTCTCTCTATATATGTGTAGGGAGAGAGAGAATGATACATACACATACCCAAACATACACACACACACACACATAACATATATCGATATACATCAGGCATGTGCCGTGAGTAATTTCTCAGATCAGGCAGTCGGTCGACCTTTATGTGTGTAACGTCAGCGAAATCCTTATCACTCTAGGTGTTTATCTTTTTACTATGTAAACACCTTTCAGTTATGCTCAATTCAATTTTTACAATGTGAAAACGTATCAGTACATTGAAATGTCATAATATTAAAAATGGGCAGGATTTGCTACATACATATATATATATATATATATATATATATATATATATATATATATATATATACATATATATATATATATATATATATATATATATATATATATATATATATATATATATATATCCACAATTATATATATATTTATCCACAATTATATATATATATATATATATATATATATATATATATATATATATATATCCACAATTCTTTTTACTATGTAAGCTTTTTATAAATAAATTCAGTAATCAGTCATTTAGTACCGGAACTTCCATTAGATACCTCTCATTAGTTGAATTTTGATACATTTTTAAAATGAGACTGTTTATTTGGCACTGGAAATATTCCAATTGATTATCTGCATAATTTGTTTACAAATGTAAACACAAATCTAAAAAATGAATAACTCTGTTTCTGTATTACCGTGTTTTTATAAGCAAATTGTATCCTGTTCTACTACTTTTTAGTGATACAAATTACATGAAAATCGATCTAACCGTTCCATATATGAAAACGAGATAACATCCGTACACACGTGAACGCGAGACAACTGAAGTGAAAATTGACCCCTGTAGCCCGTATGGTTCATGGATTAGACTTCGTGACGCGTATTATATACACTGTAATTGAAAGGCACGGTAGGGTTATGCCTGTCATCATCATCATCAGTCTCTTAATGTTCGTCGTTGGACACAGACCTTCCACAGGATTCACCACACTTCTCAATCGTAGGCGTCGCAGAGCCAACACTCTCTGAACTTGCGAACTCGTCTCTCCATATAATATTCTGCCGGCCTTGGTTGTGCAAGTAATCTCCGGGGATCCATGTTGTGAGTCGCTATGTCCATCGGTTGTCAGCCATTTTCGCGTCATGGCCAACCCATTGCCATTTGAGTTTTTTAATGGATTCTTTGATGTCTCGGACACCTGTCTTCTCTTGGATGTATTGTGCTGTCTTGTGGTCTCTCCATGTGAGGTTGCGCATGTATTTATTTACTCACCCGCCACAGCAAAATGCGACACAAGGTCGGCTTTACGTGGGGAAAATAGGAGCAATCCATCAAAAATAGCTCCAGTTGACCCAACGGTGGTTGCAAAAGCAACCGCAGTCACGAAAGCATCAGGACGAGCCTGACCTGTCCCTTTAAGTGCTATGGGACAGTGCTGCCCAGGGGCAACGGATGCCTCGTAGCTGGGCCTAGTAAGAGTGGGAGAGTCCAAGGACGAGTCCAAAGGCTCCCAATTTGCGTAGCAATGCGCAGCCTCAGCATAACCACATTGACTAACGCATTGCACCGGCGCACTCGGTGTTCGATGCTCACCACCACACAGTCTCCGGCCCATTCGACTGGCAAGTGTCAGTATCAGCGCTTCAGTCTATGCCGGGGAACAGATTCTACACCTCAATCTATGCTAAAATGGCCAGAAAAAAATGGAAGGTTACGCATAATTGTTTCATGTGCACGTTGCATGCTTCTCAGTTTGCAGATCTGTCTCTTGGTTAGGTTCCATGTTTCAGCTTCATAAGTGACGATCGAGAGAATGCATTGGTCATATACTCTTCTTTTTCGGATTATTAGGATCATCTGGTTCTTGAAAGTTGAGCTTGCTCTGCCAAAGCCTTGCCATCGTAGGGTAATTCTTCGCTTGATTTTTTTCTTCTCTTGAGAGTCTCATGAAGATTTGTAGTCCTAGATTTAGTGGACTACTTTCTCCACTTCTGTGTCCTCGATTTTGATCTTAGTGTTCTTATTTCTGACGTGATTGTTGTACATGATCTTTGTCTTGTTGAAGTTCATGTGAAGGCCAACTTTATAGCTCTCTTCATTTAGTCAATCTAGCATTAGTTAAAGGTCGTGTAGGTTCTCTGCGAAAAGAGGAATGTCGTCTGCAAATCTAAGGTTGCTCAGATATTCACCGTCTATTTTAATTCCTGCATTCTCCCTGTCCAGTCTTCTGAAGATCATCTTGAGGTAGGCTGTGAAGAGTTTGGATGAGCTGGTATCACTTAGTCTTACTTCTTTTTGGAGCTGGGAGGGTTTAGAGTTCATATAGTCCGATAAAGGAGTTGCTGTGACTGTATATATGTTGCAGTACTCTGACGTGTCTACATCTTGTAGGGTGATGACCTTCATGACCATGGGAATTTCCACAGAATCGAATGCATTCTTGAAGTCTATAAATAAAGTGAGTGGCATTTTGTATTCTGCTGCTATTTTTTTCCTGTTGATTTATCAAATGCAGTTGGTCTATGGTCGAGTATGAACGCATATGTATATATGAGGTCATTATTCTTTTCTACTTAATCATGAAACACTTTCATATGCTTGATTTATAGAAGAAATAGTACATTCAAAGAATAAAATCACTTTCAATGATTTGTGCAGTAAGATCAATAGAAATACATTTACATTATACATAAAAGATCTCTATTTTGTCAATAATGCTTGCATAATTTCTGGCCATTGACAAGCCTTTCCTTCTTGATTTTGAATATGTTTCCGTTGTAAAATCATTAGCAAAGCATTTACTTTTATGCATATTATAGTCCTATTCATGCTTGCATTAATTCCTGATCGCCATTTTCCCGATTATTAGTGCATTTCTATAGTAAATTCAATTACCACGGATTCGTTTCTATAGAAAAATCGATTGTAGTGCATTTTACAGAAAAAATGTATTCAGTACACTTCTATTGTAAATTCAATTACCACGAATTTATTTCTATAGTAAAATCGATAGGAATGCACTTTACAGAAAGTGTTTCCAGTACATTTCTATGGTAAATTCAAATACCACGAATTTATTTCTATAGTAAAATCGATCTGAGTGCATTTTACAGACAGGGTATTCAGTACATTTCTATTGTAAATTCAATTACCACGGATTCATATCTATTGTAAAATCAATTGGAGTGCATTTTACAGAAAATATTTCCAGTACATTTCTATATAATTGTATAATTGGTTTCAGATATCAAAAATGATTTCTATAATTCATTAAATATCTGTTCATCTGTTTATCATTGCATAACTGAAAGACGGCAAGGTCTTTGATTGCCAAATTCTCTGGGCTTATCATTGGACTCTGGGGCTTGTTTTGGCATATTGATTTTTTTTAGATAAATTTCAAAACGAATAAGTACCATGTTTAAGTGGAACATGATTTTGTGTCCGTTATTTAAGTTTAACCGCAATTTCATCTTTTTCTTTAACTATATAAAGTAGATATCTAGCATAAAATCGCGTCCGTTGAGCAGGATTTCTGCAGAATACTATAGATAAATAAAAATAAATAAAAAAACATCGTTTTCAAAGGCTTAGATTTCTCGTATTCAGGTTAGGTTCATTGAAATCCAAAATGAGGCTGTCATCTCTCTCGAAACACTCAATCAATCTTGTAGTTAATTCCGCTTGTTAAAAGTGGAGCTTTTTTAATCAGTTCAATTGATTTTGCAACCATCCAATTATTCTGTTTCTCATACAATCAAAATGTCTCCTTAAAAAATACCGAAAAAAGAAATTCTTCATGCAAATTTTCTTTTTTTTTTTCTTCATCAGTCACCCTTCTTCTGCTTAGGTCTATTTATCTGTTTATCCATCTATCTATCTATTTCAGTCTGTTTTTGCTAGTTACAGCATACAGTTCATTGTATCTTATTCAAGTTTTTGTATAGGTATACGTTGGTTCCTGTCCTAAAGATACTGGATTTGTTTATCAGTCTTTGTATATCTGTCTTTGTCTCTGTAGCACACACACACACACACACACACACACAAACATACACACACACACGTATATATGTAGAGAGAGAGAGACATATATTTACATGTATATTTATATATATGCATATATATATATGCACAAATATATATGTATATATGTGTGTGTGTGTACATACATGTATATATATACATATAGATATACATATATACATTCATATATATATATATATATATATATATATATATATATATATATATATATAAGATTCGGGAGAGAAAACACCCTTTTCTCGCCCTAATCTTAGATAGATATTGCTCTCTATTGTATCATTGATATATTAAGCACTAATTTAATAAGAATGATCAAATTTTAAAAACTTCAACTGCACACCTTTCTTATCAATTCTTCTCTATCAAAATTATTTTTAAATTAAGTATTACTACTAATATTGGAAAAGATATATAGATACATAGATATATATTCATAGATTTATATCCCTAAAGAAAATGGATTACTCTCTCTCTCTCTCTCTCTCTCTCTCTCTCTCTCTCTCTCTCTCTCCACACACACAATGGAGGAGAATATATATCTATGGTTTATTCATATCTTATTGTCACAAAGGATGTATCCGGGATATTCAGCTCATTGCATATTCACCTCAGGTTGACCATTGGCAATTATCTGTCTCAACCAATTTCTATCAATGTATCTATTCTTCTCAGGGGCCTACGGAAGAGATACCAGAACACCCTAAAGAAGGACTCATCTCTTGTGCCATCAATCTTTACCGATGGACAACAGAGGTTGCCAACAGGGATGCATGGCAACACGAGGTCTACCACGCACCCTCCTGACCTGAAGCAGAGGAAAAGTAGAAGAAAAAGACACCACTGCAAGATCTGCTGAAAAGCCTATCCCTCCTGCATAGGTCAGATGACCCAGGGCAGGCGTGGAAAACTTTCCCAATTCTTCGTTTGCAAGGACAAGCCATAAATAACTATATCTGTTTATCAGAAGAACAAATAGATGCTGGTTCGGTCAGAGATCTTAACAAGATTAAAATGTGAAATGGAGGAAGACAAGGGAATTTTAAAGAACCAAAAGCATTTTTTGCAAGCCCTGAAATTAACCTTTGGAAAACAGACTGGGAAAACGTTAGAGTTAACGTAGAAAATATTTTAAATATATAAGGAACTTTGATGATAATGCATTAATACCACAAACTGAAGAGAATCTACAAAAATAGAGAAAACCAAAAAATAGCAATGAAAATGTACAGGACAAAGACAAGGTAATAATTCTGATTAAAAAAAAACAATTAAGAAGATAAATTATGAATTATAATTTGTTTTAATACATCATTCGACGAAGAGGGTACATATTAGGCTTAAGGACTTTACAAGCAGTACCCACCTATATATTTTGATATGTAGTATAATTTTTATTCATTCAAATAATTCATTTATAGAAAAAATAAATAAATGAGAAAAATGGAAAAAAAATAATATTAATATTCCTCCAATTTTTTGAAAATCTTTTCTGTATTTACAATCAAATTACAATATTTCTCAAAACAGACATCAATTCTCGCGATTGTTTTTGCTACAATAATAATTTACTTATTGCAATATGTATTTATAAAGTATTCTTCGATAATTCTTTTAAAATTATTTCTACTTAGATTCATCAAATCTATTTTTGTAAAAAAAAATGACTTTTTAAGATAAAGTCCCGAAGAAGATCATAGAAAAAGAGGGTGAAGCCTTGGAAGAAATTGAGGAATATATTTATTCAAGTCAGAAGATAAAGCTAGTGAAAGACAATGAAAATGAAATAAGACGGCTTATAACGATTGGCCGAGAAGAATTTGGCATAAATAGAGACTTACTGAAAAGCAAATTGCCAATATGCTTAAAACGCGAAGTATACAATCAACACATAATGCAATCTATTAAGTTTAGATGCAAAAACCTGAAAATACAGAAAACAAACTCAGAACCACACGGAGGACAATGAATAGAGTAATGTTCGGAATAACTCGAAGCGAAAGGAAAAGATCAACATGAATCCAAGAAAGGGTCAGCGCGAAGGATATCGTACATATACGATGTCTTTCAGTCGGGTTCTTGCGCAATACAAATGGACACATACTGAAAAGAAGGGTTAACAGACGAAACAAAGGGTTAACCGATTATAGCCCGTGGGACAGTAAACACTGTTGTAAAGATACTTGATACAGGGATGACATTGGAACGTTCGCCGATAAGGCATGACAGAGGTCAGCGTAGTCGCAACCGTCACGGAAGGAGATAAGAAAGGCCTTTGTCCAACAGTGATATATATATATATATATATATATATATATATATATATATATATATATATATATATATATATATATCGAGTTGGTAAGCGTTAGATTCATGAAGTGTGTGTCTCCAGGGGTAAACAGTTATGTGTATATATTTTGGTGGTGGCGATAATTTTGTAAAAACTCATCAGTAATGGTGCTTGACGATTGTTTATTATAAAGATAAGATAGTAAGATAGATTTTGACGAAGCAAATATCGTGGGGACAAGAAAAAACTAGGGAAAAGATTTCTATACGGTATGTTCAATACATCTCATCAAGAGGATGGGTTCATCTACCCCCCATCACCGGTTAGCTTTCATTGAGGAACATGTCTCCGAGGATAAACGCTGTATTGATTCCATCTCGGTTGAGAAAACTGATTTTCTTACTAAGAGGAGGATCAATCCATTCTTCCGATGAGACTGGCTTAGACATCGAAATGCCGTATAAAGATCTTTTTCCTAGCCTTCTTTTTACGATATATGTATGAATTTTAAACTGCGTTATATTATATAGAAACTCAACTGAGATGATTTCCCATCGTCACTCGCTAAATATATATCATTCAATATTGAATCCAACGTAAATAGAATTAACAATTGAAGAAAATGAGGTTGCTGCACTGATGAATAGCTGCTTCAACGTAGCAATGCTCTTACCATTGTGCTGAGCTAAACAACCCGCCGATAAAGCAAAGGCCAAATAACTGCTTTCAAGCTAAATTCTCATCTCGTTTATTCTCGATTTTTTCGGCTCTTCCAATGCGACGGTATGTATTTAAGAAATGGACATATTTGGTCCGACAGATTGAATTATTATCATCTTAAATTGTTTGTTCTATTTACGTTGTCTAGGCTAAGTGATACATTAGTCGTGTAACGACAGGAAATCATTCTGATAAGTTTCTATATAATATAACGCAATTTATGATTCATTCTTTCGGATCAAATATGTCCATCTTTTATATATATATATATATATATATATATATATATATATATATATATATATATATATATATATAAAATACTAGTTTTTTGAAAATGATTTTGAAAAATCATTAGAGACAAAGCTGGATTTTCTGAATTGATAATTTACATCCATTGAATTAAAATATACACTGCTCGTTATTCTAATTATATAGTACAGAGCAAAGTACTACGAATCTTGGAGAAAGATTATTCCACACGTGCGTCTTGGTTCAACCAATTGTGTTTTAGTTTAAACCTAATTACCTTCAAAGTCACTGTAGAAACACATTATTAAAAATTAATCGAAACATATTTTACTACTTGAATTTCGCTCAAGAAAAATGATGTCAGAACGATATCAACACAAGGATGACAAAATTATTCTCAAATGATTTAACGTTTTTAATTCAATTTGAAGAATTTTTTTATCATTTTCAAGACGTAATTCTCAATTTTTTAAGGTCGAACTCTATCGCTTATATAAGATCCAATCAGCAATATGGTGTGTTAATTTTCAATTCAGATTTAGATTGAAATTTTTATATCTTTGTACATTAAAAAATGGATAATTAAATGTTAACTCAATATTACGATTAGACAAAGTTGATTACAGAATAAAAATTATTATACAATAAATTTGATAAAGTATTTGAAATATTTCCGTAATACATAGTACAATTAGTACTTGAAATTAGTAGCATACTGATATAAGTAATTTTATGCAGGTGAAATAATTAAACAAATAGATAGATAAATCAATAAAATTTGCTATTATTCTTCAATAATTTCATTATATATATATATATATATATATATATATATATATATATATATAATAAAATTATTGAAGAATATATATATATATATATATATATATATATATATATATAATGAAATTATTGAAGAATATATATATATATATATATATATATATATATATATATATATATACACGTGATTTTTGTTTTACTGAAGATTATGTGTAGGCCAACTCTTTTGCTTTCTTCATTTAGTTCATCTAGCATAAGTAATTCAGCTTTATGTACTCTATTTTCGGATCAATCTACGTTAAAGCAGCTACCTAATCGGTCACAGGGTCGATTCCTGCAGCAGCAGTTCGATTTTCTTTAATTGTTTGTTCTATTTGAGCTGTCTAGGCCAAGGGGCACATTCTAAATGTAGTAAAGGGGAGAGGGTAATTTCAAAAAACATTCATAATTGTTTTATCAGATTATATATCCATTTCTTGATAACATCATTGTCCGAGGTCATTTCAAATAGAGTCTTGACTGATATAACGCATCCATTATTATTTCGTCAGGCTATTGTAATCTAGCTTAATGTATTTTATTTTTGGATCGATCCAAATCCATTCATTGATCCAATGATCCATTCTTCCATAATCCCAACCTTTTAAGACGCCCTAAATCTATTTTCCCCCTCTCATCGTGTCCCACTTCCAACCTTTTATGAAATATTCTTCCTCAAAATTCGGTTAAGTGGACTTTTCCATGACTCGTAAAAATTTCGATTAGAGCACTTTTTAAAGTTAAAAAAATGTTATTGAAAATTATTCCGAGTGAATGATTAAGAAAGAAAGAGAGAAAGAAAGAGTGGACGAAAGTCGAGAGAGAAGAGGGAAGTTGAAGAAAAGAGATAAGGGAGATATAAAAGAGAGAGGATTTGAAGAAACGAGACAGGTGGGAAGAAGAAAAAAGAGTGGTAGAGATAAGAAAGAAAGAAAGAAAGAAAGGAAGAAAGAAAAAAAAGAAAGAATGAAAGAAAGGAAAATGGAAAGAAAGAAGAGGGAAGGTGGAAAAAGAGTGAATTAGGGAAAGAAAAGGCAGAGAGAATGGAAAGAAAAAAACAAAGGTGTAAAGAAAGAAAGAAAGAAAGAAGAAGGAAGGTGGAAAAAAGAGATAAGGGAGATATAAAAGAGAGGGGATTTGAAGAAACGAGGGAGGTGGGAAGAAGAAGAAAGGAAAGAGGAGAAAGAAAGAAAGAAAGAAAGAAAGAAAGAAAGAAAGAAAAAAAAGATGGAAAGAAAGAAGAGGGAAGGTGGAAAAAGAGTGAATTAGGGAAAGAAAAGGCAGAGAGAATTGAAAGAAAAGACAGAGGTAGAAAGAAAGAAAGAAAAAAAGAAAGAAAGAAAGAAAGAAAGAAAGAAAGAAGGAAGGAAGGAAGGTAAGAAAGAAAAAATAAAGACAATAAAGATTGGGGAGGGAAAGAAGAGACAGTCATCAAAGGAAAGAGGGAGAGATTGGAAGAAAAGAGAGATTGGATGTAAAAGGGCAACAAACAAACAATTCAAAATTAACAAAATATTGACCGCATTCACAAACTTATGTATTCATATATGTGAACAAATACATCTCAAACTTTGACAATGAAATAAAGCATTTCTTCCCCTTTAGACTATTTCAGTGGGAGATGGCATATTTAATGTAAATGGCTACCCCAGTGATAGGATGTCAAAATGATTCCTGAATTATTCATGACTGGTTTGGACAATTGTAATAAATTCATTTTAAAACAATTATTGTGATATACTTTTTATTCAAACATCATAAATATCAACTGCTGATTTCCTCTTAGGATATCAATTTAAATAAATCGCTTCATTTTCATACTTTTCTGCTGACTGCTAATCGTCGTCCTAGTGTCAGGATAACCGAAATACAACTCAGACATCTTCAGTTTTGGGTTGATGAGTTTTCGCTTCCCTTGGAGTTTTTGACGAGAGACAGAATAAGAGGTTGGCTGAGGGATGAGGTTTTTCTAACAGTCCGGCAGAAATTCAAATGAAATCAGCCTCTCACATTTTTGCTAACTTTGACGTCAACTTTGCATGGTCAAGTTCTGTTCCTTCTTGCTGACTGTCGACTGCCTGAATGGCCAAATATTGAATCTCCGTGGCCGGTTGACCGACGTGGCCAAATGCTCTCTTATTAATGCAGTCATCGTTAAAAACATATGATCACACGTATACTTGAACCCACATAAACTGATCACGTGCCTTGTTTTCATTGGACTTCATTTAACATTGGCATGTTATACTGAATTATTTTTGTGCGATTATGACTTGTGAATATATTGCAGTATACAGGCGATATTTCAATTAGAAAAAAAGAAATCGAGTAAATTAACAAGCAGGCATTCACTTTCAATCTATTTCGTATTATACAATATATATATATATATATATATATATATATATATATATATATATATATATATATAATTAAGTATTGATATTTTCAATTTTACGTGAGGCAAATGGGAAATATCTCCGCTGACATATGCTGGGTTGGACAATATCAGCGTGAATATGGTGTCATTGCCATAAAGTGTAAACAGGAATAAGACCCATTTAATGCATACACAGATATATTCAAGTTGTCACTTGAATCTTTTTTTGATACTCGACCTTTTCTTCTCTTGCAAAGTAAACCACCATCTGCAGTATTCAAGAAAAGCATTGACCGTAAAAATAACAGCAGTTTGAAAAATAGCATTTTAGAATATTATTTTTTGAAAGTATTTTCATTTAAATTTTTTTTTTCATTTGTAAGGGATGCGGGTGTGTAAAGATACATCAGAGAGTTGAATGCCTCTGCCTTACATTGTTTCCAGTCACTTTTAGGTGTAGCATCTGTTAGGCTTCATTTGACATCTCGGGGGGCACTTCTGGGAAATGATACAACACTACCCTTCGCGCTATTGTCAACCATCCCCTGTGCAAATGCAATGGAATAGTTCCCTCTAAGCTGTGCTCACATACACAGGTTTTGCAATCAGTGCAACATGAAATCAATGTATCTACAAGAAATTTCGAATTCTGTTGATAGTTTACCGAGTTATTATTGAAAAAATACTGGTTCACTATGCAAATTCAAAAGTGTGCGCATACGTTTGTCACAGGGAAAAATTGGCTCAATTAAGACTTTTACGCCCACTGAATTTAAGGGAACATTGATTGTTGATTAGTCTTTGAAAAAGGAAAGCTGGTAGAGACAATGCTAGACAAGATGCAATGGAGAGCTGCGATAGGCGGGGATTAAAAGATGGATGGTTTGACACTCTCTTGTAATCTGCACAACACTTGATCGTCTCAGATTTTCCCATGCTATCAGACCCTGACTATACGAGCTAAAATAGAACTGCTGGTGGTCCGTGCTGCCCTCAAAGCATTGAAATCATCTACTCTTCATCTCAAGCCTCCTCTTTTCCCTCCATGAGTAGAATACGTCAACGTCAATATGGCAAGCATACGTCAACAGCCCTGGTCGATTGTGTCTTCAATGGCCTGCCTGAATGCAATTTTCATTTGCACCAGCAATTTTTTTTAACAATCGGTTATAATAAAGATGAGTAGACAATTATATCTTCAAGACTCAAAAGAAGCGGTTGGAGTGAGGGAAGATATTGAAGAAGGAAATGAAAGGGGAGAGAGTGGGGATGAACACAAATATTGTATGGGAATGAATCAGAGATGAATTGGTACGGAGAGAAGAGTTGAAAGAAAGTGGACAAATAGGCAGAGAAAGATGAAAGATGTCAGTAAAAAATAGAAAATAATTCGCAAAATATCAAGAGTACGAGAGATGAGAGATAAAAAAAATAATTGCAGTTCCGTAAAGGATTTTTTTGTTAATCAAACAGGGCCACAGAAAAAAATGGACTGTGGAAGAAGTGAATAAAAAGATTAATTGAGAACAGAAATACCAGAACCTTACCCAGGAACCGAAAAAATAATAGAAACCTATGGTTCGTGTAGTGTCAATTATAGTCATGCATCAAGTTACGCTCTGGTAGTTTGGACACAACTGAAGGTTGAGTGACAATAAGTCTCCTCAGGTCTTCAGCCAACATCTCTTCTCTCCTTCGCCTATCATGCCAGTGCTGTGGTTCACATTCCCGCTTGCATTTCCCATTTTTTTTTTATTATTATTATTATTATTATTATTATTATTATTAAAAAATAACGCGGAAGAGAGTGGATTTCGCTTCCCCGCAGACCAGATGGTGAATCTAGAAAGGGGCGGAAAGCGGAATAAAAATGTAAACCTTGTCAAGGAGCTGGAAAAGTTATGAAATATAAGGGTGATAATGATCCCAGTTTTGGTCGGAGACCTGGGAACGATCCTCGAGAACGTACAAAAACATTTACTGGAAATGGGAATCAGAGGAAGAACAGAGATTATCCAAACAACAGAAATTCTGAAATCTGCCAGAATACTAAAATGGTTTCTGGAGTTACTGATTTACTGTCACTTGATCTCTAGTCAAGGCCAAAACCCAATAATGATATCTTGTCACAGTTAATAAATGCCCAGCCGTAGCGTCACAGTTTGAAGTAAGGTAAAAAATATCCATCGAAAAATAAATATGGTCAGAATAAATTCTATTTATGACATCACTGGCATTTTCCACTGGGAAATATCTAAAATCAAGTTTTCAAAAAACATGTAGAAATGTGTACATTCAGGAGAATCTATGTTAAAAATTAATCCAAAGGCCAAAATATTTGTTTGTTTGTTTGTTTTTTTTAAAACATTTTTAGGAGAATGCTGATATTAATTTTCCAGTCTATAGATAAAACGGTATGTCCAGGATCGCTAGAACATACAAAAAAAAACGAATAAACGCACATGTAAAAGAGGATAGAGCCGTCCGCCACAAGAAAGTCACAAGATGCTACTAGTGTCAAAATTCAATGAGTAATAATAATGATATATCTGTCAACGCTAATGATTTTTCCTACAGAAATCCATTGAATATAAGGAACAAAATGATTGTCAGCGGCCAGGAATCAATGCAAGCGTTGCTAACTGAATAGGGCTATTATATGTGTTAAATCAATGCATTGCCAATGACTTTACTATAGAAATGCACTGAAAATCAGAAAGAAAAAGGATTGTAAGTGGTTCGAAATTGAGGCTATCATTGCTAACATATTGTATCGTTTCCAATTATCTAGCTTCTCCTGGGCTTGGCAGATCTCTCGTTTTTGTCTTTTGTCCTCTTCAACTTGGAGACGCCGCAATTCAAACAGCTCAGCTGTAGTCAAGATGGTCTGACAGCAACAGTCTGCTTTCCGCCTAGGTTTCTTGGTTAATGCTGGCCTTATTCATTATCGGTTTTATTTGGTCTTTGTAACAGTGCAGTGGGCAGCAACATTACTGACATAATAGGGCTATTATATCCATTGGAATACAGGATTATCAGTGATCAGAAATGAATGCAAATGGTAATGAGAGATAAAAGACAGCTTCAGGGTTACGGTTATAGTGTGTATAAATTGGCAAATACTTGTCCATGTCTGGAGGGGGACGTTGTTGTTCTGCCATTTCCACAAGAACAATCCTCGCCAAATTCAGGAAAATAAACTCTTCACTGTTTATCTGTCTCGTTGGGTTAGATGTAAAATTTACGTTCCCCTACAGCGATTTGAGATCACAAGGAAGTAATTGGTAGGCGGCGTTCTTACCGACTGACAAGTCTCACACATCTACTACAAGAATGTATCTTTTAGATATACAAGGGCTTATTTCATTCTAATAAATGAATACATCTATACTAAAAAAAAAATTATATATAATTCTTCCTTTAGGTATACAATACAAATCATCTTCAGAAATCGTCTTCAGTCTGAGTGGAGTTTCATCTTGCAGCAGTCAGGCTTGTCATTTATTAATAACCATCAGATCCGTTTCATGAAATAGATGCAGTAATGATTGTACATTCTGACCAGAGTCTCTTTCATTCAGTGCGGTAGAAAAATTGTCGTGCTGTAAAATTTCAATACCACAAACGATATCCATCTTAATCGGCTGTTAGAAGTTCACTTCTGGACGAAGGTTTTTCTTATCTCCCTTCGAGCTCGATTGCGCTTGAACTGAGATGTATCACCGGCAAGCTTTCCTACCTCATCTCTCCATCTTGTGTCTGGTCTTTTCCTACAGCGTACACCTATCGCAGACTCCTAACAGTTAGTTTTTTGTTCCATCTGTTGACCCTTCTTTTCGCTATGTGCACTCTCCATTTTTCTTGCATTGTACGATATCCTTTATTCTGGTACCCTCTCGAGTCAGTATTGATTTTTTTTCCTTTTACTAAGAGTTATTCCTAACATAGTTCTTTCCATTGCCCTCTGTGCTATTTGGAGTGTTTTTTTGGGGGGGGGGTGTAGGTTTCCTGATTTCAAGATTAAATGAATGAATGATAAGAAAAAGTCGATACGCCGGATAAATCACTTCTTTCCCATTATAAACAGTTGAAAGTATCTGACCGTTTCATAATCTTTGGGCAACAAACAATCAATGAGCGTCACAAAAGTGAAAACATTTTCAGCACGCTCCATTTCTTTCGTTGCTCATGAGCTTTTTGATCTCGCGTAGACTATGAAAGAATTCGGGGGAACATAGATAGACCCAGAAGCCGAAAGAGAGAGAGAGAGAGGTAATTGTGCGTAAAATCCATGTAACCCAGCGCGATGCTCTCTCCATCGCTCAATAATGTCAGCACCATCAACTGATACACAACAAAGAGCAGGAAAAAAAGTTTGTTTGGTGATTGGGAACGGGGAAGTAGAAGATGAGCAAGAACTTTCTTTGGAAATTTGAAGAAACAAGAAAAGAAATTGATACGATGGAATACGTGACAGTAACGGGAGATCTATGCTTTTATAATGATTCTGTCAAAACATTGTTTGATTAAATTCTTGAAATACAAATGCCAAGGTCATTTTGCAAGATCCAACGAGATTTGATTTCCTTCCCTCCATCCTGTGGTATGTAGACCTCTTTGTCCAGTTTCGAAATGGATGAAAAGCAAAACAAATATCAATGAGATGAAGGGAATGAAGATGATAATTGGATATACGAGGAAGGATTGAAACCATCCTGACGACAGCATTACTAAAAATCAGTTAAACAACAATAAAAACAACAGTTACGTCAAATTTTCAGTTTGAAAGAGTTACGAATAAAGAAGACAGTGTCGAAAAATCCTGGGAGAAAGCCCGAAGTCTTCGGTAAAACGTTTGAAATTGAGTCAGGATTGCGTCTTTTTACCAAGCAGTAACCAAAGGCCTACTTGGGGATTACTGTCGATCTGACCTAGTTGAAACGAAATTAAACTTCTAGAATGGCCATCACAGAGTCCTGACCTCAACTTCACGGAATATTTGGGGGAGAAGTTGAAATGCAGATCACAATAGAAGCCTAGGAGATCTTACCGATTTAATCGATCTTTTCAAGAAAGAATAGTAAATAATACCAGCTGAATGTTGCAAAAATCCAGTTGTCAATTACAAGGACTATTTATTGGCAGTAAAGGCAGTAAAAAGATTTTATGATGGAAATCGGTCTAACGGCACTATTTAATGACATATGCGCTCTAATGGCACGTTTGTTTATGTAATCTCAAGACCCATAGCCAGAGATTAGTTTGCATTAACAGTGCATACAGATTTCAGTGCATTGTTTTAAAAACTAAATTTAGCAGACCATCAAAATAATGCCATTGGGCAATTAGACTGTTGAAAGGTAATAAAAAAGTCATTATTGTCTGTACTTTTTGTTTTCTTATTATCAATACACTTCGTATAAAATCAACCCATTGTAACGTCAAATTCGTTATACGCCCCAAGTGTACTGTAATAACAGGATTCTATTGAATTTGACTCGTATGAATACTTTTGACATCTCCCGATACATATACACGATATTTAAGTTTTATCATTTTTCTGTCATTTGCATTGTTAAAATAGAGCAAATTATTTATGCATTTTTTCTTTGACGTGGTATAGCAATCCAACATGGGGATATTTCAAAATATTAATCAAATTGAAAATTACTACGCTGTATTCAAAACTTTTGACCTGAGCTATGGATAGTTCAAGACACGAAAAATAGGCATATTAATAAAAATACAGATAGATAGATATATATACAGACAGATACGAGGAGCTCTCAGCTTGAAAAACGATGTCAGTTATCTGCCTTTCCCACATTTCGAAATATATTTTGTCACAGTAGCTGGAAAGGGTGTCTTTTTATATTGCGAAGGGCCAATTGATGTGATACGCCAATTTTGGGGAAATGATGATTCTATGAATTTATTCATTTATTAAAACGAGATCCTCTAGAGCATATTTGTAACATGAATTTGCAGGGACGTGTAAGGCTTGTCTCTTTGGCGCTGTCGATAAAAGAGACGCCTCCCGACCACAGGGTCGTGATTTCAAATTACAGTCTGGAAATGTTAATTTTATAGGAAACAGTCAGTCAGTAGAGAATCTACTCGAGCGTTCGACTTGGACTGTAATCTGAAAATAAATAATCAAGCTCTTTTAGGAAATTCCAACTCGACCATTTCAACTATTTCGAAAAATTAGATGCTCAGATTGTAACCTGGTGCGTATCATACTTTTGTCAGATTCGTGTATGATGTAAAGCGGGCCACCATTTTTATCACCAGGTTTCCCAATCTAAAACTGATATAAATATTGCTGCAGGTGACAACTGAGTGTCAAAACCTTTCCCAGACAGTACATCATTTTGTTCTTTTCTCATTAATATTTATATAGCTATTATTTACACTCACTTATACCGTAAGCACACGTGAATCTATGCATATCACAACTCTCTCTGTGCGAATTATATTCGCTATGCGTGCGTATGTCAATCAGCATAAATCAGCTTATATTTATTTATCCATGAATCTCCCCCCCCATCTCTCTCTCTCTCTCTCTCTCTCTCTCTCTCTCTCTCTCTCTCTCTCTCTCTCTCTCTCTCTCTCTCACGCACACACACACACACACACACACACACACACAATTTAGATAGATAGATTCGAGCTCTTTCTGGAAAGTAAACGGCCATTTCGAATATCCTGAGAACCAATCGAATGCCCTTTGTTGAAACTCAGCCACAGATCTGAGGAGACCTTACTACTCGAGCGTGAAAAGATACTTTCCTGTGGGTTTACTCAGTCGGCAGTGAGACGCTATTGACTAAGCAAATAAACTGTGCGACTGTTGCATTCAAAATGACTGTGAAGTCATTCTTCACATTTCGTGCAGGTCTATTTTTGGGGGGGAGGTAACATTAACCAAATGAGTTAACCCTCCTACATTTCATATCGAGCTCCCTGCGACTTCTACATTTTCCAAAAGAGATTTCATACTGGCGACGAGATTAAGGAGAATGCTGATGGCGATCCCGAAAGAGAGCTTTGCAGAGTATTTTGAAAAGTGGAAGGGACGCTTAGATAGGTGTGTGTGTGGTTCCAAGGGGAGTACTGTCCTAGTTCCCATGCGTTATTTTCCCGTTAATATTACATGGCTGGATACTTGATAGATAGATAGATAGATAGATAGATAGATAGATAGATAGATAGATAGATAGATAGATAGATAGATAGGGCCCTTGATAGGTTATTTTCCCGTTAATATTGCATGGCTGGATACTCCATAGATAGATAGATAGATAGATAGATAGATAGATAGATAGATAGATAGATAGATAGATAGAAAGTAACCTTGGTATGTTTTTTACTGTTAATATTACATGGCTGACTACACCATAGATAGATAGATAGATAGATAGATAGATTGATGGTGCCCTTGGTAGGTTATTTTTCCGTTAGTAAAACATGGTTGGATACTAGATAGATAGATAGATAGATAGAAAGTAACCTTGGTAGGTTATTTCCCCGTTAATATTGCATGACTGGATATCCATAGATAGATAGATAGATAGATAGATAGATGGATAGATAGATAGAGCCATTGGTAGATTTTTTTTTCCGTTAATATCACATGGTTGGATACTCTATTGAAAGACAGATAGAAAATAACCTTGGTATTTTTTTACCGTCAATATTACATGGCTGGATACTCCATAGATAGATAAATAGATAGATAGATAGATAGATAGATAGATAGATAGATAGATAGATAGATAGATAATTGTTGGTTCTTTGTTATCTTCTGTTGAATGCCCCAAGGCAAGGGCGTTTTTTTTTCTACTCGGAGCCTCAGGATCAAGGATATGAATTCAAAAATCTGTCAAAGTCAGACATTTGGGCAACAGGATTTGACCTTTCATATCGGAAGTGATAGAAGCAAATTAATCGTTGTTGAAGGCAGAAAAGAATGGCATTCGAAGTAAAAGAAAAAGGATTCGAAAAAGAAAGATAAAAAGAAAGAATAAAGAAGACATTGAAGAAAAAAGAAAAGAATATTTTGAAGAAAGAAATTACACATTGTAGGAAAAGACGAGGAGAGATAGAAAGTGGGCACGGAATAAAAAGACAAAGAAAGGAAGGATGACGAAAGGAAGAAAGAAAGAGAAAGAAGGTACTGAAGGAGAGATAAAGAGAGCTTTGAAGAAAAGAGAAAAGAATCATTGGAAAAAGGAAGAATGAAGGAACTGAAGAGAAAAAATAGACATCAAAGGAAAAGACAAAGGAAGGGAGGAAGGAACGAATGAAGGAACGAAAGAAAAAGAACAAAAGAGAAAAGAAAGAAGAATGAAGACATTGAAGAAGGAACGAGGGAGCGCTGAAGAAGAGAGAAAGAAAGCTTTGAAAAAAGAAAGAAAAAAGAAATTGAAAAAACGTAGAAAGTGAAGGAAAAAGCAAAGGAAGAAAGTAAGTAAGGAAGAAAAAAGCAAAGCAGAGAAAAAGGCATTGAAGAGATACAAAGAAAGCATTGAAGGAGAAAAAAAAAGCATTGTAAAAGAATAAGAAATTGAAAAAAAGGCAAAGAAAGAAAGGAGGAGAGAAAGGGAGGAAAAAGAAAAATAGAAAGAACAAGACGGCTTTGATTAAAAAAAAGGAAACATTGAAGAAGAAAGAAAAACGGAGGAAAAAGACAAAGAAAGAAAGAAGGAGAGAAAGGGAGGAAAAAGAAAAAGTTGAAAGGAAAGGAAGGCTTTGGGAAAGAAAAAAACAAGGGAACATTGAAGAAGAAAGAAAAGCGGAGGAGAGAAAAAAAGCATTGAAAAAAATAAAGATCGAAAGAAGACATTGAAGAGAGAAAGTCTACATCGAAGGAAAAACACAAAAAACAAGCCTGGCTGCCGGAGGTTAAAACTCCACTCCGACTTCCATACTGACTCATGAATAGATTCGTAACAACGTAAGACTGGTCAGCTTAGCTCAGTTGGTAAGATAGCTAAGATCACTTGGTCCTGATTTCAAATCAGGGACATGTTAATTTTAAACACCAGTTTGGTTTCACGTGACTTGATAGACAAACAGTTGAGAGTTAACTCCCTTGAGAATTCGTTCTTGTTTTTGTTACAGAGGTAGACAAAGTCAAGTCGAACTCCGACAGGATTTTGACAAAGGCTGTAGACTTTGGAGAAAAAAAAGAAAGGATAAGGAGAAAAAAAAAGAAAGAAAACAATTGGACGAAGAGACACAAATTAAGAATTCAATACAAAACAACAATTATTAGGAAGATAGGAGAAAGGCATAGCAATAAAATAATATGTTGGTGCGGGGGAGGTAAGCAAAATAATAAGAAAAAAATGGAAATAAAACGAGTCAAAATAAAGAATCGGATTCGAGATGAAAACGAAGGTGGTCATGGGTTGGTTTTATCAAAGCAGTCATGCAATGGGTGATATTCAGAATGCACGACAGAACGAAGTCGTTGAGGGAGGAAATTGGAAGATGATGATGGCAGGTGAACGGCCCAGGGCTCTTTTATGATGGACATGCATTCGAGCAAGAAGGCGTAGGTTTATAAATGCACCCTCCTTCAGAGATTAAATTGAAGTCGGGATGAACTAGTAGGAAAGGTGAGTAAAAGAGAGAAATGCACTACGTATAGATTTAAAGGGAAATGGTTTGGAAATGTGTTTCTATAAAAATGCATTAGTATCCCTATCTTCGTTGTTTTATTTACCAAAGACTTACCTATCGGAAAACAGTACAAAAAGCACACTCAATTGATGGCTTGCAAATAAGACAAGCCTGGCTGTGGCAGGGTCAAACTCCATTCTATTCTGGCCGAATATAATTACTGCAACTATTGAATAACATAAGCGTTTAGGTAATATAAATTTCTGCAGTTATGTAGTTCTTGTCAATTTTGGAATTGGCGTTGAGAGAGCCGTCTACCGATCACTGAGTGGTGATTTCGAATCACGATAGGGAAATGGTAATTTTATGAATTTATTTATTTTCTAGAATGAAATAAGCCCTTGCACATTGGTAACATGAATGTTCGCATATTTGTAAGACTTGTCATGTCTCAGTTGGGCGTGATTTTGATTGACGGTTGGGAAGGTTCATCTTTTTTTTTAAATCTATATTCACACACACACACACGCACACACACACACACACACACACACACACACACACATATATATATATATATATATATATATATATATATATATATATATATATATATATATATATAGCCAAACGTGATGAGAGAAACAAACAGTGGAGAGTCTACTTTCGCAAATTACGGGAGGACTGTTGTTGTTTCGGGGGGGGGGAGGTTTAATACCTGCGTCCGACCTGGACTGGAGTTAGACAATATTATTAAAAAAATGTATTGATGAATCTTTTATAAGAGTATCCTCATTTTAATGATATTTATCAGAACATATCTCAGAGCAAAATCGTCATCTACATTATATATATATGTATATTTTCTTGCTTCTTCTGGGCCATTTTTTTCATTTGCAAGAGTGTTCTAAGACCAATCCCTCACAGAAAGAGACTGATAGCAACACTATGCTCGATAATAAAAGTCAAAGCCCCCCCCCTTGACCCTCTGACTGACCTGGCTGCGAGCGACAAGAAATGAATGAATTTGAGGATTCCATTTTCTTTCACTTTTACTTCCCCGATCCTAGTCGACGTTTTGTCTTTCGGGTCAGTTGTTATTCAGTCTTTCTATGAAACATTTTATTCCATCCAAATTCATTCCTAGTTCTCCTCTTTCCTTCTTCTTCTTCTTCTTCTTCTTCTTCTTCTTCTTCTTCTTCTTCTTCTTCATCCAAATTCATTCCTAGTTCTCCTCTTTCCTTCTTCTTCTTCTTCTTCTTCATCTTCTTCTTCTTCTTCTTCTTCTTCTTCTTCTTCTTCTTCTTCTCTATTCAATGTTATTCAACCGGTCTTCATAGCCTGTCAGCAGCTGCCACCTTGAATCCAACGTTGAATCCAACGTTGAATCCCATCAGTGTTTTTTCAATCGACAGCGTTTGTCCTTAATCCGATAGAAAACTTGCAAACATCACTCACCTCGTTTTCATGAGCGCAAAATCAATACCTATCTATACAAAGGTCTGGTTGGTGACTCAATAGAAACATTCACGCGACCAACGTCTTTTGGCAACATGCTACGTTGAAAAAAAATGGGAAAAGCAACAAAAGAGTTTTTTCTCCCGCCTTCTATAAGTCAGTGATCACCAAAAAAAAGTCCGAAATTTTAACAACAACAAAAAGCGTGAAGAGACATGGAGAGGCCAATTAAGCATGAATTGCTAATTGAAACCCCACTAAAATACTATCGGGGGAGATTTTTCTTTAAAAAAGCTTTTTCTAGACATGGTAAGAAGTAAAGGTTTTCATTTTCAACCGTCTAACTCCATTGATGCGACCTACACACTTGGTATAAATATACATACAGATCCAGCCATACCAGGTAGAACACTGAATAAACCTATGTTAACAGTTTTGATTGACTGTTTCTAATTATCTCATATAATTATGCAACTCTTCCTGGTTACGGACTGGTAGTATGATTGCAACTCGATTTCGGCGTAAGTTGATCATTATTGGGTTGAGAGAAATATACGTAGTGCAAAACATAGGAGAAGACACGTACCTATTAACACGAACCTCTATATTGTACATACACCTTTTTTGTATTTCTGAGGCGGAATGGATTAATGTTGTCCATTACGTTTCTATCTGTAAGTTATTAGATCAAACCATAAACGATCTGCTATTCTACATTCTCCTCTTCGCCTTTCTTGTCTAGAAATCTTAAAACAAACATAGCCTACACACTGTGTTCTTGTTAGCAAGCTAACAATAACATTTGCAGTCGAGTCATTGAACTACGATGTCTGAAGTTTCTGTCATCCACAGTTTATGGGTTTTCAGTTATTATGTAGACGTATCTGCGATCGGCTACTATTCAATCGGGCGTAAGTCGACGTATGGCTGTATCTCGTGTTTTTAAACATATTTATAATGTGGAGTAGTGGATAGGTAGCTTGCTTAGTTGACCATTGTTTATCTCCTGTGAAGCATATGACAGCGACTGCACCACACAACTTTAGAGTGCTGCTGAGGTCTCAGTCGCAAGTTGGGCGGCTTTGCAAGGCTAACAGGATCCAACTGCGCGTCCAGACGTTTCGCCGACGAAGGTTTTGTCCACGAAGGTTTCGTCGACAGGTTGTTTCGTCGAAGAGACGTTTTATCGAACGAAACGTGGTTGCACCTATACACATATACATGCCACGGAACATCCTCTCTACGATAAGGTTTTGTATGAAACGTCCATTCGACAAAACGTCTACCGACGCGACGTCCTACGTCAAAAAGTCCGAGAGTCCTCTACCCTGCTATTTGCCCATAACTAGGGAAGGAAGTGGAGTCATGTCAAGTGAAGGCAAGTAGCTTTAGTCAAGACTCGAACTCGGTTCGCCAATTTCATTTCCGTATCGGTAACCGTTACGTCACTCTGCAACTCATTAATAGACCATAACTACAATCTTATGAGTTCAATCCTTACTGGATGCTATGTGTTGCTATTTTGCGCCAAACTATGCGAAGCTTAATAATTACTTATGTATTCACGGAACACAATCACATACACACAAATATAGTCACACACACACACACACACATATATATATATGTGTGTGTGTATGTGCACGTGTGCGTGTGCGTGCGTGTGTGTGTAAATCATCAATAAATGATGGAAATTACATAAATTATATTAAAAGATACCGGGAAATAATCAACTGAAATGACATGAAAAATTTTTTTTAAAGCCGTAAAGTTATTTAGACAAGCTGGTTTTTTTAATATCATTATGACTGATTAGTGAGTTTGATCCATAGTGGGTGCTCAATGCCGGTGTCCTTGTGCCTCAAATCAGCTATACTTTATAAATGACAACAGTTTGTTAGCTAGTCTCCTACAACCCCTTTCTTTCTTTATTTCTTTTTTCTCTCATCCACTCTTTTCTTCTTTCCTTTTTTAAAGACCTTTCTTTATTTCTTTTACTCTTTCCTTTCCTTTTCATTCTTCTGCGTTGAACCTCATTTATTTGTCTCATCTTGATTTCCTTCTTTTAAAACTCATTGACTCATTTTTACAATGAGCACCAGAAAGGTTTTTGTATGGAAATTTGAAGAAGAAAAAAAAAATAGTTAAATAAAAAAATTTTTTTTAATCTTTTCAAACAATTCTGCAACAACCAATATTTTTTTTTGGCGACCCCTGGAGATTTCCCGACCCCTACTTCCAGGAAACCGCAGTTCCCCCCAAATTAGAATCTATACTACGCCAGAATCTTCATGTTGGCAAGCCTGGCATTTTGTGTCCCCAAACCCCTCTCCTCCTACCACCATCTTTCCAGTTACTTGCATTACGCACATGTTTCTTCTGGTTGCATTACACGTGATACAAGTTCTGTGTTTGTGTGTGAGTGTGCGCACGCGCGCGTGTGTTCCATTTATTCCATTGTTTACAATAGAGGCAACCACGAGGGTGGTTTATTTGTACATCCAGGCAGTAGTTTAAATTTGGAGGAGATCGGTGAATGTGTCGTCATGTCGGAACCGACATGACAGCCAAAATCAAGTCTGCCCAAAATAAATCAGCCAAAATTTACGATGCTGAAGTCCGATCAATTTTGCAAAAGGTCATGATATCATGAGAATTATCTAGCAAAGTTTGTTTGTTTTTTTTTTCTCTCTCTCTCTCTCTCTCTCTCTCTCTCTCTCCGCTGAGGGTCTTGCCGTCTCTGAAATGAGCCCAGTGAAATTTAGCTTTTAAAATTGTGACCTTACTAAAAGCGGTACCGATATTTAAACCTATTGCACCCGGGCCCCCGTGCAAGGGTAAGCGGCTCTAATCTAGTAAAATTCACGGAGTAGCTCATTGCTACAAACTTCAAAAACCACATTGCAGTTTTTACAGAGAACAACGATTTCAATTTTCTTCTGAATTCTTAAAAGGTCAGTAGTTTTAGTCTATGCTATTCAAGTTTCAAGGAACCCAATTGTTTCGAAAATAAAAGTGTCTACAACCAACACCTATGGAGCTGGAAAATTGAACCTAACCCAAAAGATTGTCTCTCAAAGTGAGAACCATACAACGTGCAAGAGAAACGACCAGGCTCAACATCACTGGAAGAGATCACAAGATAGAACAGTCTAGAGATATCACAGAATCTATTATAAAACTGAAAAGGCAATGGATAGGTCATTTTGCAAGAATCAACCAGACAACCAATGGACATCAAAACTTATAACATGGATCCCCAGAGATCATAGAAGTAACTGCGACCGGCAGAAAATAATATGGTTTGACCATTTAGACAGGTTCAGGAGATATTTGTGCCACGACGCCAGTGATTGACAGATCTGGCGAATCACGAGGGAGATCTATGTCTGACGATAGACATGAAAAGGCTGAAACTGCTGAAGATGATATTTCGATTTTTTTTTAACTGAACTTGAATTGAATAATCTGTGTACCTCCGCAATGTGTGAATATAATTGTAAAAACTTAGAAAGCACTGAACAAGAATATTCTGACTTTGAATAGACGAATATACATTAAAGCAGTGGCTCAAAATAGCTATTTTAGTGGCATGTACTCACATGTAAGAAAACTATCTGAAATAAAATTGTTCAATTTTGCCACTGCATTAATATTTTCATCTATTTAATTCACTTCTACGGTTTAGGAGCGCATTGGGTTATATCAAGTTTTAGGTAAAATCACCAAGAGAATTGTATCAGCGATTTTCAGAGTAATTTTCGTGAGACGATGTAAGTGGAAAAGGTTTTCAAATGATTATATTATTTTTGAAAATTGGTTGAGTTTTACAAAATTTATCACAAAAGCTGTCTATTTGAGTAAAATTTCGACTTTTTCATATCAAGGACAGAGCGCTAAATGCACCTACCAAATTAGTTATAGGATATAGTAAAAAATGTATTCCTCTGAAAAAGTTAAAAAGACAAACGTGAATATACATGAAACTTGTAAAATCTTGTTTTACCATGTAATCAGATTACTATATTGGATCTTGATGCACTTAATTCGCAGATCAGAATAAGATGAATCTCTGCAGGATTTCAGAGACTTCATAAAAATCAGGATTCCCCCTAATTTTGTAAACATATAACAAGGGTCCAGTTTTGTATTATACGTAAATTGTAAACTGGTTCTCTATTTTAGGGCTACACGATATCTCTTAAAGTTCTGAATAGATTTCAATTAAATTTTGTAGAAAGGTAAAAAAATGGACCATAGAAAAACTGGTTGAATTTTCGACCGTATCCATGTACATTCACCATCGTTACATCCCAGCAATTTACCCGCCAAATCCTTACGTCGGAAACTACGCAGCTGATCTTAACTACAATCGTAATGGATACCAGATATCATATGGGGATCTCAGATAGAAATTCTGGAGCTGTTCCATGTATAGTAGACCACGATCCCACCCAGCCTCACATACACCGTAGTTATTTGTCCCAAAAATTCATAGCCCAGAAACTACTCCGCTGATCTGAACCGAAATTGGCATGAATACAAAGTCTCATGTGGAGATCTCAAAAACAAATCTTGGGGCCGTTCCATGCACAGGTACCTCATCTTTATCGTAGTTATTCGTCCTCGAAATGCATAACTTGATCTGAACCAAAACTTGGCAGGAATATCAATTATCATGAGGATATCTCAAATATGAATTTTGGGGACGATCCAAGCACAGTAATCCCAAAGGTATTTGTCTCCCAAATCCATTATCTAGAAACTAAACTACTTGACTAAACTTAACCAGAATTGACAAGGATACCACATACCATACTGATCACTGTGGTTCAGTGGTAGAGTGCTCGATTCCAGTTCGGTATTTTATGTTTCAATCAACAACCCACTTTTTGTTTTCGCACTTTTATTTTTTATGTATTCTATCATGTTTGTCCAAACAATATGTCCAAAAGTTATCAATGAATCCCAATGACATTTTTTCGCTGGGGTGGAGCCATGAAGTGAGGAAGATATGTTTCAATTTTAGGGCGGATCCATACACATTTACCCCCCCCCCGTCATTCAAGCTACATGTCCACGTCACACAATATATCCAAAAGTTCACAATGAATTCCGATGAATTGGTATGGAAGAATTGGAAATGGGCCACGGAAAAATGATTAAATTCTGGGACCAATCTAGAAAAGTTTTACGGTTAACTTTTCTATATCATAGCTATATGTTCTCACAATATCTCCCAAAGTTCTCAATGAATTCCTATTAACTTTTCTGGAAGAGTGGGCCATGTACTAGGGAATGAAGTTATCCAAATCAAGATATCAAGAACTGTCAACCTCAACTGCCTCCACATAGGCTTCTACAGTTTTCAAGTGGCTCTGGCTGGCTCCTTGTTACCCTAAGCCTAGCTAGTTTACAATAGTGATCTAGTTAGTCACTCAATCGAAACGTTGTTGGCAATGATCAATAACGAAAATGTTGAAATGTGTGGTCTATAGATAAGTTTCTTCTCTTGTCTTTCGTTTGAGCAATAATCAGTAAAGATTCTAGATTTTCAAGAAACAAGCGGGCACAAATTGTGTGATCAATTTACTATAGACTTACATCACAAATTGAGCACCCACTAAAAGCCTATTCTGGGGGAATGAAAAGAAAAGAAAAACTTTACACATAATGAAAAGAAAATGTCTTCAAATGCACGTCAATATAATTAATAAAATGTAGAACTCTTCAGAGTAATGATTTGTTTACAGTAACGTTTCTTTCCATGGCACATTAGCGGACATAATGACTTTTTGCTTCATGACTTTTTTCCCTGCGACTTTTTTCCTGTCATCATTATAACACTTGAGCCAAATCCTACGAATTAGCCAAGATGGTAGGATTGTCGGTCAGTGGGTCAGTCTGTCGAGGTCGCTTCCTGATAGAGTTTGGGGGGGGAGCGGGGATTGAAGAAGACAGTGGGTCGAGGTCACATGATTGTGGATGTTGCTGTCCGATGCGTGTGACGTCTTATCGTTTGAACACTGTCAATCGAGAATAACGTGTCCAAAGACAGCTGGGTAAACATATGACCCATGTCTAGACTAATACATACTTTTGTCTCTTGCCCCAACTTCCCCCCTCTCTCTCTCTCACTCACTCTCTCTCTCTCTCTCTCTCTCGTTCATCCTCTTTTCTCTATCGCTTTCTTGATACAGATCTCTCTTTCTAGCGATACACAAACAAATCTGCCCCCACCCCCTGCATACACACACGCTCAAATACCTGGTGCCTCTCAAATGGAATTCAAACGTGGCACGTGAACTGGATGAAGTTGTACATCGCGCTGCTAAGTGCCCAGATTCAAAACTATTCCAAGTCAGCCTGCCATGTTGTGTATTTTTGGATTTACTGATTTGTTTTATGTGACTTTTCTGAAGGTGTTTGCACGCACGTTAAGTGATTTCGGCGATGTCTGATAAACAAAAAAAGAACAAAGAGTCTGCGTGAAGTTTTGTATTCTTTGGGAGAAAAAAAACTGCCCCTGAAACTGTTGTAATGCTCCGGGAATCTTTCAAGAAAGAACTCTAGGTAATAACAAAAGTAAATAAGTGGTGCCCACGTTTTAGATGTGGAAGAAATGTCGCTTGAGAACCAGCTGTTGTCTACCAGACCTTTAACACAAGTTGAAATGAAAATCTTGAAAAAGTTCGCTACAATCTATCATTGAAGATGGTCATCAGACCAATAATGAGATACCTGTGATGACTGGTTTGTCTTGGAATTGTAGCCAGCGGAATATCGACGGAAGCTTTAAGACTAGAACCCATTTCCGCAAAATTCGTACGTCGCTTGTTCATAGAGGATCAAAAAACAATAATTTGAATAATTGCCACTGTTCGAGATAGCGAACAATTTCATAATAATCCACAGTCTGCATCGAGCTAGTGATAGTAGCAAAGGTTCACAAAACCAGTTTCCTGACCACTAGTCTACACTAAGGCGCCCAAATAGAAATATCGAAGTCCCACAAAAGGCCTGATCAACCAACCAAAGAGGGCTACTATCTATCTCTGTGTGTGCGGTGGGGGGAACTTCTGGTCACATTTGTGGGGCTACAACCTCAAACGATTTGTCTATAACACTAGGCACCATCTGAAAACCTTTCCTTTTTTGTTTTTGTTTTGTTTTGATTTTTGTTTTGTTTTATTTTTTGTTTTGTTTTTCAAAAACGTGTTTTTTTTTAAATTTCTATGCTTATTTAAGTACAAAAATGCCCAAATCTTGTGCTGGTATTTTCTCGATGATCTTAGATAAAAGATCTATTTTTTAAAGAAATTTTCCAGATACTTAGTTCTGCTACGTAGGCTATGGTGATTCAGTTATGCGAGGTTCGGATATTTTTATTATTTTATTGATACACGTCTCCATTTCAGTGGTTCAGCTAATTTACACGGAATCTCATAACGATATCATCATTCGAAATTTGCTGAAGCAACAGGAGCATGAATAATCTGCTTCTTTTCGGTATGATAATTGACAAAAATTGAAAACATGGGGAAGTCACTTTATTGTGTAATTCAGAGGTAGGAAAACATTTTGACGACGGTCCAGATAAAAAATGTTTTGCTGTTTTAATCTCTTGCAAGCTAAAGTGAATAAAGAGTAAAACAAGGCTATGGGAACAGTTTTTCGGTCTGCCAGTCTATCTCAGTTATGTGAAACAAGAGAAATAGGAAGGAAAGAAGGGAGGACGGAAAGAAGAAAGGAAGGAAAAAGAGAAATGTCATTAAAAGGGGTGATGTCATCAAAAGATATTACATCATCAAAAAGTTTGACGACATTAAGAGAAATCTATTCCCATTAATGTTTTTCTCCAGCTGATTAAGATATCATGATAGAATGTCTGAGGTCGTATTTTTGTATTTAAAAATACAAAAAATAGCAACAAAAGAACCACTAAAAGTGGCCATTTACGATTTTCATTGAAATAATAATCGCAGAATATTTCCATGTCGCAATATTTTACAATTATGATAATCAATTGACTCGAAAAAAGAGTACTTACTCTCGTTCATCCCAACCCCCCTTCTGCTACTACTACCACGAATGGTGGACGCATTGTTGAACTTATGGTTCTTGTTTAATTACTTGCACGTTTATTTTTCATTAAAAGAGTATATAGCAATACTTACATAAGTTTCCAAGCACTATCAATCAATAAGAATCATGAAATTCATTTCGAGTAGAGACAAACTATTGCCAAATTGTGGTTCAAATTCCGTGTAAATTATAAAAACAACAGGACTGTGGGGTGAGGAAGCGTTTCTAACTATAAAACATTTATTCATTCGAAGCCATAGCAAAAATGAGACTTTTGCCCTATTTTTAACTGCAAAGAAAGCCGACAGTTCTCAGAACAAGGAAAACTTCATGTTAAGACCAACAAAGAAAGCAGATCTTACACTGTTTATACAGACACAATATGTATTTTTTTATAACTAATGCATGTTAGACGATATTTTTCGTTTTCTATTTTCGGTGTGATTATTACTTTTGTAACAGATGTTCCAAAGGAGATTATCTTCAGAGGACTAGACTGGGAGAGTAAAGGAATTAGAATAGGCGGCAAGTATCTGAGCAACCTCAGATTTGCAGACGACATTGCCCTTTTCGCAGAGAACCTATATAACCCCCAACTAATGATTGATAAACTAAATGAAGAGAGCAAGAAAGTTGGCCTACACATGAACTTCTGCAAGACGAAGATAATGTGTAACAACCACATCGGAGACAAAAACACTAAGATCATAATCGAGGGCACAGAACAGGAGGAAGTAGATCACTACATCCACCTAGGATAACAAATCTCCATGAGACCCTCAAAAGAAGAACAAATCAAGCGAAGAATCACCCTAGGATGGCTACCCTTTGGCAAAGCAAACTCAAACTTAATAAATAAGAAGATCCCAATAATCCTAAAAAGAAGGGTGCATAACCAAAGCATCCTCCCAATAGTCACTTATGGAACTGAAACATGGAACCTAACCAAGAGACAGATCAGCAAATTGAGAACCATGCAACGTGCACATGAAAAAGTTATGCTGGGCCTCACATGGAGAGACTACAGGACAGCACAGTACATCCGGGAGAGGACAAGAGTCAGGGACATCATAGAATCTATTAAAAATCTCAAATGGCAGTGGGCTGGCCATGTTGCAAGAATGGCAGACAACCGATGGACATTGCGACTCACAACATGGATCCCCAGAGATCACACGCGCAACCGAGGCCGGCAGAATATTAGGTGGAGAAACGAGCTAGACTGGCTCTGCGACGCCTATGTGAGAGAAGTGTGGCGAAACCTGGGGAAGGTCTAAGTCCAACGACGGACCTTAAAAGACTGATGATGATGATGATGATGATGATGATGATGATGATGATGATGATGATGATGATGATGATGATGAGCTTGAAAACTCAATTGAAAATTTGTAATTTTATTCGAGACATAAATGTGGACGAATGCTGTCAGAAAGTATATCTACAATGACGCTGATTTTTAACGGAATCTGTTCTTTTTCTTGCACAATACTGAATTTTATCGATCAGTGACCAAAGACAGATAACAGAAACAAAAGAATTTTTCGCATGCAATGTCAAATATTCGATGAAGTCAGCGTGCCGACTTAGGGTCGCTGGCCGCAGTAAGCCGATTCCCTGGAATGGAACAAGACTGTAATCACAGTTGCCAAGGCTCTTGTGTTGGAAGACATCTTTTTTTCCAGTAACCTGGCTGTACTTACCTACTCGAATCAACATCCATTTATCACTCTTGATCCAAATTAAATCTCATTGGCATGCAGTCAAGCATTAGGCATGTTATCTTTCATCTATCTACACTTCCTGGTTTCGTTCTGATTATACAGAAGAGAGAGCAAAAACAGGATGTTAGCAATTAGACCAGGGCCCGTGCAACGCTGGTAAGAGACCAGATGGGAAATATTGGCCCAATCCTAAACAGCTCATTAAGTATTGTTGTAATCAGTGCTAAATACGTATGATTTATGTACGCGTACATAAATGCAGAGGAAGCGTACATTACTCACTGAAAAGTAACAGAATAGAATAAAATGATTTATAAAAAAAGAATTGACGAGCAAATAAATTCAAAATATATATAAGACTACAGAGCACATTTCTCTAAAAAGATACGGTAAATTCAATAAGTTTTAGCTCTACCAGAAAGAGCCTGGACCAGCAATATCGTAGGCCTGTGCCAATGTGTCTATTTGCCCCACCACTTTTCTAGGCAAGTGTAAACTAAGGTAAACTGAATGTGATGGGATAAAACGGGACTATATTTCAACCCTGTCGACAACGAAATGAAGGTAACACCCTGATGAGGGAACTGAATAAAGTGTAATGGCTGGTCTACACTTGGATTTTAACACAAAATGATTTCATGGCTTAGAAATAAAAGTTATTAACTTGTTAAGAAATCTGACAAGAATCTCTCTCTCTCTCTCTCTCTCTCTCTCTCTCTCTCTCTCTCTCTCCATATATATATATATATATATATATATTATTATTATTATCATTATTAACGCTCCCTTATTCAGGGTTGAATACTCTTTAAGTGAGATGAATCGTTCATTATAAGCTTTTGCAATGCTCTTCCAACCTACGAATAGAGCACTCTGGTGGATTGGGAATTATGCATGAGTAAATATATCGCTTAAATTCAACGTTACTGACCGTAAAGCAGAGGTAAGATACCAGCCTCTGGTATCTTACCTCTGCCTTACGGAAGCGAAGGTTTTGATCCTACCTCGGGGTACTAGATATATATATATATATATATATATATATATATATATATATATATATATATATATATATATAATGAAAAAGCTGTCTGTTTAATCATCATTATAATATTATATATGTGGTGATCTAGACAACCTAGAAACTGAACACACACACACACATGCATATATAATATATATATATATATATATATATATATATATATATATATATATATATATATATATATATATATATATAATGTAAGCTGCTTACAGTATATAGTACACCCAGTTAGTCATCCCTCTAGGTAATGACCACGCTGGGCGTTGCTTAATTTCGATGACCGTACAAGTTACAGCCTGCCCAACACGGTTTGGTAGTAGCTACCTTTCTTTTTACCTGAATTTGAATGTGGATATTAAAAAAATGTTTGTATTTAGATCCTGCAGATAAAACGGTATGCAAGACTGACTATTTACAAAGGGGTTAATTTTATGTGAACGAGTCTCTACTTCTTACTCTTAGGTTTTCATATCCTTTAAATCTCTGCCCAGCTCTTTTACCTTTGAGCCAATCCTGCAAAGATATTGTTTCATAATTTTACTCCAAACTCTCCAAGTAATACTTCCTCTTTTCTTCTTGAATGAAACCTTAGACCTCTTACAAATAAACTATTCTCTCGAGAAAATTTTAAAAGATCATTACATAGTCGTAGAGAAATATGATTATTTTCTTTCACCTTCTTCAATGGGGTGCAAGAGACTTAATGGTTGGAGATACCAAACATGTAATCGAGTCTTCCTACAGATCTGTGCCTACGCAGCTGTTTTGAAGATTTCTAACAGGAAGTTAAGCTTCGTGCTCAAAGTTCGAATCAAACAAGAGTGGGATGTTGAATTGAGCAGAAAGGCACACCGGAAATGACATAAACCGGATAAGCGTCTAATTCGCACTAATTGGTACGTAATGCAAACTAATTTCTGCGTGGATTTCATAAAATAGTGACATTTTCTACAGTTAAAGAAGCCGGGAAAATCTCAATTACTTTATTTTTTGTGACACAGACGTCCCAGTAGACTTTTAAGAGATCTTAACAGTGCTACATCGGAAACCAGCACGGATAAGAACTGTACTACCCAAATTATTGCCTTATCGGCAGGAAAGAAAGATTGCAAAATGAGTCGACCTAGAAAATTACGGTGTTTACATCGATTTGTTTATTTCAAACCATGTGTCTAACAGCCAAAAAATTGAAATGGTTTTTGGGGGGGGGGGGGAGAAAGAAAAGAATTTGTTCAAAACATACCAAATCTTAGTCTATCAGACAATAAAACATGAAACGTTGCTTGTTCATATCATGTAGAATGATGGTAAAATTGAAAGATTCATTGCGTTATTAATGGAGGTTTTTGAGAATTCAATATCAATAGTTAGACTAATTTTCAAGTACGATTTCAAATTATGCTGCTCAAGCTGCTGATGGCATCAACACAGCATTTGGAATAAACACTACTACAGTGCGAACTGTTTAATGTTGGTTCAATAGGTTTTGGTTTGGAAATACTTCGAAATATGGACACCAATGATAAATATAGGAGGAGGGCCAAACATGTTCTTACTGATGAAGAATTATCTAAAGCAATGGCCTAAAACCCACGAACGACGGTTTGATGACTTTCTAGAGATTTTGGCACTTCAATTGCGACCATATCATGTCTTTTCAAGGCATTAGGAAAGAGTAAGAGTGAACAATGAAATTCTCTACGACAGTCCCAGACATCCATTGCTAATTGAGTCAAGGCTCAAGGAATTGGGATCTGAAATTTTGCAACGTCTTCCATATTCACTTGGAATTCCTTCAACAGAATATCAACTTCTCGAGTATTTTGAACTCCATATCCAAAATGGGAGGTCAAAAAAAGAAAAATAAACAGGGAGGACATAAGTCATGCTTTTGCTTAATTTAAAACCACTGCACAAGGCTGTGGTGAGACCACACCTAGAATTCGCAAAAATGTATTTGGTCATTGCAGCAAAAATATAACAGATGTCGTGGAAAAGGTCCAGCGCAGTGCTGCAAAGAGTGTTTCAGGCCTACATGTATGATCAGAATTACAGTGGGAGACTATTTCATCTTGGTCTGGAACACAAGAATTTTGCAGAAGATGAGCAGATATGCTGCACACATATAGAATACTATCAGGAATCAACCTTCTTAACTCAAGAGATCAAACACTAAAACTACATACTGAGCTTACTGTTGGTCACAGGAAAAAACTTCTTCTCCGCCAGAGTGATGGAGGACTGGAACGCTTTAAGCGAGAGTGCTGTTAGCGCAGAGAATATCGCAGCGTCTGAAGCAGGACAAGTGTGTTATACTGAAGCATCCATACAAATTTTGAAAAACGAATACCACAGTTGGTCAACAACGAATTCAGTACGGATACAAAAGGTATAGATGGATCACAAAACCCTTGACCGGGCTCATGACCCATGGAAAGGTCCATTCTACCCGTGTTAGAGATTGGATTAGAGATCGAATTAACCAATTTAATTTTATAGAAATAGAAATTAGCATTAAAGGATCGTTGAAAAAGGGTTAGTGCTTCAAATAGGTCAATCTTATATATTGTCTATATTATCCTTAATTCATTTTTACTCAATTTATCATACTGTTAGAAAATGATACATGACAATCTAATGATTCTTAAACCGTGTGTCCAATAAAATATGAACATTTAAATGTTTTTTTTGTGATGTAAAAAGACAAATTGTTCGTCTAAAAAAATACTGAGTATGTTTTCTGGGATGAATTTCGTTAGATGAAACACTTTCCTTGCTATTAATTT
This sequence comes from Thysanoteuthis rhombus, assembly GCA_963457665.1. Lineage (NCBI taxonomy): Eukaryota > Metazoa > Mollusca > Cephalopoda > Oegopsida > Thysanoteuthidae > Thysanoteuthis > Thysanoteuthis major. The sequence goes on from OY735223.1 coordinate 21,793,113, forward strand.
TGAGTTTTTTCTTCGTCTTATCTTCAAGATTTTGTTTTTCATCCTAAATCTGCTGCTTTTTATTGCAACTTCCAGATTGTTATTACATGTAACGTAGATCGTCCCCCCTCCTTCGCTATTAGTCATGCTGTTTTCAGTCACTACGGCCTTTATGCCAAGAGCTGTGATAACAAAAAAATAATATGGAAGACGAGGGTGGAGTTGATTTTCTGCATTTGAGGCCTTATGCTTCGCAGTCGGTGGTGAGACGACATTGAATGATCTTGTGCACTCTGTGACCGTCGCATTCACAATGCTCGAGCGAGTCATTCTTGAAGTCTGGTGCAAAGAATTGTGGCATCACCCAGGTTTGTCAACCCAATTTTAGCTCCCTGATTATGGCTTTTTGAAGTTGTAAGAGAGTACAAGAGATATCGGCTATATACTCACACACACACATATACACACAGATTTGTAGCCAAGTTATATCAAGACCGCGCATCCGGTTATCGAGATATTTGAAAATGGCTGGATATTTCCCGGACAGACCTCACACGCACAATCTCTCTCTCTCTCTCTCTCTCTCTCTCTCTCTCTCTCTCTCTCTCTCTCTCTCTCTCTCTCTCTCTCTCTCTCTCATATAAATAGATATATAACGAGGGAGGTGTGAAAGACAGACAGACATAGAAAGAGAGGGGAGGAGGGCAAGAAGAGTCAGACCGAGACAGAAATGGAAAAAGAGAGAGATGAAAGTGTGGTGGAGGTAGTATGTCAAAGTTTGTTTGCGAAACATTCTTATTAAACAACTGGGAATTTGTAATGGGAGTTTTTATTATCATTATTAGAGAGGGGGCTCCCAAAAACCAGAGCACGGTGTCATGTTCCGTCCCATTGACGTCAATATGACGTCATCACCTAGAAATCCCAGCATAAAAAATTGACGTTCGTAACTTATATGGGTCGGTTATGTCACCGACTTTCACCGTCTCATTCTCAGTGCCTGTAGCAGTCGTCTGTGTCCTTTTTTTCAACCTTTCAACATTAAAAGACACATACATGTACACTAAGTTCAATATAGTTCAAGACTTATACACATATCTATGTATACACACGCGTGTATATATGCTTACATACACACAGTAAACCCTCATCGTTACGACACTCATAACCCTAGTGTTTAATAACGGTACGTTTGTTTTTAAATTCTCGCGAGACTGTCGTCGGAGATAATTCTTTCCAGAGCAAATTAAAAAGTAGTTGATGTGCTTGTTGTATTCTTTAATTTGTATTCAGTATTTTTAGTTAGCTCACCATATTTCCCAATTTGCTTGCCTCATTTTTTTAAAATTTGTTCGAGAAAAAGGTATTGTGTGTAGCAACAGCACATGAATATTTCAATGCATTATTTAAAAAAAATGAAATTAGTGAACCGTTAAGTTAAGTAATATAGGTAATATGAATTCAAAAGAAAGTCTTATCAATTAATGAAAACCTTGAAATAATTCAGAAGATGCAACGAGGTGTAAATAGGAGTGTAAAGGAATTTTTCATATACAACATCGTGTCTTCTTCGCTGTACTATATATTGAAAAAAAAAGGCCAAACTTAACCTTATTGAATTTATTGCCAACAGTGATAGAAAGTTTCCCCCAACGTTATCCGGAAGTTGAGTGTTCCTTTTATACCTTTCCTAAGCCGAAATAGCGTAAAGGGAAAAAAGAAATTGCCATCAATTTATACGGGAAAACGTTTTGAGATTTTCGCAATAATTGACAGTGCGGCAATTTCAACAGGGC